>OX608075.1:57059683-57609831 GCA_951509635.1 Eupeodes luniger | reverse complement strand
CGTCAATAGCGACCCCTGGGGACTAGGCTACAAAATAGTTACACGTAAACTAGGAGCTCAGACGACACCCCCAGTCTTAAGCGAAGAAAAAATGGAGCACATTGTTGGAACACTATTCCCAACTCATCCTGTCAGACCACCTGACAACACACCGGTCCAAAGACATGATATCCCTCTTTTTAGCGAGGAGGAGTTGAGCATAGCTGTGCAGTCCATGCAAAAACGAAGAGCTCCTGGCCCCGATGGAATCCCCGTAGAAGCCCTGAAAGCGACCGCTAAAGCATGTCCACAATTACTTCTGAACATGTTCAACAACCTCCTCATAGAAGGCGTCTTCCCGAAGAGCTGGAAGAAACAACGGCTGGTGCTCATCAGCAAAGGCAAAGGAGACCCAGATTCCCCATCGGCATACAGACCTCTGTGCATGCTAGACACCACGGGAAAACTCTTGGAAAAGCTTTTAAAACCACGGCTTTCAGCTGCAGTACAAGCGTCGGGCGATCTATCGGAGAGACAGTACGGTTTCCGGAGAGGCCGCTCTACTATCGGAGCAATACAAGAAGTAGTGCACGCCACCCAAATTGCCCAACAAAGAAACCACTACTCGAAGGAGATCGTCTTGCTGGCAACGCTGGATGTACGAAATGCCTTCAACTCGGCCAGGTGGAGTGATATTCTACATGCGCTGGAATGGAGATTCCACGTACCCGCCTATCTTCTACGGATGACGAAGGACTATCTCAGGGATCGTGAGCTGATTTACGAGACCGCAGAAGGTCCGCGAAGGAAGGAAGTCACATCTGGTGCAGCGCAAGGATCAATCTTAGGACCAGACCTGTGGAACATCTCCTATGATGATATCCTTCGCATGGAGATGCCTGACGATGCCTTCCTGGTTGGATATGCTGACGACATCGCCGCGGTGATTACGGCACGAGACACCGATAGCGCGCAAAGAAAGCTAAACCAGGTCATGCGACGAACAAATTCATGGATGGAAGAGCATGGACTCAGCCTAGCCACGGAAAAAACAGAGATAGTTCTTCTGACGAGGAAGAGGATTCCTACACAAATTGACTTCCAAATCGGGGCCGAAGTGATAAGAAGCAGCGCGACAGTGAAGTACCTGGGATTGAGGCTCGACACAAAGCTAACCTACTGGCAACAAATAAAGGCAGCATCGGAAAGAGCAGCAAAAACTACTACAGCACTCAGCAAACTGATGGCGAACGTAGGGGGACCAACGGCCAGTAAGCGAAGGCTACTAATGGCGACAACTCATTCCATCCTTCTGTATGGCAGCGAAATATGGGCGGACGCACTTAAGCAAAAGAAATACCGTAAACAGATGGCGGCAGTGCAAAGACGCGGAGCTCTCCGTGTGGCAAGCTCTTATCGAACGGTGCCGGAACCAGCTGTCCTTGTAATCGCTGGAGTGACCCCTATCGATCTCCTAGCGACAGAAAGGAAGTACGTCCACGACAAAAAGGCGGAAATGGGGGTGGAAGCGGCAGCCGAGGAGGCTAAACAGCTGACCATACAGAAGTGGCAAGAGCGTTGGTGCGCAGAAAGCAGAGGACGATGGACGGCGAGGCTGATCAGAAATGTGGCTGAGTGGAAGGACCGGAAACACGGTGAGGTTAATTATTACGTCACCCAGTTACTCACCGGACACGGTTACTTCAACGCATTTCTCCACAAGATCGGCAAAACGAGTAGTCCAGCCTGCCAGTACGGAGACTCCCAAGAAGACGATGCACAACATACCTTCTTCGTCTGCAGCAGATGGACAGCACAAAGAGAAGCACTAGAGAGAAACATTGGCACCATCACTCCAGAGAACATAGTCGAGAAGATGCTTACGAGTCAACATAACTGGAACTTGATCAGTACATACACAAATCAGCTCCTCAGAAACAAGAAAAGAGAAGAAGAACAGTTCCGCATCCTTAACCTTTCCTAACCTATTAACCTACTAACCTAACCAAACCTAACCAAACCAACTTGAACTAACGTAAACTAACTTCACCTAATAAAAGACTAATCTAAACTAACGAAACCCAACTAATTTAACCTAATCCTTACATAACCTTCCTAACCTAATCTACCTAACCTAACCCTTCCTAACCTAGGAACGAAGAAAGCAAAGGAAGAAAAGATCCCGCTATAAGACGTGAGCCCAGAATGGGCCGTACAACAGGACCCCCTCTTGAAGAAGTGCAATTCAGTGGTCCCGAGGGGGGGATCTTCGAGACACTTTTGGAGGTTTAGCCGGTATGCCATTATAAGGTTTTTAAAATTTTTCCTTGGTGAGTCCGGCACACGGGGAGGTATGGATACCTCCTTATGGTGCGTAACGCATTCCTCCACAAGTAAAGTAAAAAAAAAAAAAAAAAAAAAAAAAAAAAAAAAAAAAAAAAAAAAAAAAAAAAAAAAAATTATTATTATTATTATTATTATTATTATTATTATTATTATTATTATTATTATTATTATTATTATTATTATTATTATTATTATTATTATTATTATTATTATTATTATTATTATTATTATTATTATTATTATTATTATTATTATTATTATTATTATTATTATTATTATTATTATTATTATTATTATTATTATTATTATTATTATTATTATTATTATTATTATTATTATTATTATTATTATTATTATTATTATTATTATTATTATTATTATTATTATTATTATTATTATTATTATTATTATTATTATTATTATTATTATTATTATTATTATTATTATTATTATTATTATTATTATTATTATTATTATTATTATTATTATTATTATTATTATTATTATTATTATTATTATTATTATTATTATTATTATTATTATTATTATTATTATTATTATTATTATTATTATTATTATTATTATTATTATTATTATTATTATTATTATTATTATTATTATTATTATTATTATTATTATTATTATTATTATTATTATTATTATTATTATTATTATTATTATTATTATTATTATTATTATTATTATTATTATTATTATTATTATTATTATTATTATTATTATTATTATTATTATTATTATTATTATTATTATTATTATTATTATTATTATTATTATTATTATTATTATTATTATTATTATTATTATTATTATTATTATTATTATTATTATTATTATTATTATTATTATTATTATTATTATTATTATTATTATTATTATTATTATTATTATTATTATTATTATTATTATTATTATTATTATTATTATTATTATTATTATTATTATTATTATTATTATTATTATTATTATTATTATTATTATTATTATTATTATTATTATTATTATTATTATTATTATTATTATTATTATTATTATTATTATTATTATTATTATTATTATTATTATTATTATTATTATTATTATTATTATTATTATTATTATTATTATTATTATTATTATTATTATTATTATTATTATTATTATTATTATTATTATTATTATTATTATTATTATTATTATTATTATTATTATTATTATTATTATTATTATTATTATTATTATTATTATTATTATTATTATTATTATTATTATTATTATTATTATTATTATTATTATTATTATTATTATTATTATTATTATTATTATTATTATTATTATTATTATTATTATTATTATTATTATTATTATTATTATTATTATTATTATTATTATTATTATTATTATTATTATTATTATTATTATTATTATTATTATTATTATTATTATTATTATTATTATTATTATTATTATTATTATTATTATTATTATTATTATTATTATTATTATTATTATTATTATTATTATTATTATTATTATTATTATTATTATTATTATTATTATTATTATTATTATTATTATTATTATTATTATTATTATTATTATTATTATTATTATTATTATTATTATTATTATTATTATTATTATTATTATTATTATTATTATTATTATTATTATTATTATTATTATTATTATTATTATTATTATTATTATTATTATTATTATTATTATTATTATTATTATTATTATTATTATTATTATTATTATTATTATTATTATTATTATTATTATTATTATTATTATTATTATTATTATTATTATTATTATTATTATTATTATTATTATTATTATTATTATTATTATTATTATTATTATTATTATTATTATTATTATTATTATTATTATTATTATTATTATTATTATTATTATTATTATTATTATTATTATTATTATTATTATTATTATTATTATTATTATTATTATTATTATTATTATTATTATTATTATTATTATTATTATTATTATTATTATTATTATTATTATTATTATTATTATTATTATTATTATTATTATTATTATTATTATTATTATTATTATTATTATTATTATTATTATTATTATTATTATTATTATTATTATTATTATTATTATTATTATTATTATTATTATTATTATTATTATTATTATTATTATTATTATTATTATTATTATTATTATTATTATTATTATTATTATTATTATTATTATTATTATTATTATTATTATTATTATTATTATTATTATTATTATTATTATTATTATTATTATTATTATTATTATTATTATTATTATTATTATTATTATTATTATTATTATTATTATTATTATTATTATTATTATTATTATTATTATTATTATTATTATTATTATTATTATTATTATTATTATTATTTTTATTATTATTATTATTATTATTATTATTATTATTATTATTATTATTATTATTATTATTATTATTATTATTATTATTATTATTATTATTATTATTATTATTATTATTATTATTATTATTATTATTATTATTATTATTATTATTATTATTATTATTATTATTATTATTATTATTATTATTATTATTATTATTATTATTATTATTATTATTATTATTATTATTATTATTATTATTATTATTATTATTATTATTATTATTATTATTATTATTATTATTATTATTATTATTATTATTATTATTATTATTATTATTATTATTATTATTATTATTATTATTATTATTATTGTTATTTTTATTATTATTATTGTTATTGTTATTATTATTATTATTATTATTATTATTATTATTATTATTATTATTATTATTATTATTATTATTATTATTATTATTATTATTATTATTATTATTATTATTATTATTATTATTATTATTATTATTATTATCCCTTTATTTCTCAATAAATGGTAATATTTTAAAGAACTTTAAAGACCTTAAGTCTAGATAAAATTATACTATGCTAACTATAATTATTCTTTATTGTAAGAATTTCCTAACAACATGACACGTATCTATTATCACAGCTTTCTGTATACTTTGTATTATTGTCTCTCTTAAGTTTAACATTTTAGCACTACTAACTAGGTTCTTATTAACAATTCCAACGCTAGATATGATAACCGGTATGACCTTCACCGATTTCAGCTGCCATTGCGTTTTGATTTCGGTCGCAAGCTCAGCATACTTGTTAATTTCATCCAGGTAGGACTTCTCTATGTTTCTGCTTAGTAGAACAGCTATGTCCACTAAGTATCCTTCTCGAGTCTTTTTGTTGATAAATGTTATGTCAGGTCGATTGTGTTCTCGGCGGTGTGTCGTGTAGAGTGTCCTATCAAAGTATAGTTTGACACTGTCTGTCTCGATGACTGGTTCAGGTTCATATAGGTAGTATCGGGACTGCTCTGGTGTTATGTTGTTTGCCTTTAAAAGCTCGATGTAGATGATCTTGGCGACATTGTTGTGGCGTTTTAAATAGTCGCTCTGAGCCAGAGTGGAGCATCCTGATATTATGTGGTCAACCGTCTCGCCACGCATGCCGCACCTTCTGCAAACGTCTTCGTGCGCACAGTGGCGTCTTTAGGCATGGGCCCGGTGGGCCAGGGCCCAGGGCCCAGGGCCCCACAATTATTTGGCCCCCAAATCCACCAACTCAAAATGAATGAATCTATACAAGGATTTAATAGAAAACGAAATAAGATTAGTAGACAGTAACAGAAAAACAAGTTTAATTTATTCTCCGTTACGTTGAAATTCTCCTCCTCAACATCTTAAACTTCTGGCAACATGAATCTTTAATCATACACCTGCACACGCTGTCAACATTATTTTAACAACTCTGCTTTCGTTCTACTCTACAGTTCTGCACACAGGTTGACTTTTCAACTCACTCCATAAACAAACACAAAGTTGTCCCATGATGATTCATTTAAATTTTAGGTGAAATTAGATCGGCAAAATATTTGTCCCTAAGTGTTGACAGTACACTCGACCTTTCTCATATGGATCAGTAGACTTTTGTAATTCGGTATGTTAAAAATTGTGTTCCCATAGAAAGGTTCTTAAAATTTATACCTATTCAAAAGCATAAATCTGAATATTTGGCTGACACAATCTTGATATTTCTGGAAAATCATGATATTTCAATAGAGGATTGTAGAGGACAAAGCTATGATAATGCGTCTTATATGTCGGGGAAATATTCTGGGTTGCTAGCAAGATTAAAAGAGAAGTGGGAATTTTCTACCTTTGTACCTTGTGCAGCTCATTCTCTTAACTTAGTAAGCCTTCATGCGGCTGGTTGTGTGCAGGAGGCAACAAGTTTCTTTCAAGTGGTTCAAAAAATATATAACTTTTTTTCTGCTTCTGCCCATCGCTGGAATAAATTGAATGTATGTTTAGGTTCACATAGAGTTCTTAAAAGCCTTTCTGAAACAAGATGGTCTGCACGAGCTGATGCAGTAAACGCGATCCATCATGGTTATAAGCAAATTACTGAAGCTTTGACATCTATCTCTAGAGATCCAGAGCAAGCTCCAGACACAAAAAGCGAAGCGCTAAGCCTGTCTAAGAAAATGTCCAAACTGGAGTTCCTCATTTTAACAGAAATTTGGAGCACAATATTAGAAAGAATTTATAAAACCAGCAAGAGCCTTCAAAAAGTACCAATAACGATTGACGTTGCTGCCAATTTGCTTTGTTCTTTCATAAATGATATATGAGAGAATTTTGATAAATTTGAAGCGTGTGCCAAAATTCAGAATCCGGATGATAATTATAAAGACTTATTGCAACGAAAAACAGTACGAAGTTCACGTGCCACATATTTTGATGGTCCTGCACCATCCGTAAGTTGGTAATTGGGAAAGAAAAGTTGACACTATTACTTTGCAATTAAAAATACGATCCAATTGCTATCAAGAAATGAATGCATTGTTTGGCTTTTTTTGTCGATTGCAATATTTGACTTTTGTGGGGTTGCAAAATTCTTGCGAACAGTTTTCAAAAAACCATAGAGATGTTAATGCAGAAGAACTTGAGGTAGAATGCTTGCACCTCGTACAGTATTTAATAGAATTCAATAAAGATGTAAATGAAGAGAAGATCTTATTACAATATCAAAATTGTACAGTCTAATTACAATGGATGAAATTGGGAACACATTTCCGAATGTAGAAACTGCCTGTAGAATTTGTTTATCTTTGATGGTTTCAAGCTGCAGTGGAGAGCGTTCATTTTTGAAATTGAACCGGAAAAAAAATGAACTTCGAAGCACAATGCACAATTATAAAAGTATAAAAAAACATCTGTTTTATGTTTTTTGGACAGCCACTATAACCTAACCTAACCTACGTTTTTTTTAGTTCTTTTTAAAAAGTAAAAATATGTACAAAAAAAACAAATTAATTTTAAAATGATTTTTTTAACCTAAAGAATTAAAAAAAAAATATATTATACCTACTTTTTTGGCCCCCTACTCAGGGCCCCCAAAAGTCTAAAGTCTATGTCCACTAAGTATCCTTCTCGAGTCTTTTTGTTGATAAATGTTATGTCAGGTCGATTGTGTTCTCGGCGGTGTGTCGTGTAGAGTGTCCTATCAAAGTATAGTTTGACACTGTCTGTCTCGATGACTGGTTTAGGTTCATATAGGTAGTATCGGGACTGCTCTGGTGTTATGTTGTTTGCCTTTAAAAGCTCGATGTAGATGATCTTGGCGGCATTGTTGTGGCGTTTTAAATAGTCGCTCTGAGCCAGAGTGGAGCATCCTGATATTATGTGGTCAACCGTCTCGCCACGCATGCCGCACCTTCTGCAAACGTCTTCGTGCGCACAGTGGCGTCTTTAGGCATGGGCCCAGGGCCCCGCAATTATTTGGCCCCCAAATCCACCAACTCAAAATGAATGAATCTATACAAGGATTATATAGAAAACGAAATAAGATTAGTAGACAGTAACAGAAAAACAAGTTTAATTTATTCTCCGTTACGTTGAAATTCTCCTCCTCAACATCTTAAACTTCTGGCAACATGAATCTTTAATCATACACCTGCACACGCTGTCAACATTATTTTAACAACTCTGCTTTCGTTCTACTCTACAGTTCTGCACACAGGTTGACTTTTCAACTCACTCCATAAACAAACACAAAGTTGTCCCATGATGATTCATTTAAATTTTAGGTGAAATTAGATCGGCAAAATATTTGTCCCTAAGTGTTGACAGTACACTCGACCTTTCTCATATGGATCAGTAGACTTTTGTAATTCGGTATGTTAAAAATTGTGTTCCCATAGAAAGGTTCTTAAAATTTATACCTATTCAAAAGCATAAATCTGAATATTTGGCTGACACAATCTTGATATTTCTGGAAAATCATGATATTTCAATAGAGGATTGTAGAGGACAAAGCTATGATAATGCGTCTTATATGTCGGGGAAATATTCTGGGTTGCTAGCAAGATTAAAAGAGAAGTGGGAATTTTCTACCTTTGTACCTTGTGCAGCTCATTCTCTTAACTTAGTAAGCCTTCATGCGGCTGGTTGTGTGCAGGAGGCAACAAGTTTCTTTCAAGTGGTTCAAAAAATATATAACTTTTTTTCTGCTTCTGCCCATCGCTGGAATAAATTGAATGTATGTTTAGGTTCACATAGAGTTCTTAAAAGCCTTTCTGAAACAAGATGGTCTGCACGAGCTGATGCAGTAAACGCGATCCATCATGGTTATAAGCAAATTACTGAAGCTTTGACATCTATCTCTAGAGATCCAGAGCAAGCTCCAGACACAAAAAGCGAAGCGCTAAGCCTGTCTAAGAAAATGTCCAAACTGGAGTTCCTCATTTTAACAGAAATTTGGAGCACAATATTAGAAAGAATTTATAAAACCAGCAAGAGCCTTCAAAAAGTACCAATAACGATTGACGTTGCTGCCAATTTGCTTTGTTCTTTCATAAATGATATATGAGAGAATTTTGATAAATTTGAAGCGTGTGCCAAAATTCAGAATCCGGATGATAATTATAAAGACTTATTGCAACGAAAAACAGTACGAAGTTCACGTGCCACATATTTTGATGGTCCTGCACCATCCGTAAGTTGGTAATTGGGAAAGAAAAGTTGACACTATTACTTTGCAATTAAAAATACGATCCAATTGCTATCAAGAAATGAATGCATTGTTTGGCTTTTTATGTCGATTGCAATATTTGACTTTTGTGGGGTTGCAAAATTCTTGCGAACAGTTTTCAAAAAACCATAGAGATGTTAATGCAGAAGAACTTGAGGTAGAATGCTTGCACCTCGTACAGTATTTAATAGAATTCAATAAAGATGTAAATGAAGAGAAGATCTTATTACAATATCAAAATTGTACAGTCTAATTACAATGGATGAAATTGGGAACACATTTCCGAATGTAGAAACTGCCTGTAGAATTTGTTTATCTTTGATGGTTTCAAGCTGCAGTGGAGAGCGTTCATTTTTGAAATTGAACCGGAAAAAAAATGAACTTCGAAGCACAATGCACAATTATAAAAGTATAAAAAAACATCTGTTTTATGTTTTTTGGACAGCCACTATAACCTAACCTAACCTACGTTTTTTTTAGTTCTTTTTAAAAAGTAAAAATATGTACAAAAAAAACAAATTAATTTTAAAATGATTTTTTTAACCTAAAGAATTAAAAAAAAAATATATTATACCTACTTTTTTGGCCCCCTACTCAGGGCCCCCAAAAGTCTAAAGTCTATGTCCACTAAGTATCCTTCTCGAGTCTTTTTGTTGATAAATGTTATGTCAGGTCGATTGTGTTCTCGGCGGTGTGTCGTGTAGAGTGTCCTATCAAAGTATAGTTTGACACTGTCTGTCTCGATGACTGGTTTAGGTTCATATAGGTAGTATCGGGACTGCTCTGGTGTTATGTTGTTTGCCTTTAAAAGCTCGATGTAGATGATCTTGGCGGCATTGTTGTGGCGTTTTAAATAGTCGCTCTGAGCCAGAGTGGAGCATCCTGATATTATGTGGTCAACCGTCTCGCCACGCATGCCGCACCTTCTGCAAACGTCTTCGTGCGCACAGTGGCGTCTTTAGGCATGGGCCCAGGGCCCCGCAATTATTTGGCCCCCAAATCCACCAACTCAAAATGAATGAATCTATACAAGGATTATATAGAAAACGAAATAAGATTAGTAGACAGTAACAGAAAAACAAGTTTAATTTATTCTCCGTTACGTTGAAATTCTCCTCCTCAACATCTTAAACTTCTGGCAACATGAATCTTTAATCATACACCTGCACACGCTGTCAACATTATTTTAACAACTCTGCTTTCGTTCTACTCTACAGTTCTGCACACAGGTTGACTTTTCAACTCACTCCATAAACAAACACAAAGTTGTCCCATGATGATTCATTTAAATTTTAGGTGAAATTAGATCGGCAAAATATTTGTCCCTAAGTGTTGACAGTACACTCGACCTTTCTCATATGGATCAGTAGACTTTTGTAATTCGGTATGTTAAAAATTGTGTTCCCATAGAA
The DNA here is from genome assembly GCA_951509635.1 of Eupeodes luniger. NCBI lineage: Eukaryota > Metazoa > Arthropoda > Insecta > Diptera > Syrphidae > Eupeodes > Eupeodes luniger. The sequence continues at coordinate 57,598,931 of OX608075.1, read as the reverse complement.
AGGTTCTTAAAATTTATACCTATTCAAAAGCATAAATCTGAATATTTGGCTGACACAATCTTGATATTTCTGGAAAATCATGATATTTCAATAGAGGATTGTAGAGGACAAAGCTATGATAATGCGTCTTATATGTCGGGGAAATATTCTGGGTTGCTAGCAAGATTAAAAGAGAAGTGGGAATTTTCTACCTTTGTACCTTGTGCAGCTCATTCTCTTAACTTAGTAAGCCTTCATGCGGCTGGTTGTGTGCAGGAGGCAACAAGTTTCTTTCAAGTGGTTCAAAAAATATATAACTTTTTTTCTGCTTCTGCCCATCGCTGGAATAAATTGAATGTATGTTTAGGTTCACATAGAGTTCTTAAAAGCCTTTCTGAAACAAGATGGTCTGCACGAGCTGATGCAGTAAACGCGATCCATCATGGTTATAAGCAAATTACTGAAGCTTTGACATCTATCTCTAGAGATCCAGAGCAAGCTCCAGACACAAAAAGCGAAGCGCTAAGCCTGTCTAAGAAAATGTCCAAACTGGAGTTCCTCATTTTAACAGAAATTTGGAGCACAATATTAGAAAGAATTTATAAAACCAGCAAGAGCCTTCAAAAAGTACCAATAACGATTGACGTTGCTGCCAATTTGCTTTGTTCTTTCATAAATGATATATGAGAGAATTTTGATAAATTTGAAGCGTGTGCCAAAATTCAGAATCCGGATGATAATTATAAAGACTTATTGCAACGAAAAACAGTACGAAGTTCACGTGCCACATATTTTGATGGTCCTGCACCATCCGTAAGTTGGTAATTGGGAAAGAAAAGTTGACACTATTACTTTGCAATTAAAAATACGATCCAATTGCTATCAAGAAATGAATGCATTGTTTGGCTTTTTTTGTCGATTGCAATATTTGACTTTTGTGGGGTTGCAAAATTCTTGCGAACAGTTTTCAAAAAACCATAGAGATGTTAATGCAGAAGAACTTGAGGTAGAATGCTTGCACCTCGTACAGTATTTAATAGAATTCAATAAAGATGTAAATGAAGAGAAGATCTTATTACAATATCAAAATTGTACAGTCTAATTACAGTGGATGAAATTGGGAACACATTTCCGAATGTAGAAACTGCCTGTAGAATTTGTTTATCTTTGATGGTTTCAAGCTGCAGTGGAGAGCGTTCATTTTTGAAATTGAACCGGAAAAAAAATGAACTTCGAAGCACAATGCACAATTATAAAAGTATAAAAAAACATCTGTTTTATGTTTTTTGGACAGCCACTATAACCTAACCTAACCTACGTTTTTTTAGTTCTTTTTAAAAAGTAAAAATATGTACAAAAAAAACAAATTAATTTTAAAATGATTTTTTTAACCTAAAGAATTAAAAAAAAAATATATTATACCTACTTTTTTGGCCCCCTACTCAGGGCCCCTGCGTATGCATCCGGTTGTTTAACTATATATTTCATATAGTTTCTGGTTGGTATAACCTCATCCTGAATAGCGAGCATCAAACCCTCAGTTTCGGAGTAGATGTTTCCATCCGTCAGCCACTTTGTTTGACAATTTCTGGTCAACGTTTTGACTGGTTAACGAATAGTAATATCTTCCGTGTAAGGTCTTCGATGCCCATCTTTGCAGTTTTTGATCTTTTGCTTCTGTAGTAGGCTCGATTGCATCTGCTTGCAGTTTCAAAGGCTTATACTCGTTGTCTACTGATGTTATTGCCCTAATGAGGTTTGACTAATCGCATTTTTCATGAAAGTATAATCGCAAGGATTTTAGTTGGTTTTCATGTAGGAGCTGGATGTCAATTAGCCCTCGGCCTCCCTGTCTTCTAGGGAGAGTCATTCTTTCTACACACGATTTAGTATGGTGTGCTCTGTACTTTGTGAGAGTTGTTCTCATTTTTCTTTGGATGTTGTTGATCTCTGTTGTGGTCCATCGAATGATTCCGAAACTATATGTGAGCACTGGAATGGTGTATGCATTAATTGCCTTAAATAGATTTTTTCCATTTCGATGAGCCTTTGCAAGCTTATGGATTCTTCCAAAGACTTCATTTTCAATTTTCCTTTAACTGCTTTCTGCTCAATCCTTCTGCTTTGCATTACACCTAGGTATTTGTAAACATCATTTTGAGTCATTTCACCCAACTCAAAAACCGTAGGTTCAGGGTTTGATGATATCTTGCCTGTAGTTATATCTAGTGTCTTGCATTTGTCAATGCCGAACGACATTTTGATATCGTTGCTAAAGGACTTCGTAATGCTCAGTAGGTGGTTGAGATGTGATTTGGTGGAAGCATATACATAGTTTAAGATCATCCATGTACAGTAAGTGATTGATCTGGTGTGTAGCAATTCTATCTTTTTTAATTTTAAATCCGTATCCAGTTTCTTTCAAAAGGTTGCTGAGTGGATTTAAAGCAATGCAAAACCATAAAGCACTTAGTCCGTCTCCTTGAAAGATACCATGCTTTATTGGGATGGTGTTCGTTTTGCTTTGCGGTATTCCTCCCTTGATTTCTATTGTTGTTTTCCAATTTATCATTACTTCTTCAAAAAAGTCTATTACAATAGGATTGATTTTGTAGATCGATAAGACCTCAACTAGCCATGAATGTGGGATGATGTCGAAAGCTTTCTGGTAATCAATATATCCAACGTATAGGTTCCGTGTAGTCTTCGACGCTTGTTCAAGTATGATTTGGTCGATAGTCAGTTGTTCCTTGCAGCCTCTGGCCCCTCTAATGCATCCTTTTTGTTCTTCCGTTATGACGTCCTGTTCTGTTAGGTGTTTATAGATAGAGTTGTTGATGCATGCTGTTATTATCTTGTACATGGTTGGGAGGTATGTAATTGGTCTTCCTTTAGCTGGTTCTTGATTGAAAAGTTATGACTTTGGTAGCAGATAGGTTATTCCTTCAGTTAGGTAATCCGGAAACGCTCTGGGGTTCTCAATACTGATGTTAAAGAAGTGGACTAATTTTTGGTAGGTTGATGTTAGCCTCTTATACCAAAAGTTTTGTATTTTATCAATTCCCGGGGCTTTCCAGTTCTGTGTTTTGTTCAAGACTTCTTTGAGATTGTCCAGGGTTATGGTATGGCTCACCATTGGTGTAAGTCTTAATGTTCTTCCCTTTTCATTAGTTATCCATTGTGCGATGGGGTTGTGTTGCACCGGCTAAGACCATATTGACGACCAATACTTCTCAGTATCTTTCTTGGTAGGCAAGTCTTGGTTCGAGCTTTCAACTTCAGCCTGTTTTGTTTTCAAACTTCTGTAGAAGGATTTTTCGTTTTTATAAAAACGTATGTTGTTTGTTCTTCATTCCTCTGGTACTTTGTATTTTTGTCTCCTAGTTTTCATCACAGAAAACTTTTGTCTTAAGTGTACCTATGACTCTTTCGGGAATTCGTTCATTACTTTCGTACCTTGAGTGGTTTCGGTAGGTTTGGCATATCCTGTTCACGTTTCTCTTGAGTCTTCTCGATTTGTTGCCTTTTAAATATTCGTTTAGGGATGATATCTCACTTTGTAGCTTCTTGATGCCATTTTCTAGTCTTTTCAGCCATGGTTTTGACACATCCCCATACTGCTTTTGTTCTCGTGTTTGATGCTTTAGTGCTTTTCCCAATAAAGTTGCTGTCGTTTGTGCTGCACAGTAGATTATAGTGTGCGATTCATCCACACCGTCTATGTCCCGTATATGTAAATCTGGGGATGATGTCATCATTTAGGTGTTTCAGTATCTGGCATGCTTTTCGTGAGGTGTTAACCCTAGCTGTAGGTGGTCTTAAAGCTGGGTTCGTTTTGTCAAATAAGGAGAAAAGCCCCCCGAACGTTTCTGACACTTGTTCCTCAAAGCCGACGTTTTTGAAGGTCGGCTTGATTAAGCTGAGTTCTTATTTGGTCTCTGATAGTCTCTGGAACAAGGTTGTTCCTGTGTATACCTCTGACCTGATCAGAGAGTCGTTGTTCACTCACATTGTAGTCCGGGTGTGAAGATGTAAACGCTGTGTGTAGACGTGTTCGATATGCTGTCATGGTTCTTTCCCTATCTGTAGCTATATAATAATCACGTAATAAGGATTCATTAATGTTTCTCGTCCATTTCCTACGCTGTCGTAATCTTCCAGCTGCTGTGAGGGCTGCATCGGTCGGTGCGTGCTCGTCACTTGTGAACTGGGTATTGGGTCTATTGTTGTTTATATGCTATGCATCATTTATCACACTTGATCCAGGTACCAAATCAAGTGCGCGGGAGTTCGAATGCGATCCCGACGAGGTGGGGATATCCGAATTCCCCAGGTTATTTCTTTGGTTTGTACTTTCTATTTTAGATATTTTCCAGTTTATACCTACCGGCAGGTCGGGAAAAGGGCGCTCTTACATGAAGAACAGACGCCCACCTTCGCGCTTTCTGGCTACCAGTCTAGGGCGAAGGATTTAAGATTGTTGTTTGGTCCACGGGTGGTACCTACCCGGTATATCTACCGAGCGTTTCTCTATCCACCTGAGGACGTGCCCTTTGGGGATACAACACCCCCCTAAAGGGATATTATTATTATTATGTAAGGTTCGTAAATTTCACCGAAAGGTAAAAAAACCTCCCACGGGTACCAGCCACGAACCGAAGCCTGTAAGGACGATTAGGGGAACATCTTAGTAGAATCGCAGTCTATGTTGAGAATATGGAAAGACCACTTCTCCAAATAATATAATGGTGATGACGAACCGAATTCAGCTGTAAGGGAGATAGAACCACTCAACCTAGGTGACGCAGATCAACAATTCCGCCTACCCGACCTCGACGAAGTGAAGATGGCTATATCTTAACTGAAGTCAAACAAAGCTGCTGGAGCTGACGGCATCACTGCCGAACTATTCAAAGCAGCAGGGGATGACTTGGTAGGGAGCATGCACCAACTCATCTGCAAAATATGGTCGGAAGAAAGCATGCCCGATGAGTGGAATTTCAGCATAGTTTGCCCGAAACATAAGAAAGGAGACCCTCTAAATTGCGCCAACTACAGAGGCATCAGTCTCCTTAACATTGCATATAAGATCCTCTCTGCCGTATTATGTGAACGTCTGAAGCCGTTCGTCAACAACCTGATAGGTCCTTATCAGTGTGGCTTCAGACAAGGAAAGTCCACTATCGACCAAATATTCACACTGCGGCAGATCTTGGAAAAAACCCAGGAACTTCAAATCGATACCCACCATCTCGTTATCGATCTTAAAGCCCCGTATGACAGCATCTATAGGGAAGAGCTCTACAGAGCAATGTCTAGTTTTGGCATCCCTGTCAAACTTATCCGTTTGTGCAGAATGACGATGGAGAATGCACGCTGCTCTATCAAGGTCGGAAAAGATCTCACCGATGCATTTGATGTCAAAAAAGGTTTTAGACAAGGCGATGCACTGTCATGCGACTTCTTCAACATCGTTCTGGAAAGAATGTGCAAAACTCAACCGTCAACACTAGAGGCACAATCTTCCAAAGGTCCATCCAGTTACTCGGATACGCAGATGATATTGACATAATTGCGACGGAAGCGCAACGTCACCATGGACAGCTATAACTTTGAGGTAGTTGAGGACTTTGTCTACCTAGGCACCGCTTTAAACTCAGACAACGACACCAGCGCTGAAATCAAACGAAGAATTATTATTATTATATGTAAGCTTTTATTGCCTTATCATTTTAAATACATTTAAATACATCTATAGATACAATTTTTAAATTTTTAATTAGAATTTTTTCAAATTATTTGCTAGAAATTACAAATAAAGAATAACTCCTGCAAATCGCTGCTTCTTTGGACTTAGAAGACAAATTGAGTAGTAAAGCCCTCTTCCGAGCATCTACAACCACCATCTATAAGACACTTCTCATTTATCTATGGCGCTGAGGCCTGGACCCTTTCAAAGAAAGAAGAAAGTATCTTAGGATGCTTCGAGAGAAAAATTCTTCGGGTGAGGTGAGGAGAAGACAAAGCTTTTCATATCGTTTTTTCAGTATTACTTATAACAATTGCATTTACGCTATGTTTTCCCTCATGTTAAAGAATATTTGTTCGTCTTCCTGTTGTCTTTGTAAATAAAAATGTGTGCTATCTATGCACCATAGAAAAATATATCTACCTATTTTTCTCTATGCTAATTATATTTCTCAATGCTATGCACCCAACAACTATAAGTACATTTTCAATGAATAACTATTTGAAATTTATGATTTTTGTCAATATTCGTTCTATACTTAACCTTACATTTTTAAGAAGACCATTGCTTTATTTCGGACTTTTCGTTTTCCCCAGATAGACTCCATTTTTCCACTGGGGAAATAGCTTGGCTTCCAAAATGTTTGTTGTTTACGAAACAATTTTGGATAATGTGCTTTGTGAAAGAGCAAGTCCAAAATAGTTGCCTGTCAACCACTCATACCCTCCGGAACCCAAAGTCGCAATAGTTATAGTAAATCTTAATATTGAAGGTATGTATGTAGAACGACCTCTTTTGGAAAGGCCTCTTTTGGAACTCGAACACGTTGAACAATAATTTTGTTAAATTATTATACAAAAAGTACTATGTACATACATATTTTCGTTTGTATGTAAAATAAAAGGCTTACATATGGGTTGGAACAGATAGAAGGCCTGATTTATCTCTTAATTGTCTTCGTAACCGTATAATTTCTTTTTTTTTTGAGTTTTCATTTTCACTTTATAACAAAACTAAATTACGTCGAAACATTTTGATTTCAATTTGCTTAGTTGAATTTGGAAATTAATGAAACACGATACCTATATTTAGCTATCATGCAAATGCTATCGTTTTGACGATATAGCTTTGACGATTACCAGGTCTTTGAGGTCAACCAAAGGAATATTAGAACGGGTATAGCACAGCTATTAACTAACTGCCTTCGTTAAGTTACCACTATTATTGTTTTGCACATTGTTTTTTTCCTTTCTATAAAGCACTGTTTTGAACAAATACATAATACACATTCAGAGCTGAAACAAAATAAATAGGAACAAATTCCGTTACATATCCGATATAACCAATGTTTTGCCTTGTCTTTTTGGTTATATACTTAACGAACAAAAGGTTAAAAAGTTTTTGCCTGGATGACCAGAAGTAGGAATTTGGTTGAGTCTCCCCCGCAAAGTTTGAAATCTTGACAAAGCAAAACTCCTTGAGGCTTGTATTTATAGTACCGTGCTTCACTTTCAAGTAAGTTGTTTAGGACTACTAACTAAATAAATAAAATAAATTAGGTGGCGCAACAGTCCGTAGAGAACCAGGGCCTAGTGACTTACAACTCTCAACCATTCCTGTGTGCGAGTACTGTTGTCAGGGATGGAGGGGACCTACAGTTTAATGCCGAATCCGAACGGCTAATTTGAGAAAGCACTTTTTCATGACAAGCATTACTCTTGGAGAATTTGTCAATTCCTCGCAAGAGGCAGTACCCGTTTTTTTTTTTTAAATTAAGGTGGCACAGGCAGGGATCGAACCCAAGACCTCTCGCATGACAGCCCAAAGCACTAACCATCATACTACTAACTCCTGGTGAATATATTCACATGTTACCTCCAACCTCCTCGCTTTCTACTTTTATAAGGCAATCTTTTGCATATTTTGGCTAGCTATCTGTCCAATTTCCCTCTTGGCTCTTTCTAAACTAATTGACCCTGACCTATTCAAACATAAGTTAAATTAACTTAATGTCCTCTCTTCTACAAGATTTGTATCTCAGAGGAATTGCAACATGTATGGAAAATCTATTTTGTTAACCCAGTTCAAATAAAAGATCCCAAAGAAAGTATGTTTGCCGAAGATGGACGATAATCACCTAGATTAAGCTTTAAAGGCGTGTAGTATTTTTCAACGCAATGAAATACAAATTAACACGACAAATGCACAATTAAAAAGTTACATGACATTATTCGCTACACTGCATTACATGTCAAAATTTTTCTAAAAATACACCCTCAACCTTCAAGATTTGCGTGTGAGAATTTTTGGATTCCTGGTTCTCAGAAATATTTAAAAAAATTATTTTAAACCCAATGCATGTCTACTACTTTCTCTTCTGCAGATGAAGATATTCTCGCGCAATCAGGTTCTGGTGTTAATAACGCAGAAAGTGTATCTGACAAACAAAAGAAAAAGTCCAAGAAAAGAAGCCGAGAAAACTCTATGTTTGCTAGAAACTCTACCCTCCCCCTCAAAACGAACTAATGTCAACATCACCCGTATACTTACGGATACCACCGAAACCCTTCATATACCTCCAATTTTTGACACAAATTCAGCTTCCAATAGCGACTACGTTACTGGGACAGTAATAAACAATTCCATCCCTAAACCCCTTCAAGCACATAGTGTTATTAAAAAACAAACAAAGTTGTATGATGGTTATAATTGACTATTAGGGTCAACCTAAACATAAAATTATAAAAAAAAATTTAATTTTGTTCACCGCAATTTTGTTTGTTTTGTTTTTGTTTTTATTTTTATTTATTTTTTTTTTTTTTTTATATTTGACAGAAAGAATATGGTAAAGCCTACTTTTATGTTTACAAAAACAAACTCATAACTTGATTTTACCGAATAACTTTTGCATAAAACTGTAAAAACTGTCGGGGACACATGTGTCCCATATGCGTGAAAGGGTTAAAGCTGTAAAAAAATTATTTTTATATTTCGTCTTGACCCAGTTACAACGCCAGATGATATAACTTCCCACTTAGTATCTACCAAGAGCATACCTTGTAGCTCATCCATTAGATCTACTAAGATCAGTAAATCAAATAACTTTGTTTCTTCTTTTAAATTTTAAACGAATCCCACGTTCTTCGATTCTATTTGCAATACAAATATATGGCCCGCAGAGACTTTAGTCAAAGAATTTATATAAAGTCAAAAACGAGGTGTTGCTTTAAAAACCAAGCTAAAAAACTCAACAGGTTTGCCCTCTTCTACCAAAACGTAAGTCGACTAACTAACTCCCAATCATTTCCACACGACGTATTCGTTTTGACAGAAACTTGGCTTAATTCAAGCTTTTCCGACACTGAACTTTTCAGTCAAGAGTTCGAAGTTTACAGAAACGATCGTCATGTTGGTAATGCCAAGGATTTAGGAGGAAGCGTTCTCATAGCGGTAAAAAATACACATTTCTCTTCTTCTGTATCTTTTCCATATGAACTATCAATTGAACTGGTCTGTTATGTGTAAGGATAATGGTATACAGACTAAGACCATTTTCATTTTAAACGTTTACATTCCTACAAAATGTTTGGAGTCTGTTTATAGCGAACTCTCCTTGGCATTAGACTTTCTTATCAATTTGTCCTGCTCTGACACCAATATTTTACTTTTAGGTGATTTTAATTTACCACACATTGATTGGATTCCATCTAAAGACGAATCCTGCTTTGAAGCCTCTCTTTCTTCTTCACAATTGGAACTATCTTTTCTCGATAAAATCCTTCTTACTTACTTACTTACAGCAAACAAGCTGTATTAAAAACTTAAAAAATCGAATTCTCGATTTAGTATTTTCTTCTGACGCTATTAGTACTCATGTTCTAGAATCAGAATCAGGAATTACTAATATTGATGAATATCACCCCCCTTTGGACATTTTTTTTGACTTAAGTAATCACCTTACTGAACACAGTAATTCCGTTGATTGCTTATATAATTTTGATTTCAGAAGAGCTAATTGCCAGTTGTTGTCTGAAGATTTAACCATTTCTGGAATTGCTAATACATTAGCATTTTCTAATATTGACGAAGCAGTTTCAAATTTGTATAAGATCCTTAATTATTGTTTGGAAAAAAATGTACCTTTAAAGAAATCAATAAATACAAACTTTAGCCACCCTTGGTACACGAAAGGATTGCGTTTGTTTACAGCGTAACAAAAGAAATAAGGCATGGAAAACTTATCTCAAAACTCTGTCTCCAATCAACTTCTCTTTTTATGTTGAACTCTTTCTAATTTTGTATATGCTAGTTATGTTACTGATATGGGAATTTTGGAACTTGCAAAGAAAAAATCAGAAGGCTTTCCATTTAACTTCACTTACAAGAAGATAATGACCCAATAACTATGGCTTCTATTATCATATTGAATAACATGTAGATACAATTATTATTATTATATACACATTTTTTATTAACTAACTTAATTTACCTTCTTGTTTTAATTTATTGTAAGTATCTTGTATATATATGTATGTATGTACATATATCTATATCAAACCCACCATTCTATACTCACATATGCTAAATCTAAGAAAGTTAATGTATGATAGATAAACTAAATAAATAAATAAATAAAAAATGTAGCATTTTTTTCAGTAAAAATCTCATTTGCGAAAAGCAACATGGTTTTGTGAAAAAAAGATCAACCGTTACAAATCTCCTCACATTCTCAAACATATGATCAAACGCTTAAGAACAAGGTTATGAAGTTGACTGTCTATACACATGATACAACTAATAAAGATAGCGCATTGCGCATGTAAGGTTTTGGTTGTCAAACTATAGTGACGTCACGAACACTCAATCAAATGAAGAGAGCTAGTATATTTGGCGCAATTTCAATCTATTTTCTGTTGTGAATGTTAACGGAAATTAATTTTAAAAATGTTTAAATCAATAAAGTTATTTAAAGTGGTATTGTTCATAACTTATAAAAAAAAAAACATTTATTAATAAACATGGGTGTTTGTTCTGTTTTTGACTGCAACAACAACTAATAAAAATAAGATAACGAAAGATTCCAGCTTCCATAAATTTCCATAAGGAAATTTATAACTCTGGAAGCAGTGGGTCTTGTTCAAAGCGTTGTCGTGAGCTGTTAGCCTTGGATACCTCGAAGACGAAAGTTGGGAAGAATGCTATCAACTGTTCAAATATGTAAGTCTCTAAACAGTAATGTATCGCACAGTATTTCAGTTTAAATTTTTTTGCAGACAAATGATTGGTTCGACGTCATGAATGTCAGGTCCCCCTACAGTAATTCACGTGAAAGGTTCCACGCATACGGACTACCTTTGGAAACCCAAAATAAAATTTTAGATGACATGTCGGATATGATTTTAAATATGCGGGTAGTTGGCAAAAAATGTTTGCTACCATTTCAAAAAGATAAACTACAAAACTATTTCAAATCTTAAATCTAATTTGCGATACTATTAATATTAAACCTTCAACTTTAAATAATATATACGGCACACGCCCGAAGAAAAACAACTTAAACTCTGCGATCAAAATGAAATTTAATTCACCTTTCGATAAAAACTATATTTTAACCTCTATTGCTAAACATCGAAGAGTAAACAACAAACAGCTGTGTCTTGCTGATATTCACTTCACCACCGAAAATCCCTCCGCGTCATCTTCTTCCATCCATATACGCGAGAGTTTGACACAACGGAATAGAGCGATAATGAAACGTGCACTTGAATTAAGAAGATGTAAACAACTATCATCTGTTTTTTCTGCACGGGGAGTTGTTTATGTAAAACATGGAACAAATGACACCGCTGTACCCATTGATTGCATCGAGGGACTTGAAGACCTTACCAGATCAATACAAAACGAATAATTATTATTATTTCTATCATATTTATAATTGTTTCTGACTTTAATAAATTTACTTCTATTATAATTTTCTTTCTTAAATATTTTCTTTCTTTTTTTTTAACTTTTGCTTTTTATTAATTGTTTTCTTATGTATATAATTTTCTTTTCTTTATATCTTGCTATAATTTTTCCTTATTTTACTATTTTAATTTTTAAAATTGTTCCTTTCTCTTTTATTTCCTTATAAGCATTTTTCTTTTGCTTGTTGTGGTTAGTTATGTCCAATAATAGGGAATTACGCTCGATGGTAAGAATTCTGTGCCGGCAGAAATGTGGGCTCCGCATTTGTCACATCAATGCTGCCGAAAATTGACGAATTTCGAGATCTTTTTATTGGTTCTGACGTGGATGTTGTTTGTGTAACAGAAACTTGGTTAAGGGATGAGATAAATGATGAGATCTGTTGCTTAGCGGGTTATCGTGTTTTTCGATTTAACCGTATAAATCGTATTGGGGGTGGTGTTGCGATTTATGTTAGGAACAAAATTAGATACAAACTTAAACTTTCAGCTACTGGGGAAAGTGCTATAGAATTTTTATTCGTTGAAATCATAGGTAGTCAGGGAAATTTACTAGTGGGTGCCATCTACATGCCAAATAGATATATTGATTTCTCACCGCTGTATGCGGTATTGGAAGAAATTTCTTTGAGCTCTCCTAATATTGTGCTTTGTGGTGATTTCAACTGCAATCTCTTGAATCCTAACGTTTTCACAAATCATATGTTATCTTTCAATTTAGTACCAGTTAACACTAGTTCCCCAACAGATTTTTTTGGAAGGGATTCCTCGTTATTGGATCTTATGTTTGTGAGGGATAAGAATAATGTTGCATTGTATGATCAACTTTCGGCTCCTGTTTTTTCTAAGCATGATTTGATTTTTCTAATACTTAACTTTAGCCTTAATTATTCAGATGAAAAAATCACTTACCGAGATTTCTATAATATAAATGTGCAAGAACTTGAAACTCAAACACGAGAAACAAATTGGGATTCTATATATTATATGCCTTCCTCAAATGATCAGATTGAATTTTTAACACATAATATCTCTGAACTGTATAATATCCATGCCCCTTTAAAAACAAAAACTGTTAAACAAAACAATAATCCATGGTTTTCTCGTGCCATTAGAGACTTGATGCAACAGCGAGATGACGCTTATAAGAATTGGAAAGGATATCGACTAACCGAGCTGCGTCGTATGTTTTGCTCACTCCGTAACAGAGTAGTAGCTATGATACGCGAGGCTAAATGCCAACATTTTTCTCAACAGCTGAGCACAAGTTCAAATGGTCGCCAGCTCTGGAAAAATCTACGCAGAATAGGAATCGGAAAGACAAAATTCGGTGCTGTTGAGGACATTGATGGCAACAAACTTAATGAAAAATTCATTTTTTCTCCACCGCCACAGGTCCCACAAATTTGGCCTTCAATTTCTTCAATTTCTTTTACTGACCAACGCGATAGTAATGAGCCTGGTTTTGAATTTTCTACAGTAGATAGTGCTGATGTAGTCGAAAGTGTTCTTTCTATTAGGTCAAAAGCTGTTGGGCTCGATGATATACATCCTACCTTTTTGTGTATGATATTGCCAGTTGTATTGCCATATATCACTTTTACTTTCAATACTATTTTAACGTCCTCGATATACCCTGAGTTATGGAAAGTTGCTAAAATCATTCCCCTTCCCAAAAACGCTAAAAGAGATGAATTAAGACCTATTTCGGTATTGCCATTTTTGTCAAAAGTTTTTGAAAGGATCCTTCAAAAGCAAATTAACGTCTTTTTATCTACAAACTCACTGCTCAGCCCTTATCAATCTGGTTTTCGGAAGAAACACAGCTGTGTAACCGCACTTTTAAACGTTACTGATGACATTAGAAAAGCATTAGATAAAGAGGAGGTTACGTTTCTAGTTTTGTTGGATTTTTCGAAGGCTTTCGATTCCGTTAAGCATGTCAATCTATGTAGAAAGCTCATGCAAAATTTTAGTTTTTCATCTAGTGCAACTAAATTAATTTTTTCTTATTTAACTAATAGGAAGCAAGCAGTGCAAGTTGGTGACACCCTTTCAAATTTTTTGCCGAATGCCACTGGTGTACCACAAGGTTCCATACTGGGTCCTCTTTTGTTTTCTGCTTATGTAAATGAACTTCCATCTTCATTACTTCATTGCAGCTCTCACTTGTATGCTGATGACGTTCAGCTTTACTTCAGCTGTCCACTTGGCCTTATCGAACATGGAGCTTTCTGCGTCAATGAAGACCTGAAGAGAGTGGCAAATTGGTCTTTGTCAAACTGACTTATGTTAAACCCTAAAAAATCCAAATGTCTTGTAATTAATAGAAAATCTCTTGACCTTTCTTATTTTCCACCGATTGTTCTGAGCAATGCTCCAATCGAATATGTGCTTACAGCAAAGAATCTTGGTGTGACTTTTAATCGTCTTTTGACTTGGGATGATCATATAAATGGACTCGTTGGTAAGGTTTATGGAGTACTTCGTACGATATGGTTTACACAATCTTTCATTCCATTAAAAACGCGTTTGCTTCTCGCTAAAACCTTGGTATTTCCTATCCTGGTTTATGGTTGTGAAATCTATTGTAACTGCAGTTTCACGAGCAGGCGAAAACTTAATGTAGCTTTCAACTCAATCGTTCGTTATGTTTTTGGATTAAGTAGATATGATATGATATCGGATTTTTCCTCACGCTTACTAGACATGCCTTTCGAAAGATATATAGAACTTCGTAGTTTGTTTTTGCTTTCCGACATACTTATCGCACACCAACCACAATATTGTTCTGACAGAGTAAGAAGGGCGACCTCAAGCAGATCTCATCAGCTAATTATCCCTCCTTTCTCATATTTAACATCGGAACGTCAATTTTTGTAAATTCTGTTAAGCTTTGGAACACTTTACCTCGTAGTATAAAACAAAATCTGAACACAACAAGCATAAAAAGATTGCTTAGATCTCACTTTTCAATTTGAACATTTTAAATAATCATTGAATTTTTGTATCTTATGATAGTTTTAATAATTAAAGTAAATTTTTTTTATTATCTTGGCTCAGCCTTTTTGTAAAATAAGCTTACAGCTACTTTATAAGATTTTAAATCTTACTGTTGTTAAGCAATTACGATATTTAAAATAAAAATAAAATAAATAAACACTATTGAATATATTATATTGAAGGTATCGACCAATCTAATAACTATTAGAACGGCTATTCCAGGAAGTCCAATTTATAAATAAGAAGAAAATTTAATTGGACAAAAATTAAATAAGATGTTTATTGTATAAGAAAATATGAACAAAAAAAATAAACTAAAAAATATCGAACTTCAATATTGTTCGATAGTAAACCTATAAATATTAATATCACAAGTGTTTTTATAGTAAAGTATATATATACAAATAGTTCATTATATATATATACTAATAATAACGCCCTGCAATTATTGCACAAGGATGTATTGGAACCTTTTGGCGTTAAGTTCATAATGACATACCGATTGAACCAAGACGTCATTGAAAACTTCTTCGGTGTCATAAGAGCTAAAGGTGGTCTTCATGATCAACCAGATGGCCAAGAGTTTAAGTACAGGATGACGTCATACATCCTTGGGCACAATGAAGGTGCACTTTCTGACAACGGAAATGTTGGTGTGGATAATTCACCAGACTTATGTTTGGAAGAAATTTCTTTGACAGGTTTTATATCACAATTTTATAATCGATTCATCTTAACAATATTCGCTTTTCAGGAAGGATTTTTGTCGTTGTCAAAGTCGACAATAGCATGCCTATTGCTTCTGAGCCAGAAGAAAATCTCCCATCTTCTTAAGATATGGTTTGGAAAACTTGGCTGGCTACATTTGCCATCGTTTTTAAAAACACCATACCAAACCTGGAACAAATTGAACCAGACGAAAGCTCTTTGGTCAATCATTTGGACGAAGGAGGCTTGTCTAAAGCAAATCCCACAATGATGGCTTATTTCGCTGCATTAGAAAATGTTTTTAATGCAGTAAATGGAGAAGGTGAAGGCATTTACATCTGTCTAAACTACATCCAGCATTTACTTTAAGTTGCCGAGAAAGCAAAGATAAAATGCGATGAGAAGATTATGAAGCTTTTCTTTCGTTGTCGTATGCACTTCCGAATGCGAAAACTGAATAGACAAATCACTGAAAACAAAAACTGTCCAGAAAAAGAATATACAAAAAAATTATTAATTAAATTAAAGGTTGAAAAACCACTGATTCAAAAAGACCATCATATTTTTTATTTAACCATTTATCACTAATTAAACAATCTTCCAGGTAATTCTATGAAGAAAAATGCATCCAAATGAAAAAGAAAAAAAATACATCAAATTCTTCATTCACTTCGATTTTTTATTAATTTCTTTCACTCAAACACACAAATTTTCTTTAACTTACCAAGAAACACAAATATTAACTATTTAAAACCATTTACCTAAATGAAAAATATGTATTAGAAATATTAACATTTTATTATAATAACAAAACATCTAAACAAATTAGTGCAATTGTTTTGTTTTGATTTCACATACTAAATAATAAACGTCAAATTCGTTGAGTGTCCGTGACGAGATGCGCAGAACGAAACAAAAATAGAAACGCGAATGCGCTATCTGTTTTAGTTGTATCATGGTCTATACAATGACTTTTCTAAAGCTTTTGAATAACTTAGCCACGGAATTATTTTATTTAAACTTAAAGCTCTTGGTTTTCTAACATTTTTCTTAACTTGGATCAAATCATACCTTGAAAACAGATCCTATGAGGTAAAATTTAGAAATTGTCATTCTGAACCTTTTGTTTCTCAATCTGGTGTTGCCCAGGGAAGTCATCTTGGCCCTTTTCTGTTTATCCTGTCTATTAACGACGTATCGTCTACACTCAAGTAAAGTTCTCATTTTTGCTGATGACATTAAAACTTTTAAGATAAGAAAGTCCACGCATGATCGTATCCTTTTACAATCCGACATTAATCGTTTCACATTTTGGTGTGGGAAAAATAGCGTTGCCTCAACCCTTTAAAATGCCAGACGATAACTTCTACTGAAAAACGAATAGGTAGTGTATTTGATTATTGCAAATCACAGCAAAAACTCTGTCGCGTCTCCACATTTAAGGATTTAGGTGTTCATTTCTGTTCCAACTTAGAATTTACACATCACATTAATTTTATTGTTAATTAAGCAAGTTCTATGCTTGGTTTTATAAAACGCTGGGCAAAGAAGTTCAATGATCCCTATGTTACTCTTTCTTTGTACAATTGTCATGTTCGTCCTCATCTTGAATACTTCGCAAGTATGGACTCCCTATTACGAAATTCATAGAAGTCGTATTGAATCAACACAATTTCATTCGCTTTGCCCTAAAGGGTTTTCCTTGAGATGATCCTTATGATATGCCTCCCTATGAATATCGTAATAATGTGTTAATAATGACTTAATATTTCTTCATCAACTCATTAATGGTGAAATTGATGCACCTTATTTGCTATCTTGTGTACATTTGAATTATCGAGGCGGAACTCATCACCTGCGTACATTTGATTTTATACGCATTGACTTCCATAGAACTAACTATGGGAAGAATGAAGCTTTAAGTCGGATATGCATTTTATATAACTTAAACTGTTCATCGACAGATTTAAATTTAAATAAGGTGGGATTAAAATCATTGTTTAGAACCAGTGCTCCACTATCGTAAACGCCTTCATTTTTTTTTTGTTCTGTAATAATTCATGTTAAATGTTAATTATGTTTTGTATTTTGTGTATTTGTGTTAGGCTTTAATTGTATTATTTCCTTACTAACAACTAACACATGCACTTATGATGAGCCTCTGATCGTAGTTCAAAGCTTGCTTTAAGTTAACTACTTTCTGAAAATTCTGAAGGTTAAAAAAAAGATGGCTTCTGAAGCTTACCCACTTTCTTTACAGTTAAAAAAAAACATTGTTTCACATCAAATATTTTTGTTAGCGCTTTAGATTATTATTATTCCATTCAATAAACATAATACACATGTTTCAGGTTTCAAAAGTTAATATTATTTAAAAAAGTTTTTCTATAGTATTATAAATTCTGTGTTTAAAAAAACATAATTACTTCACAAAAAAATCTATAACCTTTCTTAAAACTTTTTCATCGGTTTGATTTTGATTCCATTAGACGTCCTATAATAATTTGTCATATTGTACCAAAATAAATACCTCCATTTTTTCAGTACGATCATACCAATAGGGGGATTTTCTGGGACCTTAGACACGCTTCTAGACATGCTTCTACTCTGAACGTCGAACTTGTCGAGTTGTAGAAGCTGAGTAGGGTCAATGATTCTCGAGAATTTTCTCCAGATGAGTCCTGAAACTAAAGGACGTTCTTATCCCTCTACGTTTCCCAGAATTATCATCCATTCCCACTTAAACAAGGCATACCAGCCTACGTTTATGTCACCAACTCCCATCCCACCTCCCACGTTGTAATGGTGAATAAGCTAGACAGCGCTCCTATCTCCTATGCTCCTTCCCACTCTAGGTAAATTAGCTGTATTGCTGTTACCGAATCCCAGTCTTTTCCTCCATATCAGAATGATGAATTAACATCAACTGATTCCTCACCCTATCTCTTCCTTCCCTACCACCTCTTATCTTTATTGGGCTGGATCTAAGGTGTTAAACGACCCGTGCCGATGATCAGCCTGGCTGGGGGCCCAATTCAAAAATAGCCCAGTCTCTAACGGAGTATCCGGATACCTGACGACCTCCGGATTAACTAGCCTTATCTGTACATGCGAAATCTCTGTGCAGACGGACCTCTTTTCTTCGCAACTCGTGGGATTAAGATGTACAAAACAAAAAACAAAAATTTAAAGGATGATGAGACCGGTATCTCTTCAGGACCGGGCGGCAATTTGGCGTCAAAGCCAGTTGCCGTTTCTCTTGCGGCCAGCACAGAGAAGGGAGTAGTGGCTAACTATGGACCCTCCTCTGTGATACTCCTAGTGATACCTAATTTCAGTAGTGGCAGGGTTGTGAAAAATGGCCCTACCACTACTAATGAGAGTAAGGGGAAACTCTCGAAAAGCCAATATAGGCAAAGGCGGCAAGCGGCGAAAATCCTGAAGGCCTCTGGTGCATCATCGGGGGCTGAAAGGACACCGCAGCAAACCGCTAGCGTCGAATGGGCTAAAAGCATACTTGCTACAACTAAGACCAGCAAGGACACTACGTCTAAACGAGAAAGGTCTCTCGAGGGGGCCGTACCGACACAAAAACGGCCTCGGGTGCACAACACCAGCACTCCCCTCATTCCCATCAAGAAAGCCAGTTTCAGTGACGTCGCCAAGGGCAAAGTCGTGGTTGCGGTCATTGACAGGAGCGAAGATGATGGAACAATATCGGCTGATCGTTGGCAGTTGGTCAAGGTTAAGCTCTTGGGTGGCTTTTTAAGCATTTTGAGGGAGCTTCCAGGACCACTTCCTTCCATAAGCGATGGGGGTTGGCATCAAGGCCACGTAAAACTCATAGTTTGTGGCAATCAGAGGTCTTGCGACTTATACAAGCTCGCTGTCAGCCGGTTAGGTGAAGTTTGGCCAGGTGCGAAGCTCGAGGTTGTCGCTAAGGAAGACATTCCTAGCAGACCTAGAGCCCGCATTTGGATCCCAATGAAACCTGCCGGTATCGATGAAATTCTCGAGATGATCAGAGTTTGTAACCCGTCCCTTCCGACTCACAACTGGAAGATAGCCAAGCTAGAGGAGGTAAAGAATCTTTATAGGAGCGCCATTTTGGTACTCAATAAGGAATCTTTGGCTCCTCTAGCCTTTAACGAGGGCTCGATAAACTATGGCTTCAAAACCATTAAAATTCGAGTCTATTAAAAAGATGAGGTTAACGCGGAAAGCGGGCCTCCTAAAACAACTCAGACTCAGAGGATCAGAACAAAACCGTGGTGGAGGTTGATCTGCCTAATTGTAGCCAAAATGCTGCAGTTAGTACAGATTAATCTCCAGCACTCCGTAAAGGCCTCGGTCTCACTTCTTCTCCGGCTGGCAAGAAACGGGGAAGACATTGTCCTGATCCAAGAGCCATGGATTGTGAGATCCGTTGTTCGTGGACTCAGGACTCCTGTATACTACACACTATGTGTGACAGATAAAGGTGAACCTAGATCTTGCATACTAGTGAAACGTAGCATTAATGTATTTTTACTCCATCATTTCAGTGACAAAGGGAAGTTTCTGGATAGTGTCGGCGTATCTTGGCCATGACCACCTTGGCCCTCTCCCTGGAAAAACCCTGGAGAAGATCGTCGCTGAAGCGGAAAGGCAAAGGATCCGCCTAATTATTGGGAGCGATGTCAACGCTCATCATACGGTATGGTGAAGTACCAATATCAACGACAGAGGTGAGTCTCTTTTTGATTATATTCTTGGTACTAACCTCTTAGTAAGTAATGTTGGAAATGAACCAACCTTCATAACTAAAACTCGACAAGAAGTCCTAGACATAACTCTTGTCTCAGATACTGTACACCATATGATCTTGGACTGGAAAGTATCCAAAGAACACTCGTTCTCTGATCATAGATATATCCAGTTCAATATCAATGTGGATAATAACCCGAGTCCATTGACTTTTCGAAATTATCGGAAAACTGATTGGGCCTCATACAGGAACTCATTACAGAGTTTACTAAAACCTGGACTATCTTGTCCTTCCTCTAACGCTAATGAACTTGACAACAAAGTCAATGACCTTACCTCAGCTATGAACAGATCGCTAGAAATTGCTTGTCCATTTATACACATAAGACCTCCTCGACGGGTCTCCACCTTGCCGTTGGTGAGGAGGCTTACGCGAGAACTTCTAGTAGGTTAAGTTGCAGATTCTAGCTCTTGAGCAGACTCTCAGCCACCAACTTAGGTTTAAGAAAACTAAGAGAGGCCCACCCCTATGAATATGGAAGAATTACATAAACAGAAAAAAACCATAGCGGGGATATACGCTATATGGTCGGTAGAAGTCACGGCTACCGACTTGGGCTTTGTCTCGCTAAATACCGAGAGAAGAAGTCACCAGTAACAATTTTTCCAAAATACTCATATATAACACTTATAATTGCGAAACTTCTTCTTTTTCTTTTTTCTTTTTCTTTTCTCTTTTTTATATTTTCAGTTTCTTCAGTTTCGACCAACTACAAGTTTATAACAATATGAGCAACTCAAGCAATAAAAATCTCAGCCTGACTGAAGAAGAGGAGAACCTCCTCCTGAACCCTTTCTCGAACATGGATATGGGGGATGGAGCAAGCGTAATCGAGGTTGACGATGACGTCAGTTCGGTCGCTAGCTCCAACCTTTCGACGGTATCCAGGGCTTCAAGAAGGTGCAGAATTACTAACAGCAAGAGGACGGTTAAGAGGTTAGGTCAGTTAGACTGGGAACAATTGACTGAATAGGAGAGGAAACGGCTGCATAATGCTCGTGCCTTCCTGGATAGGAAGGGTCTGGGAAAAGACAGGCACACCGCTAGTCAAGCACTGAACCCTCCCTCTTCAGAGAGCCCGAACGTTAAAACCTTGATGGGACCACCTGCCCCCAATGCTGTTTCAATACAGCGTAAGGAAGGGTGCTCACCAATGGTAGCGGCAACTCCTCTAGACGGACCAACAGAACGAACCCAACGAACAGACATTGAGTTGCCAATCTTACCACCTGCTGATCCGCCACTGATCGCATCGATATCAGTTGGTGTTAGTGAAGCAGGTGTAAGAGCGGCTCAAAACGAGGGGAAAGATGAGATGGCTTGCGAAGACAATGCTATTGGCCACAGCCTTAGCGTTAACCTTAACAAGACCATCGATTCTGTCCCCGAAAACCGGACGTTAAACACAAACGACAGTATTACGACGGTCATTGAAAAAAAGACGACTATACGCAAAACTAAGGTTTTGAACGAGAGCGAAGTAAGACGACGACAAAGACGAAACGCTGAGAGGATTGTCCGGCGCTTTGCTAACAGGACTCCTGAGTCCTTGACAGCTAAGGAGAAGGCGGCGTTGGACAAGTCTAAACAGCGCCTTAGAAGCACAATAACGACAACAGTTAGTGACGCAAATCCACCTGAAGCACCTTGTTCCTCTAAAAGGGCAAGGATCGAACTCTCCCCGACCGACTCTTCGCCTAATAAGGCAACGAAGAGGTTAAAGATCTCCCGGGCAACCGTGAAGGGGCACCAAGTTGCCATTGCCGATTTCGGCAAACCCTCACGGAAGCTGACCGAGGACGAGTGGCAACTTCTAGAGCTTAGAATCCTGGAAGAAGTAAATGAGGCCATCGTCCAAAACAGGCCCCCCCACTTTTCGGAAATCTAACGACCATCCATGGGTTCAAAGTAATGAATTGTGAAAATGACGCCACACTCAAATGGCTTCAGGAATTCACGAGCAGCACCTCTGCACCATGGCAAAATGCAGATCTTCGCCTTATTGATGTCAAGGAGATCAAAAACATCTCCAGACCAATAGGCATACTTTTGGTCAAAGGCACCGAGGTAACGGTTAGACTAGTCCATAAATCTATACCACTACTGAGGAAAGTGGATTTCAAAGTGCGCGTCGGGATCACCAGATGCAAACTTAGATTAACATCTAATAAAAGAAAACAGGTTAGTAGGGCGATGAACAAATCTTTATTATTATGTATATGGAATTGAAAATCTTACAAATCAATGTTCAACATAGTAAAGCCGCCAGCGCCAACCTGGTCTACCTCATGCAGAGTAGACAATACGACATGGCCCTGATCCAAGAACCCTGGTTGGTAGGTGGCATGATCAAGGGCCTACAATCCAAAGACCTCATGCTGTATAAGTCAAATCTTGACAGCCAAAATAGTAATCCCAGAACCTGTATATTAGCTAGAAAACGGTTTAATCTCTTTCTTCTAACTTCTTACAGCAACATCGACCAGACCGCGGTCATTTTAGAACGCAAGGAGCACCCAACGCTCATAATAACCTCCACATATATGCCCTATGATGGAGTGGAAGGACCACCAGCGGATATAACAAATGAGGTAGCAACATTCCCAAGTAAGAAAAACTTCAATATTATACTAGGGTGCGACTGCAATGCACATCATGTACAATGGGGGAGCACCGATACAAATACTAGAGGTGAATCCCTTTTTCAATTTATCATAGATAACAATCTACGTGTGGCTAACCGAGGAAATACACCCACCTTTGTCACAAAAAATCGGAAAGAGGTGCTAGATAATACCCTCTCAAATAATTCTGACTCCTGTCAAATTGATCATTGGAGGATTTTAGAAGAACCTTCCTTTTCTGACCATCGTCTCATAGAATTTAAAATCCCTAACGTAGATTCCTGCCTGTGCCACCTTAATTAAAAAAAAAAAAAAAAAAAAAAAAAAAAACGGGTACAGCCTCTTGCGAGGAATTGACAAATTCTCCAAGAGTAATGCTTGTCATGAAAAAGTGCTTTCTCAAATTAGCCGTTCGGATTCGGCATTAAACTGTAGGTCCCCTCCATCCCTGACAACAGTACTCGCACACAGGAATGGTTGAGAGTTGTAAGTCACTAGGCCCTGGTTCTCTACGGACTGTTGCGCCACCTAATTTATTTATTTTAACGTAGATAGACAGCACAAACCCTTTAGAAATAACAGGCGTACAGACTGGCTTATCTTCAATAGGGAAATCAGTAATAAAAAAAAAATGTATACAAACCAAAAAAAAAAAAAAAAAAAATGTATACAAACCAAAAAAAAAAAAAAAAAAAAAAAATTTAAAAACAAAAATTAAAACAAGAAAGAAAGAAAAACAAACGAAAAAGAAGGAAAAGAGGGAAAAACAATAAATTTGTTATCATTGTATGAAAATGATGATTTTATCGTTGTGAAAAGTGAAGCTTAATTTTGCTCTGTAGCTTCAAAACATCGTCTATTTCTCTTATGTTTCGTGGAAGAGAATTCCATAATCTAATTGAATATACAAAAAACTGACGCTCGGATGTGAGAGAGGCATAGCGCGGGTGGGTAAGCATTCGCGTCCTATGCGAGGTTGACCTAGTTATTATATCACTGAGATATTGGGGTTCACGATTAAGGAGTATCTTTGAGAGTAAGTTTAATGCTCGGTACTTTAGGAAATGTTCAAAAGTCATATTTAACAGGTTTTTGGAAAAATTGGATACACTGTCATATCTTCTTAAGCCGTAAATATAACGTACCAGGCTGTTAAAGGCTACCTTTAGTTTTCCTTTGCTGACGGAATCGCAATGCGAATAAATCTCACAACCAGGCCCGTAGCCAGGATTTCGGTTCGGGGGGGGGGGGGCTTGTTCAATTTCGAAAAAGTAATTCTATATACAAAAATTAAAAAAAAAACTACATAATGTTTTATTTTTGTTTGTATTTTTTTTTATTTAATTAAATAAATAGTTTGGATTTTTACAGCAATGAACGCCTTGTCTTTTTTTTAGACATAATGTCGATCACTTCATCTGGATCCACATCAATACCTGAGTCAACAGACAGCATTGCAAGTGCGCTTAGTCTTGGATGGCCCATAACGCTTCGGGATACTGTTTTGATCCTTTTCATTGTTGAAAAGGTTCTTTCAACGCTAGCTGTTGTAACTGGTAGTGTGGCCAAAATTGTAAGCAAGTAGCTTATTCTCCTGAAGTAGGTCTTGTCACATATATCTAGCAGTTTCAGAACATCGGAAGAGGGATCCATCGATGAAATTTTTTCGCACCAGAGTATGTACTCCGCTTTAACAGCTGACAAGGATATTGCGTTATCGACCTGGAAGCAGAGCTTGAAACGATAGTAAAACGTCCTCGTTGACCATAAATCTGTCAGTAAGATTTTGTATAAGAGAATCTAGACAGGGAATAAGTATAGAAACTCTAAAATAGTCTTCTGGACATGATGTTTTTGGATTAGAGCGCGTTGTTTGTTTCAAAGAAAGCCTTGGAATTGTTATGCTGACTTTGTGATGCGGATTGAAAAGCGTCTCTGAAAAAGTCTCTGGCAGTTTTTCTTATGTTCTTAAGAGAACTTAAGACTTGTTTCGTGTGATTTATTGCAGACACGAAATTTAAAGATTCATTTTGAAGGAAAATTGATAAGGGTAGCGTTAAACTATAAAAAGTTTTTCGCATACCATGAGGCTTACCAGAAAATCACTTCTTTGAATTGCTGCTAACAGAGTTGATGCTTTTGAAGACATTGCACACGTCTTGGTGGATATTTCTTCAAGACTAATAGCAATACATTTGAAGAGCTCTACAAATGAAAGAATGCTGTCATGCCTTTCAATAAACCTTGTTTCACAAAGGCGCAAAAGTCGTTTTTTTTCTGCTTTCTGGTGCGTATTTTTGGATGGCGATTTGGAAAGTCTTATTTGCATTTGAATGGTTTCGGAAGAAATTAGCTATTTCGCTTACTACACCAATACAATTGCGAATCGAGGGCGTTGACATGGCATTAGACAGAGCCAGGTTCAAGCGATGACTTGCACAGTGAACATATCTGGCATTTGGATACTGTTGCCTTATCCTACTCTGTACTTCACTTAAGTGGCCTGAAATATTTGCCGCTCCGTCATAACCTTGGCCAACACACTTGTTCATATCTAGATGTAGTTCCTCACATCGCTGCAATATGGTTTAAGTCAGGTTTTCAGAAGTTTGGTCATCAACAGGAATAAAACCTACAAAATCTTCCCGAAGCATACTTTTCGTAGGCTCTGTACAGCAGTCAACATATCGGACACATACTGAAAGTTTCTCAGTGCCAGAAACATCCATTGTTTCATCAGCCACAATGCTAAAACAACTCGATCTTATAACCCGGTTAGATATTTTTCTGGTGACAATATCAGAGCATATATCCAAGATTTCGTTTTTGATATCTGGGCTTATATAGGTTGCATTTTTTGAACTGGTTACGATGTGGTATTTTAAATTCGTATCCCCAGACTCAATTCTAAAACGCAGAAGTGCTCTTAATTTTCTATCCTTTTTTGTAGGCTGAGTTAAGGATAGAGCCCCACTATCGTTATCACCTCTTAACGGAAGCTCCTGATCTGCACAAAAGAGAATAGACTGAATAATTGGTCTTATTGCAGCTCTATTTTCGGATATTTCTCTTGCACGCTGGCTATTTAATTGGGAAGCAATATCTTTTTCCTTTCCAAAAGCAACATTTAAGAATGAGGTAGCGGTAAGAACACTTTTTTTGTGATATTGGTGCTGAATATGTTTATTGAAAACCTCTTTAGCTTATGCTTATGCTTATGCACCGTCGTTTTCGACGGGTTTCCAGCTAGTTTATAATATTTGTGGGATAAACATTTATTAAAGCAACATGATTTCAGAACAATATACATAAGTAGTGAGGAACTAATAAGAGAATATACAAACTTTTGTTCAACTATTTTTTTTTTAAATCATTTCGGGGGGGGGGGGCTTGAGCCCCTCTGCCCCCCCCCCCTGGCTACGTGCCTGCTCACAACCATAAATAAGTGTAGGCAAAACCAGCGTTCTTGCTAATAACACTAGAAAGGCTTATCGACATATACATCCGCAGTAATTTAAAACCGGAGACCATGTCACCCTTTCAACACGCCTACACAAAAGGTAGAAGTGTAGAAACGGCACTACACTACGTAGTTAGCACCATAGAAAAATCACTTGACGTTAAGGAATACACTCTTGCTTCATTCCTGGACATTGAAGGAGCCTTCAATAACGTCCACAGTATTGCAATCGAGAAAGCACTTAATGATCAACGTATAGAAGAAGTAGTTATCAAATGGATCATGAGTATGCTGAAAAACAGACTAATACATAGTGAGCTTGGTAACGCACATTTAGAGATGTACGCATCTAGAGGAACCCCGCAAGGTGGAATTCTCTCACCATTATTATGGATCTTAGTAATGAACGAGATCCTAATAAAACTTAGGAACTACGGTATAGTAGTGGCAGCCTACGCTGATGACTTAGCGCTTTTGGCGACGGGTAAATACCTTCCCACTATTAGCGAACAATTACAAATCGCATTATCAAAGGTCAGCAACTGGACCAAGAAATGCGGTCTTAATGTAAACCCCCTTAAAACAGAACTGGTTCTTTTTACAAACAGAAGGAAGATCCCTCCGTTTATAATACCAAAAATAGACAATACAACACTGAAAATCTCCGACCGAGCTAGATACCTCGGAGTTATATTGGATAAAAAACTCAATTGGGGTCCAAGTATCCAAGAAAGATATAAAAAGGCCACAATCGCACTCTACTCATGTAACAAGATTCTGGGTAGAAATTGGGGACCAAACCCCAAAATAAGAATGTGGATGTACACTGCCATTGTCAGACCGATTCTAACTTATGGCAGCTTGGTTTGGTGGAAAGCGTTGGAGAAATCCACGAATCAAAAAACACTTACCAAAGTACAGAGAATGGCTTGTATCTGTACTAGTGGTGTGATGAGGACTACCCCAACTGCGGGTTTAGAAACAATCCTCAATCTACCCCCAATAGATCTATTCATCCAAGAATCAGTAGCAAACAGCGCCCTCAGGCTCAGTCAAACTAACATCTGGAAAACTAGCCAGAGTGGCCACGAAGTTATTCTTACGAAATACGTAGACAACAATATCTGCACAGATTATATGAGCCCTTACTTAGATTTCAACAAATCTTTTAGTACTAAGTTCCCCAATAGACTAGATTGGGAAAATAGTGAGCCCTTCACCAACGACTCAACCATTACCATCTACACCGATGGCTCTAAAATGGATAATAGAGTAGGTGCAGGCTTTTACTCTGAAAACCTCAACCTTGCCAAAGCATTCAGGCTCCCCGACTATAGTAGCGTCTTCCAAGCTGAGATCTTGGCAGTGAAAAACGCTGCTAAACATATATCCATGATGGCGATATCACACGCGGACATCACTTTTTTCATTGATAGCCAAGCAGCAATAAAAGCTATCTCTGCCACCAAAGCTTGTCTCTTGCTGTCGCAAAGAGCTAAAGCACAGATACTATAGTTCCATATATATCGCACGCAGAGGAAAAAAAAATGACCATTTTTCAATCGACTGGGACGTACCACTACGTCCCAGTTTGATCGAACTAGCATGAATCATACTCAAACATTTTATTGCATTGTATAACTTGTTGTATTTTCTTTTTTTTACTTCTTGTGCCTTATGGTTTTTTTTGTCTTTTGTGTATTTTATGTTGATCTTTCTTAACGATGTGTGTGAATTTTGTTTGTATTTCCTGGGTGTGATTTTTGTATGTGCCAAGGCCAACCTGTGAATATAAGCAAGGTTGTTCTTTAAAAGCAAGGTTGTTCTTTAAAAAAACATTAGCTCATGAAACTGGGGTATCATATAAAATCCTTAGAAAAATTTATTGAAGAAACTAACTATGGCATAAGATATAAGAGGTTTCGGGATGGCTCATCTGGTGTGTCGTTGGATTTGTTTGGTCGTGTCGTGCGTAGGTAGGTATACATTTTCTATATTTTTTTGGGTTGTGCGATCGGTGTTTGAAGTTATTTTTACTTCATTCGTCGTCGACTTTCGATAGGGATGAGAATGCCAAAAAGTGAAACATTTTGCCCAAAAAACGAAGTAGATTTGTAAAATATGTAGCAGATAATGAAAAAAACAAAAAATACAAACAAAACAAATTTATTAACTTCCCATAGGAAGTTATTGTAATGGGTCCGATTTGTCAAATTGAAAATTTTGACATTTCTCGACGTTTCAAGGTCCCTAGAGTCGAAATAAAAGATTTTTAGAAAGATGTCTGTGCGTGCGTGTGTACGTACGTCCGTACGTTCGTCGTCCATAGCTCAAGAACCAGAAGAGATATCGACTTCAAATAAATTTTGTTATACAGATAATAAGGCAGAAGGATGCAGAAAGGGCTCTCAAGAAAATTGCGTGGGTGGTTTTTTTACCATAGCAGTTTAAAAAAAGGTGAAAATTTTGGTTAACCTTAAATATCTCATGAACCAATAACGCTAGAGTATTGATTTAAATTTTATATTATATATTGTAAGGTGATACAAAACAATTATATTTTTGGAAAAAAATCCAATTAACGGTTTTTTTTATAAATCAAAAAAACTGAAAAAAAAAATTTGTCACTTCGAAAATTTTACGACTAAAATATGATTTCATCTCCAAAACAATTTTTTGCAACGAAGAATAATGTTTTTGACATCTGATAAAATTTTGAGAAAAATCTAATTGACAGTTTTTTTTACAAAAAATAAAAACCTAAAAAAAACATTACTCAAAGTTGGTAAAAATTGATTTTTGACTCAAATATCTTTTCAAGTCTTTGAGATATTGGCTTTAAACTACTTTTACCTTTCAAAAACTTTTGTTTTCAACATTCAGTAAAATTTTGAAAAAAATAGAAGACAGTTTTTTTACAAAAAATTAAAAACCGAAAAAAAAATTTAACAAAAGTTGGTAAAAATTGATTTTCGACTCAAATATCTTTTCAAAAATTCGAGATTATGGCTTCTAACTAATTTTAACTTATAAGAAATATTGTTTTCAACATTAGGAAAAATTTTGAGAAAAATCGAATTGACAGTTTTTTTACAAAAAATAGAAACCTAAAAAAATTAATAAAAGTTGGTAAAAATTGTTTTTCGACTCAAATATCTTTTCAAGACTTTGAGATATTGGCATTAAACTACTTTTATCTTTCAAAAAATATTGTTTTCAACATTCAGTAAAATTTTGAGAAAAATCGAATTGACAGTTTTTTTACAAAAAATAAAAACCTAAACAAAAAAATTAATAAAAGTTGGTAAAAATTGATTTTCGGCTCAAATATCTTTTCAAAACTTTGAGATATTGGCTTCAAAATAATTTTATCTTATAAATAATATTGTTTTCAACATTCGGTAAAATTTTGAGAAATGTTGGATTGACAGTTTTTTTTTACAAAAAATAAAAACCTAAAAAAAACAAACTTGGTAGAAATTTACTTTCGACTCAAATAGCTTTTCAAAAATTAAAAATATTGGCTTCAAACTTATTTTATTTCACAGAAAATATTGTTTTTGATATTCAGTAATTTTTTTATAAAAATCCAACAGTTCGTTTTTTCATAAAAAAATAAAATCTACAAAAAATAGAACGCAAATTTGGTAAGAATTGATATATTTTGACAAACTTTTAAGCAAGACAAATCGACAGACGGGATGGGAAGTTATCAGTGTGGGTCGCATCCCAGCCTCTTTTTTTCATTTTATTTTACATCCATATAACGAAAACATACATTGACTAGAACAAGTCTCACAAATTCATAAATTAGGTACATGTATACATATATAGTACATACTATGTAGGTACATTATTATATTGAAATAAATAGGAACATTCTGTTTTAAATTAAATTAGATCATCATCATCACAATTACTGTAAGGAGAAAAAGTAATAAGATTTGATGAAAGAATTTTTGACATCAGAACATTGAACTCGTAAACAGATGGATTTTTGTTATTCCCACCTTTGATGCGAATAATAGAAAATAAATTTTCTAATACGTCTTGGTGAATTCTCTTTGTGAGTAAATAATCCACGTTCTTATATAGGCCATTACTTATATCTTGACTAAGTAATAAAACTCCGTTTATCGTCTGCTCCATACCTTTTAAACAAAAGTTTCTTGGAAGGTTATCTGATTTTTGTATTTCTTTTAAGTAAGACAAAAATAGTTTCAACTCACTATAAGTTGGATTCCCTAGCTGAACTCCGCGCTTTAAAATATTTTGTCATAATGTGAACCACTATCCATGCAGTCAAATGCATTATTTACCTTAAGTGTGAACTCTTTTGTTGCTATAGCTTCCTTCGAGCTTTCTTTTAAGCAATTAAGTTCAAAAGCAGTTTGAATAGATGCCGCAGTTGTCCTGCTAAATATTTGCGTAGCAAGACGAACATGCATTTTTTCAAAAGCATTTGGTGCTATATGAGAACTTCTAAATTTTAAACATGTCTTAGCCACGTTGTCAATTTCTAAATTGTATATGTCTCTGAAAACATTAAAAGAAACCTTAACATCTGAAGTTTGTAAATCTGATTTCAGTAGAACATTACGAATTGATTTTAATAAGTGAGGAAAATCATAAAAACAAAATATTTTTTCATCATTAAAAATTGTAAATGGTTTTTCTTCAGAAACACCTAATATTTGATAAGCTTTTCTATTATTAGGTCCTTGATCGCAGACTACAGCGCAAACCTTAAGACCAAGATCTTGACAGATTTTCAAATTATTTCTTATAATTTCGCTTAGGTTAGCCCCATTTACACCGTTTGCTGACACAAAATAGTTTAAAACACTTTTCCAACTATCAAACAAACCATTTACCATGAAAACACATATTTCATTGGCAAAAATTCTGTTTCTTTTTGCTCCTAGGTCTTCGAAACCATCTATTAAATCATTTAAAATATTATATGTGAGGTTTTAACGAATCCTAATCTCATCAAATATCAACACAACACAACGTTCTCGCTCGTTTAATAAAGCGAACTTTGATTTTAGATACAAATGGGCATTGTTTACATATCCTGGTTGAATTCCTTTAACAGGAGCCCATCTGTATAAAGAGGATATGTGGGGAATCCTGAAGCCCAGCCCATCCCTCAAAAATTTATAGGCGCTTTGCGATCTATAAAATATATTTTGGGAAATTTCTTTTTCGTTGTTATTATATTTTGCAGATTTCGACAACCCCATCAACATATCGCAAAATGTTTTTGAATGGTCGGAAATATGTAGCCCATGGATTTGAGACGATAAAGATAATCTCCCTTTTTTTGAAACTTTTAAAGCAGTATGCGCTCTCTTTTTTTTATAATGCTTTATTTTTAAGTTTTTTATTTGAATTTTTAAACTTGATAATTTTTTTTTTTTAAATTGCATTTTTTTTCTCCTCTTTTGCACATCTCTGTGATAATTGATCGCACCTTACACATGAAATGCTACAACTGCTCGAAGTTCTTCTTCGTTTAGTTGGAGGAGACTTATTAAGATCTTCTAAATTTAAGTCTGAACCCAAATCAGAATTTAAATTTAAAGAAGGAATAGCATCCTTCTTAAGATATTTTCTTCCCACAAACTCGGGACAAAAATGGTCTCCACATACAAAGTATTTGCCTTCATTTCTGAATCCACATGCCTGCCTCCACAAATTATTCAAAATTTCATTTTTTTCCCTAGAAGGGCACTTAAAAAATTTCAAATTAGGGTAATCTCTTTTCGTTTTCATACAAACGGAACAAGAAACCCCAGATAATCTCTTATCACCCATTGCTATTAAAAAAAACGTTGACAAATAAAATCGCTGAAAAAAAGGACCACTGACTGTAAAATTAACAAAGAAAAATGTATTGCTCAATCATATATACATAAATGAACATCCAAATCGTTCGAAAGTCGACAACGAATGAAGTAAATTAAATAACTTCAAAATAAAAAGAAGAAGCCACACACAAACCCCGATCGCACAACCCAAAAAAATATAGAAAATGTATACACACTATACAGTATACATACCTACGCACGACACGACCAAACAAATCCAACGACACATCAGAGGAGCCATCCCGATCCCGATACCTTCCAGTCAATCGCTCGCTCAACCGATTAGATTGAGAAGCGAAGAAAAAGAAAGCGTTGCAACGCGTTGGTTGCTGCAAAATTATATAGACAAAAAACTACCTGCACAGCAAATAGTGTGTTGGAACGTAGAAGCGACGACGTAAAAAGAACTCAAAAGGGTTGCATTGGCAAACGAACACGAATTCAAATAAGAAAATGTATCTATTTATCTTTCGAACGCAACTCACAGGTCAACGTCTGTCGTCTGTTGCTTTGATATTGTATTATAGGTTTTATTTTGTTATGTTGAATATGGTTGCAAGGTTTGACTTCAACAAATCGCTTTAAATAGGGGGTAAAAAATATGATCATTTTTATTTGCACTGGATGCGATATCTATGTAACTCTATTATCTGTGGCTAAAGGTTCTTGGCACACAGCATAACGTAAGACTCTGCTGGGTTCCTGGCCACAGTGATGTACCAGGCAACGAAAAGGCGGATGAACTTGCCAAAAAGAGGGCTCCACACTGGAACCCTCTCTGATAGACCATCATATAGGGATACCGTTATGTGAACTGAAACATAACGTCAGTAAAACCATCATTCAAAAATCCAATGACAGATGGAATCTCCTAGAAACCTGTGTTAACACCAGGAAGATATGGCCTAGATACGATAAGAAAAGATCCGACTGGATCTTAACTCTTAACAAACCCTCCCTAAGATCCCTCATCGGCATTATTACAGGTCACAACCTACTCGGCTACCATAAGAAGAAGATGGGGCTCAGTACTGATGACCTTTGTAGAGGCTGTGGTGATGAAAACGAGCACGAAAACACTGCTCACTTTCTCTGCCACTGTCCTTCGCTCTGTCTTGCTAGGAAGAAAACTGTAGGCAACTTCTTCTTTAATGAACTAGAGGAACTATCAGATGTGCCAGGCAAAAGCTTACTAAACTTTGTCAAGACCTCTAAATGGTTAAACGAACCACATGATTCATAGGTTATTATATTTTTTCAGGAAGTTACAACACTTCGGGGTACCACAATGGATCTACATTGATCTAAGTGTGATGGTAACAACATCAACTGTCAGCCCGTTCAACCTAACCTAACCTAACCTATACACATAAGAGGAAAGAGGAAACCACAATGGTGGGCCTCAGAGCTTGACTCGCTAAGGAAAGAATGCAGGAAACTGTTCAACCGAGCCAAAGCCGCAAGACTAGCCTCTCACTGGGATTCTTACAAAGAATCCTTAAGAATTTACAAGAAGGCACTAAGGAAATCTAAACGATCTTCTTGGCGATCCTTCTGTGGCACGATAGAAGAAACTTCTGAAGCCTCTAGGTTACGGAAAATTCTTTCAACTAATCCAGCGATGCCAAGCTGCTTGAAAAATGCAGACGGCTCCTGGACAAATTCAAGCAATGAATCGCTGAACTTACTACTGGATACTCATTTTCCTGGAAGTTCTCTTACCGAGACTTGCAACGGTTATATACGTTCAAGTCCCAATACAACATATCCACAAGGTCTGATTACAAGGGACAAGCTACAATGGGCTCTCAACAGCTTCAAACCATTTAAATCTGCAGGACCAGATGGAATAACACCAGCCGAGCTACAAAATACTTCTGACATAATTGCACCAATCCTTGAGGCAATTTTTACCAGCTGTCTTTACCTGGTCCATGTTCCCTCGGCATGGCGAGAAGTTAAAGTTGTTTTTATACCCAAGGCAGGTAAATGCTCGCAAGTCAACCCTAAAGATCTACGACCTATAAGTCTATCATCATTCCTTCTTAAGACCTTGGAAAGATTGATTGATATCTATTTAAGGGCAAGTATTGATACAAGACTTCTGTCTTCGTCTCAACACGCCTACTGTAAAGGTAAATCGGTGGAAACAGCGTTACACACCTTAGTACGCACCGTCGAATATTCCCTCCATCATAAAGAATTCGCTATGGTTGCTTTCCTTGACATCGAAGGTGCCTTTAACAACGTGGACACATCTGCAATCACATCTGCACTAACATCTCTAAATGTAGAGAGTTCGCTTCGGGAGTTAATTCATTTAATGCTTAGGTACTAGCAGAATAATTAACTCAAAACTGGGCAACTCTTCTGGAAGACGATTCGTTGGTGGAGGGACACCACAAGGTGGTGTTCTATCCCCTCTCCTCTGGAACCTAGTGGTGAATGAAATCCTAACTAGTCTGGATGCGGAGGGTTTCAGAGTGATAGCCTATGCGGACGACGTTGCTATAGCAGTTTCAGGAAAGCATCTTAATACGTTAAAAGAACTCTTACAAAATGCCTTAGACAGACTAATACTTTGGGCTGATCGGTGTGGACTGGGCGTTAACCCACACAAAACCGATTTGGTCTTATTTTCGAGGAGATACAAAATTCCATTTGTCAACCCTCCCCATATTAAAGGAATCCAATTAAAATTCTCAGACGAGGCTAAATACCTGGGTCTTGTCTTAGATAAAAAACTAAATTGGAAACGCAACGTAGAGGAAAGAGTCAAAAAAGCTACTGTAGCTCTCTTTTCTTGCAAAAAAGCCATCGGTAATAAATGGGGCTTACAACCCAGAATCACGCATTGGCTATACACATAGGTAATCAGACCGATTTTAATGTACGGTGTGGCAGTATGGTGGACTGCTTTAGAAAAAGGTATAAACCGAGATAAATTAAATAAAGTCCAACGTTCAGCTTGCCTATGTACCTATAAGTGGATCGCTTCGCACGACCCCATCTGCGGCACTGGACACCTTACTCTACCTAACACCTCTTGACATTTTTAGCAAACTAATAGCTGCAAGCTCTGCTATTCGCCTCAAAGCTTCGTCGCAGTGGACCAACAACAACATTGGCCACTCCGTTATTCTTACTTATTTAGAATCAATCCCAAAGCACACAGACTACACCATCCCCCAACTACAATTCGAAAGAAATTTCCAGATTTCTATACCTCCGAGATCTTTTTGGGAGGATAGGACATTCCTGGAAGACGAGTCAATCCACTTCTATACAGATGGGTCAAAAACAAAAGAAGGGGTTGGTGGAGGTGTGTACTCTGAACGACTGAAATTAAGTCTCTCATTCCGCCTTCCCAATCATTGTAGCGTGTTCCAGGCGGAACTTTTGGCGATAAAAGAAGTCTTGTCCTGGCTTAAAGAAAACGTGATATCGATATCTGATATCCGTATTTTCTCAGATAGTCAGGCCGCTATTAAATCTCTGGATTTTGTCTCTACAAACTCTATAACAGTCCAGAACTATCGATCATCTCTAATGGAGATGGCACAACAGTTTAATATTCACCTTTGCTGGGTGCCAGGTAACTGTAAGGCAGATGAACTCGCCAGGAACGGTACAGTACAGCCCATTCTACCACGTTTGGCACGTACTGGCATACCAATCACTACTTGTTAACTGTTGCTAATGCAAGACGCTGTGAGGAGGGCAGGCACCAGGTGGAACAACATCACCACGTGTCAAGTCACGAAAAACATCTGGCCAACACTGGATTTAAAACGTTCAAGGTGCTTGCTCTCTCTAAGCAGATCGCATATAAGCTCGATAATAGGTGTCATAACCGGACACTGTCTAATAGGAAAGCACGCCACGAGATTAGGCGTATTCTCAAATGACTTCTGCAGAAGCTGTATGGACGAGGAAGAGTAGGAAACAGTTCTTCATCTTCTCTGCACATGCCCTGCTCTGGCTCGAAAACGCAAGAATTACCTAGGAGAATTCTTCTTTACCGATCTAAACGATTTAAATCATATTGGCATAAGTAGCCTCTCACGATTCGTAAGAGACTCAAACTGGTTCCATTGAGCTTAGGAAGAAACCTCAAGATTCATTAAACTGGCCTAAGTGTGTCCGTTTCCATCTTGGACAGCCACTTCAACCTAACCTAACCTAACCTAGACACGATACTCAGGGTTAAACGCTGCATTCATTCCGATCATAAAATTAGATCAATTAATTATTTGGAGTGTTTAAGAACAGTAATTTTGTGAAATTGACATTGCAACGTATTTGGCATTTTAATTTAAATTAAACCATTGGTATTTATGAGAATAGGAACTTCGAAAATATCCTTGCATGTTGCCTTGAACACCAAACAAACCAAAAAAAAAATTTTCGTTTGATCTGAAAAAGAACTTCGCAATTTTAACACAAAAAAACTAGACCGGATTCTAAACGATCGGGTATCAGAAAAGATCCCTAATCAAAATTCGTTTTTCAAAACATTCCTTTACTTCTCAAAAATAAAGTGCACGACTGGGTCGCACGAACTTGCTCCTGTATGCAAAGAGTCTGTTTAAAAAAGTATCTATATAATATTTAAAAATATACCTGTAAAAAAAGTTTGTCTTCAAAGATATACATATATACCATTTGATTTGTCGAAAAAAACTCCATTTTTCAATTTTTTGGGAGGGGGTTACATTTAATACAGTTAAAATAATTTAAAAAAAACTCATTTAAGATTCAAAATTTTACCTGAAAAATAAGTTTGTCTTCAAAAATTTAAATGCCATTTTATAAATCAAAAAACCCTTGATTTTTCAAATTTTTTTTTTGAAAATCGTTAGAGCGGTTTTTTTTAAAATTAATTTTGTATAGGTATATAAAATTTTTCAATTTTGTTCTAAAAATATTTTTGGTATGCAGTTGTTTAGTGATTGTAAATATACGCTCTACATTTCAATTTCGTAAAAAAATGTTCACCCGTTTTTGAGATATAGAATTTTGAAAAAAAAAATTTCAATATTTTTTTAAAAATCCAAACAATAAAAAATTGCACTTTTGATAATCAAATATTGTTAAGGCAATATAAGAGCTTGTTCAGAAAAAAAATTATTGAAATCGGTTCAAAAGTTGCTGAGAAAATTAAAAAACAAAAAAACGGTTCTATGAGCGGTACCTTTCCTGAGCAATACAAAAATATGTTTTTCTTATTAAAAGAAGTCAAGTTAAAAAATAAAATTTTAGAGAAAATTTAAAAAAAATCTATCGGTTTGTTTTTGAGAAAATTCGAATTATCGTTTTTTGACCAAAAAAATTGTATGGGGGCCACTGTTAGTTTTGATCTTAAAAAAAAAATGAAAAAAACGCCTAACGCAAATCTGCTCAAAACCTTAACTTCCAAGTTTGAACTCAATCGACCCAATGGTTTAGGCTGTAGGAGCGTGGACAGACAACCAAAAAAAAAATTTTCGTTTGATCTGAAAAAGAACTTCGCAATTTTAACACAAAAAAACTAGACCGGATTCTAAGCGATCGGGTATCAGAAAAGATCCCTAATCAAAATTCGTTTTTCAAAACATTCCTTTACTTCTCAAAAAAAATACCTATCCCTAACAACTATCCCCACCTTTAGGACCAATAGTCACAGATCCATGGGCCCATACAGGCAGGAGTCGAGAGGGGTGTCCATCCGCGGTAGTAACTGAAGGCCTGATAATATGCCATGCACATCTCGTCGAAGGGGGGGATCTTGTTACGCGCGAATGACGATGTTACCTTTTTGCAGGCCTAAGTCTCCGATGTAACTCGACTGGTATAATTTCAATCTTTAAAATGGCGGGGCCCGAATTTAGATTCCAACAGCGAAGCTTTCGACATGCATACTGAGTGGAAGACAAAGATGATCGTGTCCTCTGAGCTTCTTTACCCACCCTTAATAATATTCAAACCAGAATTAACTCGAATGAACAGAACACTCCTACGCCATTGCTTTGCTCAAACAAAAAAATATCTGCAACAGACCTCATTTGAAAGGGGAAAATCATCAACTTTCCCTTACAATATTTGAAACGTCATCTTTCCCTTCTTTTTTCTCCACGAATCCACTTCCCAAAAATAATTTCTTAAATCTCCATAATAAACTTGTTCACTTACGACAACGATAATTCAATATGACTCAATAGGGTTTTCTTTCTTACTCAAAAAAAAAATTGAACAACCTTGCTTAGTTGTCGGACCACTCAAATGTTCAAAAAAAATCTATGCGACGGATTAATTTCATTATAGCCTATGTTAAAAGCATCATACATTTTATTCCACACAAAAATTCAAGTGGCAATTCTTAAAACTAAACATGCAAATAAAAACAATAATTGAAATCATTCCCATGCATCGATAAAGTTGTAAATTAAAAGATCCTACGAGATCTTGAATCTGATCTTTATAAAGCTTTCTTTATATGAAACTCAATTTAACTTGGAATGTCAATTATTTCAAAGGAACAAAAATATTTTCGTTTTGTTTACATTTCTTTCATTATATGTATGTCTGTAATTTACTTTTTTTTTAATGTAACTTACACATAACTAAAAGTTTTTTCTCTTTCTATTATTTTATTTTTTTCCAATTTCATTCTTTTTATCATTTCTTTAAATCCATTCAACTTTTGTTTAATCAGAATTTATAAAAGAAAACAAAAAAAAAACACTTACCGGTATCCAGAATTCTGTGCACAGCATTTTGGTGACCACGTATGTTTATGCTAAACGATGACTACATTTTTAAGAATGAGGACACTGCATGGATTTAAGATTTGATCAATTACCAAAAAAAAAAATCTTAAATTTTTGTTTGCTTATCATACTTTCTCTTTCTTTTCACACTTATTTCTTTCTAATTTACTCTAATCATTTATTTTCTCTGTTATCACTGTCTTTTTCTTCTATATTTTCTATTTTCTTCATCTTACTTACTGAGCAGAAATTCGGCGAAGAGAAAAATGTGGAAAAAGAAAACAAAGGCGTCTTAACGATTGAAGAGTTTATTTGCAAGTGAAAAATATATTCTAGATATTTACAAAATGAGTTTTCATATTTTCCTACAGATGCTTGATTTGTTATTTATATACAGTAATATTTTCACATATGTAAGTTACATACATTTCAACACCCTTCCTCAAAGCAAACATATTTTCAAATTATAACAAAATTTACTCTAAGATTTAACATTTTTGTAAATTCTTGATGTTTGTTCTTTGTAAGTATATCTGCTATCATTAAATCTGTAGGAGCATATTTAAGAACGATATCACCTTCATTGAAAATTTGCCGGACAAAATGATATCTAATATCAACATGCTTAGTTCTCGCATGATGCACCGGATTCTTTGCAAGTTGTTGCGCACTCAAATTATCGCCATAAACGACAGTTGGACTTCCCGCTTCACCACAGCCAATTTCAATTATGAGTCTTCTCATGGCTATTGCCTCCTTGCATGCTGTTGATAATGCCATGTACTCAGCTTCGGTGCTACTGAGTGCCACACTGCGTTGCTTCTCTGATTTCCAAGATATAGGACCACCTGCCAAGAAATACACGTAACCAGTATAGGATTTACGGTCGACCTTGTCTCCGTTTAATGAAGCTCAACTAAGAAGAATACTGAGGTTTAGTCTCTTAACTCTAATCCTATTCTTTTTTATTAGTTAGTGACTGCTTCGGTTGACGGCTTGGAGAAAAAGAAATGTATTACCCGATTCTTCTACTAGGCTAACTAGTAAGAATAAAACCTGTCAAACAAATTGGAAGATGGGCCGGATATAGCACGTTTTGTGGACGGAACGAGATTTCATTCCGAACGTACCACTTGCCGAAAGTTTAAGCTGGACCCTTTTATGCTATAGCTACATGGGCGCATTTAATGTACATTTGTGTACATTTTGTTTAGTCACTAAAATTATTTATAATTATGTAGCTCTCATGAAAGAATTAATTGAATTTTTTCCATTTGCTTAGACTCAATTTGACGATTCTGACATGAAACATCACATTTCGGAACTTTATTAAGATTTCAAGCTTTTAATGTTCATTAATTGAAAAGAATTGAATGAAAAGAAAAACTTTCTAGAAATCTTTAATTCTTAAAAAAAAAATGTTACACATACGCCCCAGTGAACCATCGTTCTATATGAAAATTCGTGGGTAACTACAAGCAGTCAATACTACAGGGTATTTTATTAAGAGGTCAAAAAAATCGTATTGGCGTTTCCTACACAGCATATCCTTTTTGCAACAGGTTTCCTGTTCAAAAAGTATATGAAAAGAAACGTTAAGACTACCTTTTTTTCTTGTCGCATATAAAAGAGTCTCATGCACAGCTGAGCTAGCCGGGATGAAATCTTGGAACTTTCGAAAGTGTTACTCTATTTCTTTACGACCGTGACTCTTATAAACTTAGGACACAGCTTAGCATTAAGATGTTTATCTGCGTCACTAA
The DNA here is from genome assembly GCA_951509635.1 of Eupeodes luniger. Taxonomy (NCBI): domain Eukaryota; kingdom Metazoa; phylum Arthropoda; class Insecta; order Diptera; family Syrphidae; genus Eupeodes; species Eupeodes luniger. The sequence continues at coordinate 57,558,250 of OX608075.1, read as the reverse complement.
GAATAAAATTGCGTTTAAATAAAACGTCTCCTACCTGATAAGATACTACCTTACTCCGTAAGTTATACGTTCTTTGATAAGACTCGTGTGTACGCTCTAACGCTGACTTTAGGTAGGTGTGTAACACATTCATCTTGGCCGTTTTTGGAAGCCAATTCAGCTCAGAGTCGTTTAGCACTCCCAGACCACGTAACAACCTATAGTCTGCTCCGTGCTCAATCATTCGATGCCCAAAAAGAGCTTCGAAAGGTGGCATACCAACTGCAGAATGCACTGAAGAGCGTAGCGCACTTCCTATAGATGGTAAATGTAAGTCCCAATTTGTCTGTTTCGGGTCGATATACGCGCGAACAGCGGCAAGGATTGAGCGATTCACTCGTTCGCTTGCATTCGCCTGGGGAGAATATACGGCGGTTCGGTAATGAGTGATTCCGAAAGCCTTTACCATTTTTCCGAATTCATGACCTATGAACTGGCTACCGTTATCCGAAAGTATACTTTCCGGTACGCCAAAAATTAGAAAGATGTCTTCTTCTTAGAATTTGATTACTGTTTGGGCGGTGGCTTTTCGAAAGGGTTTCAATAGGACGAATTTTGTCAACTGATCTAGAGCGATGACTATCTGGGTGTTTCCGTTTTTAGATCGCGGGTACGGGCCAAAAAAGTCAATATATATATGGTGAAATGGCCTGTCAACAGAAAAAGATTTTCCCATTTCCCCTCTAAGTATAGTGTTAGAGGCTTTTGTCATTTTGCAAATCTCGCAACTATAAAGAATTTGACATGGGATGCCATGTTCGGCCAGAAAAATTGTTGCCGGAGTTTATACAGAGTCTTTGTCATGCCACCGTGTGAAGCTCTGGGTGGGCAATGAGCCAACAAGATCAAACGGTTTGTCAGCACAGATGGAATCCATAATTTCCAGACTAAATCGTCTTGAAGAGTATTACCTGTGCAATGCCTGACCTTCTTGTATACGAAACCGTCCGAAACTTGAAGGTCAGGAAGCTGATCTTTGTTTTGTCCGATATGCTCGATAATTTGGAGTTATTCCTCAGACTTGAAGCTCGGATCCTCCAAATCAATATGAAGAACATCGGTGGAGTTCGTTGACATCGTCTCCGGTGGACATACAGTTGAATGCAGTGCCTCTACCTCATAAACTCGAGATAGAGCATCTGGTACTACATTCTACGTACCCTTTCGGTGTTCGATCCCAACATCAAACCCTTGCAGTTTGAGACTCCAGCGTGCTAACCTCCCCGTTGAATCTCGCAGACTCATAAGCCACTTCAGACTCGAATGATCTGTGACTATAGTAAACCTATACCCTTAGATGTAGGGTCGACATTTTTTAACACCTCTCACTGCTGCTAGGCACTCGCGCTCGGTAACAGTATAATTGCGCTGAGCCGCATTCAACTTCTGTGAAAAGTAATATATGGGACGTTCCACTCCGTTATCATCTTTTTGGCAAAGCACGCATCCGATACCAGATGCTGATGTATCACATAGAATAATAAACTCCTTACTAAAATCAGGATTTATCAGCACTAAGTCCGAAGTTAGGGCTGACTTGATCTTTTCAAAAGCTTCTATCGCGTCTTTTCCGAATTCAAATTTCTTGTTTTTCTTGAGAGTATCAGTCATCGGGGTTGCCAGGGTTAAAAAATTGCCTACAAACCTGCGGTACCAGCCCGCCTTGCCGAGAAATCTGCGAACTTGTTTGGGTGTCTTCGGCACAGGGAAGTCAAGGATGGCAGTGACTTTAGCCGGATCTGGTTTTAAACAGTTCTTTGAAGCAAAACTTCGACTTCTCGACATTAATTGTCAAGCCTGCTTCAAGTAATTTTTGCGCTATGACTCCGAGAATTCGCAAATGCTCTTCAAAATTTTGAGATATGACGAGTAAGTCGTATAGGTAAACGAAAACCTGATCTCGCAATTCTGATGGCACTACAAGATTCATAAGATACGTAAGACTTTGGGCGGCGTTGGAAAGACCAAATGGCATCACTTTGAACTGATAGAGGGGCCTACCAGGAACGGTAAAAGCTGTCTTCTCCCGTGAGCTTTTCTCTAGCGGTATCTGCCAGTAAGCATCTTTCAGATCCACACTCGAAATAAAGTGTGTCTCCGTAAGGCGTGCTAGCTGTCCCTCTATATGAGCAATTGGGCTCGCATTCTTCTTTGTAACTTGGTTCACCTTACGAAAGTCCAAGCACAGGCGGTTCTTTCCAGGTTTTCGTACTAGTACGACTGGTGAAGACCATGCGCTGGAACTTTCTTCGATGACCCCCAAAGCAAGCATGCGATCCAAATCCTCGTACACTAGGGCTTGTATCGCTGAAAAAATGGGATAATGACGTTGCTTTATCAGCACCGCCTCCCCCGTGTCAATATAATGTTCAACTAAATGAGTCTTTCCTAAACCTTTCGTCTTAAAAGACGGGAATTGGTCTATAACTTTACGAAGTGATTCCCGTTGATGGTCACCTAGATCACATTCAACCGCGGAACTTAACATTCTAGCCGTGTCATTGCTCGAGGATATCTCCGAAATGATGTAGGGAGCTAATTGGAAAAGTTTCCAAAAATCTACACCTAAGTATAATTTTTGGGTCAGCGACGGTACGATAAACAAGTCCAACGCCTTGACTTTGCCTTTGTACTGAATTTGCACCGTCACCATGCCTACAATAGATTGTCTTTGATCGCCTGCCGTAGAGATCGAAGACGAAAACTTTTTAATCGGGATTTTGTTCTCCTCTAAAAATTGTATAGCACCAGATCCCAAACAACTCACACTCGCTCCAGAATCGAGCAAGCCGAGAAGTTTTTGACCATCAACTTCAACTGTCACATATGGACGAGGATCGTCTGTTGAACAATGTAATATGGCGCTGGCCATGAATTTATACAATTCTCTTTTTTTCTTCATACGATCTCGTAATTTCAAAATCTTTTCTGAGGGCGACGGAAAAGTCACTATTCTTTTTCGAGCCGAGTTATATTCTATGATACGTTGGTGTATCGGCTTTTGTGAAAAATGGGGTTTTGCTTCTTTTGGTATATTTAAGGTTACTCTGCAATTCATCTCTACATTTTTTCTCTTCAAAAGAACGTTGCAGTAAAGTAACCTTAGAAGGACTCTGTTCTGGTTTGGTTAATTTTCCGGGTGTTCTGCTTTCGAGCACTTCCCCCCGGTTGAAGGATGGCTCGATGCTCGGTTTCCAGCGCATGTTTCACACCTTGTTTCAATAACATTTTCAAGTCCACATCCATAGCAAAACAATTTCCGTTGAGAAATATTGCATTTCTGAAATGTATGGCCCTCTGCATGGTAATTCCAACATTTGAGTTTATTGGCTTCCCTATGGTAGGCCTCAACTTTCGCGGGAACTGCCAAGTCAGATTCTTCTGAAAAATGTTCAAGCTCACTAATTTGTCGTCGTGGCGGTTGTGTTGGTGCTGGGTTAAAAGGATATCTAGGTTTCGGTTCATTTCCGTTGAGGAACTTTTCAATAGTACGGCACACATAAACCATCTCTGGCAAGCTGTGGGTACTGAATGTAACCAGTAACTCACCTATCCTTCGTCGAACGTTCTGTTTAATAAGCTCTATAATTTCTTTCACAGGCTTCGGTACCCGTAATCTTGAATTAAATTTAATCAGGTCATCGTAAAAATCATCGAAGCTCTCATTCGGTGCTTGCTTTCGGTCGATCATTTTACGAGACAACTCACTATCGGTCTCCAAACTTCTATATTGCTCTATTAGAGCTAAACGTAAAGTGGACCAACAAGCTCGCGGATTGCTCTTCAAGAACATCCAATACCACGTTTCAACTCGACCATTCACAAAATGGTGAAAATTCTGGACCACTTCGACCCAAGTTACGTTATAACTGTCTAAGCTAAGTACCTCTTGCGAAACAACTAGTACGACCAGGAACTATCTTTGTCCTTAGCCTACCGGATAACGTAAAGAGCTTTAATTGAAGCGAAACTGAAAAAATTGTCGTCAGCTTTAGTTAAATTTTTACTTTTCCCGTTTGTGATTGAACTCTTAAAATATTTTTCTCCGAAAATGATGATTACGTCTTTCGCAGCAGTCATAGTTCAGGACATTTTTCCTAAATCTATTGGACAAAAGAGCGAATCACCAACAAAAGAAAAATACCTCAAGTGAATAACATTCCTATAAAAGTGCCTTTAATCAGTGCAATCAGCTGCTCAAAAATTATACATTTAAGCTCGGACATTGAAAAAAAATATACTAGATTGGTGGTGAACATAATGGCATACCACTTTGCAACGGACAGGAGTCAAAGGATATCATCCTAACTCCTCGGACACTGTGGCTGCATATCATGTAACGGTGACAACTACACCAGAAACCGTCTTTCAATTTCACAACAAAAAAAAATCAAAACTATTTTCTTGCTTAGGACTTTTTACAACGTGAATTGGTCTCTAAATTCGGCCCCACGTTGGGCGCCATCTGTAACGTATTTGGCATTTTAATTTAAATTAAACCATTGGTATTTATGAGAATAGGAACTTCGAAAATATCCTTGCATGTTGCCTTGAACACCAAACAAACCAAAAAAAAAATTTTCGTTTGATCTGAAAAAGAACTTCGCAATTTTAACACAAAAAAACTAGACCGGATTCTAAGCGATCGGGTATCAGAAAAGATCCCTAATCAAAATTCGTTTTTCAAAACATTCCTTTACTTCTCAAAAAAAATACCTATCCCTAACAACTATCCCCACCTTTAGGACCAATAGTCACAGATCCATGGGCCCATACAGGCAGGAGTCGAGAGGGGTGTCCATCCGCGGTAGTAACTGAAGGCCTGATAATATGCCATGCACATCTCGTCGAAGGGGGGGATCTTGTTACGCGCGAATGACGATGTTACCTTTTTGCAGGCCTAAGTCTCCGATGTAACTCGACTGGTATAATTTCAATCTTTAAAATGGCGGGGCCCGAATTTAGATTCCAACAGCGAAGCTTTCGACATGCATACTGAGTGGAAGACAAAGATGATCGTGTCCTCTGAGCTTCTTTACCCACCCTTAATAATATTCAAACCAGAATTAACTCGAATGAACAGAACACTCCTACGCCATTGCTTTGCTCAAACAAAAAAATATCTGCAACAGACCTCATTTGAAAGGGGAAAATCATCAACTTTCCCTTACAATATTTGAAACGTCATCTTTCCCTTCTTTTTTCTCCACGAATCCACTTCCCAAAAATAATTTCTTAAATCTCCATAATAAACTTGTTCACTTACGACAACGATAATTCAATATGACTCAATAGGGTTTTCTTTCTTACTCAAAAAAAAAATTGAACAACCTTGCTTAGTTGTCGGACCACTCAAATGTTCAAAAAAAATCTATGCGACGGATTAATTTCATTATAGCCTATGTTAAAAGCATCATACATTTTATTCCACACAAAAATTCAAGTGGCAATTCTTAAAACTAAACATGCAAATAAAAACAATAATTGAAATCATTCCCATGCATCGATAAAGTTGTAAATTAAAAGATCCCACGAGATCTTGAATCTGATCTTTATAAAGCTTTCTTTATATGAAACTCAATTTAACTTGGAATGTCAATTATTTCAAAGGAACAAAAATATTTTCGTTTTGTTTACATTTCTTTCATTATATGTATGTCTGTAATTTACTTTTTTTTTAATGTAACTTACACATAACTAAAAGTTTTTTCTCTTTCTATTATTTTATTTTTTTCCAATTTCATTCTTTTTATCATTTCTTTAAATCCATTCAACTTTTGTTTAATCAGAATTTATAAAAGAAAACAAAAAAAAAACACTTACCGGTATCCAGAATTCTGTGCACAGCATTTTGGTGACCACGTATGTTTATGCTAAACGATGACTACATTTTTAAGAATGAGGACACTGCATGGATTTAAGATTTGATCAATTACCAAAAAAAAAAATCTTAAATTTTTGTTTGCTTATCATACTTTCTCTTTCTTTTCACACTTATTTCTTTCTAATTTACTCTAATCATTTATTTTCTCTGTTATCACTGTCTTTTTCTTCTATATTTTCTATTTTCTTTATCTTACTTACTGAGCAGAAATTCGGCGAAGAGAAAAATGTGGAAAAAGAAAACAAAGGCGTCTTAACGATTGAATAGTTTATTTGCAAGTGAAAAATATATTCTAGATATTTACAAAATGAGTTTTCATATTTTCCTACAGATGCTTGATTTGTTATTTATATACAGTAATATTTTCACATATGTAAGTTACATACATTTCAACACCCTTCCTCAAAGCAAACATATTTTCAAATTATAACAAAATTTTCTCTAAGATTTAACATTTTTGTAAATTCTTGATGTTTGTTCTTTGTAAGTATATCTGCTATCATTAAATCTGTAGGAGCATATTTAAGAACGATATCACCTTCATTGAAAATTTGCCGGACAAAATGATATCTAATATCAACATGCTTAGTTCTCGCATGATGCACCGGATTCTTTGCAAGTTGTTGCGCACTCAAATTATCGCCATAAACGACAGTTGGACTTCCCGCTTCACCACAGCCAATTTCAATTATGAGTCTTCTCATGGCTATTGCCTCCTTGCATGCTGTTGATAATGCCATGTACTCAGCTTCGGTGCTACTGAGTGCCACACTGCGTTGCTTCTCTGATTTCCAAGATATAGGACCACCTGCCAAGAAATACACGTAACCAGTATAGGATTTACGGTCGACCTTGTCTCCGCCTAAATCAGCGTCAACATAGCCCGTAAAAGCCATTCCACACTTCTTGTAGTGTATCTTTTTGTCTACCGTAGATGCCAAATATCTAAGAATGTGCTTCACGCCTGCATGATGCTCAACATGCGGATCCTTATTTCTCTGAGACAATTTCGCAACTGAATGCAAAATATCTGGCCTGGTCGTTAACGCCAACCACATCAGTTCCCCAATAACTGACTGATAGGATCTTGTATTTACCTTTTGACATCGATCGTTATCACAAGCTACTTGGAAACCGGCGTCTAAAGGCGTAGCTGCTGGCCTGCATTCTTGACTGCCATGTCGTTGCAATAGATCCTTAATGTATTGGGTCTGACCCAAAGTTATCTCGCCTAGTTCGCCTTCACGTTGAATCTCCATACCAAGAAATAGGTTCAACGTTCCCTTGTCAGTGCACTTAAACGATTTTGAAATATCTGCCTTGATGTTTAACAAATCTTGTTTCGATTGGCATGCTATAATAATATCATCAACGTATATTAAAATCAGTGACAAATTACCCATTTCCTGCTGTTTATACAAGCATGGCTCATTATCGCAAGGTACAAATCCCATCTCTCGTAAAACACCATCAAGCTTAAAGTTCCACTCCCTTCCTGATTGTTTTAAACCGTATATTGCCTTCTTCAGCAATAAAACTTTGTCAGGTTGAGAACTATCGGCGTATCCAGGTGGTTGTTTCATGTAAACGGTATCTGTAAGATCGCTGTTCAGATATGCCGTGCAAACATCCATCTGATGCAGAAACAGTTTCAACTCTGCAGCTAACGCCAAAATGAAACGTACACTCTCCAGTCGGCATACAAATGAAAATGTTTCACCATAGTTCACACCATATTGCTGTGAACACCCTTTCGCAACAAGACGGGCCTTAAACCGTTCTATCTCGCCACTGGCATCTCTTTTCAGGTTGTACACCCACTTGCATCCAATAGCACGTTGATTACTTGGTAACTCAGCAACTACCCAGGTCTGATTCGCCAACAAAGCCTCATACTCCTTCTGCATAGCATCACGCCAGTATGAATCGTATTCACTACTTGTCGCTTCTTCGTAAGATGACGGAATGGGGACATCACTTGCAACCAGTGCGCTAAGTACGTTGTATTGCTTCTTAGGGCGACCAATTCTACCTGACCGAAGCAATCTTGGCCTTCCAGGGCCAATCCTCAAATCGTCCTCTTGAACATCGTTGACCGCTTCCTCGAGATTATTTTCGCTGCTGTTCTCAACAGCTGGCTCTGTTTGACCACTTCGCTCATTAACAGCTTCTTCAAAACAGTCGTTGTCATCAAAACTTTGAGCATCTTCGTAAGCCTCAGCTTCATCGCCACTAACAACTATATCAACTTTAGAGGGTAAATCAAATGAAATCGTGTCCGGGGTCTTGAAAACAGTGCTGCCATCAGCATATTCTCTGTTTTTTAGCTCATCAAATAAGACGTCACGTTTTTCAACCACTTGTCTCGTATTGACATCATACAGTCGATAACCTTTTGCTTGAACTGAGTTACCAACCATTCGATATTCCTTCCCTTTTGCATGGAACTTGCTATTCTTATGCCCCTTCTCAAGTGCCACTGCAAAAGAACCAAAAACTTTTAGATGGCTAATAGAAGGCTTCTTACCTGTCCACGCTTTCATAGGTGTCATATTGACCAGCGCACTTGTCGATTGCGTAAGTAAACCGATGTGTTGACTGCTTCACCCCACAATGAATCTCATAGTCCTGACTGCACTAACAAACACCTTGACATCTCAACCAACGTCCGATTTGCTCGTTCCGCAACGCCATTCTGTTGCGGTGTGTATGCCATTGTCAACTGCCTTGCGATTCCATTCGTCTTTAAGTAAAGGTCGAACGTCTTATTGATGTATTCACGACCATTGTCGCTGCGTAAACATTTAAGCTTCTTGCCGGTTTGTTGCTCCACCAGATTCTTGAATTCCACGAATTTGCTGAAAACCTCATCTTTGGTCTTTAGGAAATAAACAAAGATACGTCTGGATCTATCGTCGATGAACGTCAAAAAGTATTTCGAACCACCAATTGATCTTGGCTCAAAAGGACCGCAGACATCCGTGTGTACCACCTCTAATAATTCCGTTGCTCTGTTCGAAGTTGCATTTGGGAAAGGATGAACGTGTATTTTACTGACCATGCACGTCTTACATGTCGTATTGGATTTGAAATTGACTTTTTCAATCCCGTGCACCAAATTCTTTTTGGCAATTTCCATCAAACTGCCATAATTCAAATGGCCGTATCTTCTATGCCACAAATCCGCTTCATCTTGAACAGCAGCAAAACAATTACTGTTTCGACATTCGAATATATACAGATTTCCAACTTTATTGACTTTCAAGATGCATTCACCATCCTGTATAACTTCAGCGTGCTTTTTTCCAAAATGCACAACGCAATTATTTTGTGACGGACATAAAATTTGACTTCATGTTTGGTACATATAACACGTTCAATAATTTCAGAGTACAAAGATCCGTTTGTAGCTGTACATCACCTCTCCCTTCTGCATACAAAAACCCTTCACCGGCCAAACCAATCATTTCTTTATGTTCTTCGAAAATTATGAAAAACCTTTTGTCACAACACATGTGGCTTGTTTCCCCACTGTCCAAACACCAATTTGACCGATTTAATGTACACACATCCATCGCCCCCAACAAACTACATTGCTTATGTTGTTCATTTATAGTAGTAGAGCTCTCTTTGTTTCTACATTGTGCCTTCAAATGTCCACGACACCCGCACTTGAAGCAAGTAATGTTTCGCAATTTTCCTTTTGCATTAGTATTGTGTTTTCCGGGAGGGTTCATCCGTTGATGAACAACTGTACTAGCTGTGAAAGCTTGTTGCTTTTCGATAAATGAATCTTCATTGCCTTTGCGTTCCCCTTCTTGTTTCAGCTTGATACACAGAAAATCAAATTTGGGTAAATAGTCACGCGTCTCTATAGCCACTACAAAACTTTCGTACATTTTCGGCAAACTAGAAAGAAGAATTATTGTTCGCAATTCATCGTTCATTTCTATGCCGACTCCGGCAAACTTGTCCAATACTTCAACAAATGTATTCAAATAGCTGGACATTCTCTGACCGTCTGACATCCGCAAACTCAATAATTTCTTGTAAAGGGATACTTTGCGTTGAGGTCCACTTGGCTGATGAACTTCTTTAAGTTTCGTCTAGGCGTCAAAGGACGTAGCACAATCCTTTATGTAACCTAATTGCGAAGATTTTACACTCAGGGTGATCATGGCCAATGCTTTCTCGTCCATGTTTGGCCAATCGGTTCCTGTTCCTTCTCTTACTTCTTCTCTCTTCAACGTACCTGATGCAACACTCCATAGTTCCGCATGTACCAAAACGCTTCTCACCTGAATGCTCCAAGAATCATAATTCTTTTCTTCCAACTTCTCTATTTGGTACATTGCACTCATCTTGATAATTGTGACGAACTATTGCTGCGATTCAAATCTTTTCTTTTTACCACATGCGGTCGCCTGGGCCCATAACCTATTGAGCAGAAATTCGGCGAAGAGAAAAATGTGGAAAAAGAAAAACAAAGGCGTCTTAACGATTGAAGAGTTTATTTGCGAGTGAAAAATATATTCTAGATATTTACAAAACGAGTTTTCATATATTCCTACAGATGCTTGATTTGTTATTTGTATACAGTAATATTTTCACATATGTAAGTTACATACATTTCAACATTACTCCCAAAAGTCTTTTAGTCATTTATGGTATCACTATTTTATTAATAATTAATACTTTTAGTTTGGATTTCTCTAATTTTGTTGCTGTTTTTATATATGTGGATCTGGGACTTTTAATTTGGCGCTTGTGCCCTTTCACTCCTTTCTTTCTGGGAGCACTTGTGCCCTTTCCGTGATGAAAGATTTTGCGAGGCCCCGAATGAATTGAGGTTAAGATTTCCGAGATGGAATTTCTGCTCTGGTTAAATTTCGATCAGTCCTTCTTGGTTGGTATTTTTCGCCCACGAACGAAAACTTTTGGCCATGGGCCAACGTGGATGATTTGTCGTACCTAACCAATATGATGATATAAATTGGTGGAAATTTAACATGACTGAATATCTAATCTTACCAGTTCTTGTATTAATGGTAGACCAAATTTTTGGACATCCGAATATTTTTCTTAGGACCACACCTCGTGTTTGTTTTCGCTCCTAATGGAGCACAATTGTCAGCCGACGTTCCATTTAATCTTGTTTCCTAAAGACAAAATTTTTCTTTAATAAAACCTATCTCTTTCTTAAAATAAAAACTTAGGCCTAAGCTTACCGATTTCCTTTTTATTTTCGTCGTGAGCGTAAAATAAGGTTTAATGAAGCTCAACTAAGAAGAATACTGAGGTTTAGTCTCTTAACTCTAATCCTATTCTTTTTTATTAGTTAGTGACTGCTTCGGTTGACGGCTTGGAGAAAAAGAAATGTATTACCCGATTCTTCTACTAGGCTAACTAGTAAGAATAAAACCTGTCAAAGAAATTGGAAGATGGGCCGGATATAGCACGTTTTGTGGACGGAACGAGATTTCATTCCGAACGTACCACTTGCCGAAAGTTTAAGCTGGACCCTTTTATGCTATAGCTACATGGGCGCATTTAATGTACATTTGTGTACATTTTGTTTAGTCACTAAAATTATTTATAATTATGTAGCTCTCATGAAAGAATTAATTGAATTTTTTCCATTTGCTTAGACTCAATTTGACGATTCTGATATGAAACATCACATTTCGGAACTTTATTAAGATTTCAAGCTTTTAATGTTCATTAATTAAAAGAATTGAATGAAAAGAAAAACTTTCTAGAAATCTTTAATTCTTAAAAAAAAAATGTTACACATACGCCCCAGTGAACCATCGTTCTATATGAAAATTCGTGGGTAACTACAAGCAGTCAATACTACAGGGTATTTTATTAAGAGGTCAAAAAAATTGTATTTGTGTTTCCTACAACATTTATCATATTTGTAATCGATTTTGTATTAGTTGAATTTTTAAAAATCTGATACGGATTGTAAGAAAGTTATTTCGCTTTATAATAATCAAATAACATTCAATCACTCATTTTAATTTTTTGGGAAATTTTATTGAAATGGAGTGAATTCGTAAATTTTATTAAAAAAGAAACTGTTATGCGATTTGCGTATTTGCATAGAATAGATATGCTAATTTTCATTTGTATTAATGTTACAAGATGTAGTAAAGTTTTATTTGTTTGGGTTTAACGAATACATTTTACATAGATTTATATATGTCTTCAGTTACTAGTAGCACCAAAAGCACTTAAAACTATGACAAAAATAGCCCATATCAAAAAGAACATTCTTAATGCCAGAAGAATTACAGGCAATAAATCAAAAGTTGATTAGACCAGGAATTTTCTCTCTATAGGATTGTTTAAGGAGTGGCAGGCCAAACATTTCGCTGATCTACTTTTATATGTACCTACGTAATGATTTTACCAACTAACTAGATTAATGCAACAAGTAGGAAGAGTCCTTTATATACATATGTATGTAGATTGTAGGTATGTAACTTGAATATGCGAAGTTTTAATATAAAATTTCTCCATCGGATAAAATAGATTTCTCCTCAAAGAGGATGTAACAAATTAATGGTTATTTTCTAGGAACGCCCAGTTTCTAGTAGTGCGCAGGTTTAGAAAAATTTCCAAACACACTTTAACAATTATTATCTATGAAATTTGGAATGATCAAGTAAGTTCATAGAAGTTTTTTAGTGAATAAAATAAAATTGAATGATGTGATAATGGTTAGGAAAGTATGAATTAAAAAATGTAACCATTTAAATACAGGGAATATAAAGTAGAATGGTTTGTATTGGGGCACATAAATTAAATTACATATAAATATATGAAAATAGAGAAGTTTAATAGTTTAAATCTGTACACGGTTAAAAATCCTAGGATTAATTTTAATATTTTTGTTTAACAACTCTGAAAATATATTCAATGACAACATTTTCTGCTTAAAGTCAATGTTTCCTTTTTTTTAATTTAATTTAATACTAGTTTAATTATGTTTTGATTAATTGAATGCACCTAATGAAACGTCACATATATTAATTGTATATCTTATTATATCTACACATTAAATATGTAGAAGTTAAGATTTTATAATATGTTTTATATTTTAAAGTAGTACCCGTGGCATGATGGTTAGTGCGTTGGACTGTCATGCGAGAGGTCTTGGGTTCGATCCCTGCCTGTGCCACCTTAATTTAAAAAAAAACGGGTACTGCCTCTTGCGAGGAATTGACAAATTCTCCAAGAGTAATGCTTGTCATGAAAAAGTGCTTTCTCAAATTAGCCGTTCGGATTCGGCATTAAACTGTAGGTCCCCTCCATCCCTGACAACAGTACTCGCACACAGGAATGGTTGAGAGTTGTAAGTCACTAGGCCCTGGTTCTCTACGGACTGTTGCGCCACCTAATTTAATTTATTTTATTTAATTTTATATTTTAAAACGAATAAGATTGTTTTGAATTTAAAAAAGGTTTCTTACATTTCAACAAAAAAACTGGATTAAAATAAGAACTAAAACATTAATCTGTAATACAAAGTGCATTAAAATGTAATGCAAAATAAAATTTGTTTTGAGGATATACAGATGTTTCTAGAGGCAAAATAGCTTATGTTCTACCTACATATATACAAATATATTTAATAATAAACTTCCCAAATACAAACAAATATTGTCCGGTTCTTTTTCCAATTAATACATTTTGTAAATAATTAAGACTTGAACTAGAGAATCGAAAGTTTCTTGATGATCTGGACTGGAGACCGTAAGGGTCGCTACTTAAGGTAGCCATTAATGTAAAGGAAATGAAGGGAAGTACATAATGTAAAACCGCATTATGACCACATTTTTTGCAGGCCACTTTCGATTGATTTTTTTGACAACAAGGATGCCATGGGCTGAGTCTAAAAATAAGATGGGATCTGAAAAGGGTTTGAATGAAGACATAAAATCAGTTGACTAGGCAGTTGTCAGTAAACCTCAAAGAACGGTATTTCTGGCACAATCTTATCTCATCCGCTGTGTCGAAAAATGTAAGCTTAGAATGTAAACATTAAGAATCCTTTGGGCTGACCAACTTCGAGTGGACCAAACATGTGTCCGCCCTAAATAAAAAAAAAATCCTAAAATTTCTTAAGTGAGTCTTGCTGTATACACAAGGTAGCTAATTAACTTTCAATCAGTCTACATTTATTTATTTTGTATACCTATGTATATGTACAAATTGCAAAAAATCGATGTCAGTATTGAATGCACAAAAAACAAAACAAATTTTTTAAATATTATAATTACTTGCTGTGCACAAACATAAAATACTGTGATAGTTTGGTAAGGGAATGAAGAAATTCCTTTATTTCAATCTAAAAATTTGTATGCATTTATTTGAAGTGGCAGAATAAATAATAAAAAGTGACCCAAACCTTCGATAAACATTATGCGTGTTTCGGAAAACGATTCGAAAAATGTCTTAAAACTATTCGCCCAAAGCATCGTAGCGGTGGGTTAGCAACAACATTGGCCATTCCGTTATTCTTAAGTACTTATAATCAATTCCAATGCACACAGTCTACATCATCCCCCAACTGCAATTCGATAGAAACTTCCAGATTTCCTACCAGATCTTTCCGGGAGGATAGAGCTTTCATGGAAGACGACTCATTCCACTTTTATACAGATGGATCAAAAACAAATGAAGGGGTTGGTGGAGGTGTGTACTCTATACGAATGAAATTAAGTGTCTCAATCCGCTTTTCTAATCATTGTAGCGTGTTCCAGGCGGAACTTTTGGAGATAAAAGAAGTCTTGTCCTAGCTTAAAAAAACGTGATATCAACATCTGATATCCGTATTTTCTCAGATAGTCAGGACATTCCAGGAATTGTAAAGCAGATAAACTCGCCAGAAATGGGTACAGTAGCTCAAAAAAGCAAGAATTACCTAGGAGAATTCTTTTATGACGAAAATTAATCGTATTAACATAATCAACCTCTCACATTTCGTAAGGGACTCAAACTGGTTTCATTGAGCTTAGAAAGAAAGCCCCAAGATTCAATTGGTATCACAATCGGCCATTAAACTGGCCTAAGTGTGTCCTACTCCATCACGGACAGCCACTTTAACCTAACCTAACCTTACAACTTTTCCACTGCATAAAAACACGTTCTTTAGTTCCAAGGTAACCAAGCCATTAGTCGAATAAAATGTAATAGGTTGGGAAATTTTTGTATAGGATTTGTGTCACTGCTGTATGCAATTAGTTCAAATTAATTTCTTTAAAATTGTTTTTAATTAATTTGCATTCAGTTTCAAAAACTGTAATACTGGACAAAAGTAAATTATAACAGTTAAAAATAGTTTCAATTATTACTTTACAATTCTGACAGCAATTAAAACTTAATACTAATTTCTATTTTATAAGACTTTAAATATTTAATTTTTATTACAATGATTAGTTTATTAATTTATTTTAATATTAATTTTAATTTAATTAAGATTGATAAAAAAAGAATGCACACATACATAAAAACAAATTTTAAGGGATTGCATAGTTATATTAAAATTATGTTAATATAAGGGAGGGGCATATTTACAAACTTACACAGAATGAAATGATACCCACAACTGTTTTAATAGCAACAAGGAGCAATTCTAATACATAAGTACATTTAAATTAAAATTGTGATACAATTGATGTAGATATTAATACATCGTCAATATATTCTAACACAGTGTTAAAATTTAGATTAATGAGCATTAAGCAATAAAAAACTTTAAACCGAAATATGTAATTACTTTATTTATAATACAATTTTCATTTAATGCATACATGTTTGTGTTGATATTTGAGTTTACGAAACTCAAAAACCTTTTTAAATTAACTTCATAATTCCAATATTTGGGATGCATGAATTTTAATACAATTTTGGTATTGTTAAATAATTTAACCAAATATATACTAAAAAATCCTTCAAAATGTTTAAACGTGTTATGTACAAATTAGTTCATGAAATTGAATGACTGGAGTTGACGCAGCAATTAAACATCAGCAATTTTGAGTAATAGAAGCAACTTATTTTTACGGTGAGTAGAAGGAGTGCCCCTGCTTGGGTGCACTATGGAATTCGGGGAAGGTACGAAGTTCAAAGTGAAATAAAACGAATTTGGCTTGATTACACCTTGTTTAAGTTTAATGTGCTAAAACAGGATACTCCGCGGAAAGGTAAATGTAAGTTAATTTAAAGTGCCCACATAGGGTCTTGAGAGTAATTCAGTTGTAAGTAACTGATGAGTAGGCTAGTTTTATTTGTTTATCTTTAAGATAGTTTCAATATATTATATAAACAGAATAAAAATTAGTTACAAAATTAAAGCATCGGTTCTCATTGATCATCGAAATCAGGCATCAGTTAACGCTGTTAGTCGAAAGATGGGGAACCATCAGAAGTTTGTTAAGTTTATTCTTTTTCTCTGTCCCTCTGTTTCGAACAGTTTAAGCCACATTTTGTAAAACGCGAATAACTTTTTTATTTTCCGATGTATTGTAGATATGTTATTTATGTTTATTTTATGGGTCGTAGAAAATATATTGAAAAAAGAATTGCACTGAAGACAACGTGGAAGCTGTGCGGGGAAGTGTATCAAATAATCCGTCTATCTCAACTCTTCGTGGTTCGTGCCAATTGAGCATCTCTAGAACAACATTGTGGAGATTTTAAACTGGATCTGAATATATACACTTACAAATTAAGACTACCCATAACGACTACAATACACAATTTCTTTTACAATTTAAAACACAAATTAATTTGTTAAATAATTTTAAAATGGGCACTCAACATTTGACTCTCTCAAAGTAATACAATATTTACCAATGAAATGCACCCCTAAGAGGCGACAGAAAAAATTAAAAAGGGAAAATGTGTATATAAAAAACTATGCATTAAACATGGAAACAACAAGTGGTACATATATCTTTTGCCACCCTTTGCACACTTTTTGTTGTTTGGTTATGCTAAGTGAGTCTATTCGAAATACTTTATGATTTTCTTTTCCAAACGATGAGGACTAGGTGTACAGAAACAACTTTTACAAATAGGACACATGTACATTTACGATTGGTTTTCTTTAAGTTTTCTTTGATGCTTCACTAAAACTATTTAAGTCCAACTCCATAAAATCAAGGAAGGATGCCGATGAAAACTGCTAGCCAGAACTTGTCTCAAATCCTCTGACGGCATTAAGAATGATAATTCGCGTTCAACTTATGGAATGCCCTATAATTATACATCAGAACTGGACGTCTATTTACGTTAACTAGCTGCCTCTTATTCATTTGTTGTATTATTTCGCTATTGAGGTCTACTGGCACGTCAAATACAACCCTCAGCAACACAGTTCAAGAAATTCGTACATGCAAGCGGAATACTGGCCCAGAAAATTCTGATTTGCATCAAATAGTTGTTCTCGTCAAAGTATGGAATCGTCAAAATGCTCCTTGATATGAATCCCCAAAAATCATAGGAACAACAATGCTTCTTGATAGTTTTTTATTGTTGGCGATGAAATAATTTTCACGATGGATGTGTTCGGCCTTTTGGAATAGCATGAAAAGTATCATTTCCAGTTCCCATTATTTTCGAACTTCTGTTTTGACATCAACTGTTTTTATGACACTTCTGACTTAAGATAAAGATTCGGATACAATTGAGGTCTTTTCAAATTAGATCCATCTCAACTCAATCTTGTCTTCTGCATGGCTTGAATCACTTTTATTTATATATTTTGCGGAATCATAACATACTTGTAAGTTCATACATTTTTGAGATCAGTAGAATTCTCAACTAGAAGGTTTGGGGCTAGCAGATGGCCAGGCAGGGACTGTAAAGCGATATCTCACCGTTCTGGCATTTGGTTGAAAAAATAATGAACTGTTTCTAAATTTGTATATAAGCAGATAAACATATGCATATAATTATGAAGATATCTGCTTTCCTATGTAATATGTAATATGGTGAAAAAAACAAAGAAAGTAGTGAACAAATATTTTACAATGCTGCTAAGGGAGCTATTTTGAGAGAATGAAAAACAAATTAATTTGTTCAGCAATAACAACTAGTTCCATGGTTTTCACAGGAAGAAATACCTGGCTCGTAAAGTTTAAGTGTCTGGGAAATAATATTCCATGAAAAAGGAACTTATTATATTTAGTAATCAAACGCGCTTGGTCCACTATTATTTCTATTTCTTTGGATTACATTCGAAAATATTGTGGTCGTCTTCAACAAGTGAAGATTGACATATTGTTAAATTTGTTAAAAAAATGTCTTAGATTAGAATAAAGTTCAAGGCTTTTAAGCATAAAAAATGTAAAGATCCAAATGTTTAAATAATTTTAAAATAAAAGTAAAAATATTTAAAAAAAAAAAACTATACTTTTTCCTTTATCGCACTAAGAATTGAATTAAGACAATACCATGAGCATGGGTTAGGCATCGACAAAATCACGGCGCAGGGACATAAGTCCCCGGGACACAAGTCCCGAATTTCTTTTTCGGGACTTATGTCCCACTTTGCTGGGTCACAAGTCCCGAATTCGATTCGGGACTTATGTCCCACCCTACTGAGACGTAATTCCTGAAAAAATATTTCGGGACTTATGTCCCACGGTGCCGTGACATAAGGGCAAGTGACATAAGACCAAATTTTAGAATTTGGCCTAATGTCACTTTTCGAAACCGTCATAAGGCCAAATTTCAACGGTTGGCCTTATGTCGCTTTCCAAAGTGACTTAAGGCCAATTTGGTCTTATGTCACTTTCACACTTTATCTTCATCACCTGAGATGATGCTTTTATTCAAAAAAGCTGTTGATATTGGCGCCTGCCTGGCGACTTTACATACCCTAAGCGGAGCAACGGAGTTGCGTGAGCGGGTGTGAACCCCGAAAAGTGGAGTTTAAATCCTGAGATCCCGCGAAGCGGGCCACCCACAGGTGCTTTTATTCAAAAAAGCTTTTGATATTGGCGCCTGCCTGGCGACTTTACATACCCTAAGCGGAGCAACGGAGTTGCGTGAGCGGTTGTGACCCCGAAAAAGGGAGTTAAAATCCTGAGAACCCGCGAACGCGAGAACGGGACATAAGTCCCGAAAAAGAAATTCGGGACTTATGTCCCGGGGACTTATGTCCCTGCGCCCAAAATCACATAGGTCAAAATCAAAAAAATTAAAATCATCATGTTTAGAATTCCTCAAAAAATTAAATTTTCAATGAAGAGACTCAATCAAAAATTGTCGATCAAATTTTTTTAATACTGATTATTTTGATTTGATAATTTACAATTTATACAAAATAAAGATAAACCACAGCTAATAGGTAGTTGTTCATAATTTTGAATTTTTGTTTTTCAGAAAAACGATATTATTTATTCAATCCGGATTAGTGAGTCAAAAATGTTGTTCTAATTCACACGTAGAAAAAAGTATATCTATGATTCAACTTTCTTTTGTTGAGTCTTAAGAACCCAATATAATAGTAATAACCACATGAATTTATCTATTACTTACACAACCCACTGTTGCAATAGAGGGAAGAGAGGTCATACACAAAATCGTATTCGCAACGCTGAAAGAAGTTAATGGAGTAGAAAGCCGTCTACTAAACAAGATGACATAGAGAAAAGGACAATTCAGATTGAAACGCTCCCACAATTGGTTTCATAAAAGGAAACTGGAAACTCAATGAATGTGTTGTTTAATGGTGGCATTACAGCTTTTCTATTCTCAATCCCCCGATCCTTGTAAGAAAGTGAATGAGTCAACAATACAAAAAAAATTCACCCTTCAATTTAAAGCGCAACTCACTGTTGAATGTAAGGCAGACAAAATCGAGGAAATGATTGTGGTAAAATTTTTGGGGTATTTCTTTGAAATTTATTTTATACATACATACATTGATTTGGTCACTTACCAAAGGCCTTCTTTAAGTATTTACTGTTTGACTTGTTAACGTCGCGGTCGGGAGTTTATAAATATTCTTTCGGATGGTTAAAATTGTCAGTCTCATACATTTCCATTTTAGATAAAAGCTGTTCTTAAGAAAGGGATTGATATAAAGAATATGTACGAGCACGTTGCCTACTTGGAATTCGAAGATTTGTTGTCATTGTTGTCGTTCTCCTTGAGCTAGAATTTGTAAATTATTTAAGTATTGGGTTATTCCATTCCTTCAAAGAATATTTAATGTTCGGGATCTACAGCAAATATGATTTTTTTAAAATGTTTGAGATCAAGTTGTTTCAAGATTTCATACTCATTTTGCACCAGGAATAATCAAAAACACTTTCACAATATTAATTTCCATACATTTTTGTTACCTATATCTACATAAATAAAAAATAAAAATAGACGCCAAATGTGTTTCTTACCGCAACACCTGAGAAAGGCTAGACAAAATCGGCTATTGTTATCATATTTTCCTTAAGACACAAGAAAGGTTCTAATAGAGATAAATAAAGTTAAAACTGCTGAAAATAATAAAAACAAACTACGTTTTAACTTTCCATGGGAAGTTACGGTAATGGGTCCGATTTGTCGAATTGAAAGCTATGACATTTCTCGACTTTTCAAGTTACCTAGAATCTTAATAAACGATTTAAAGAAAGATGTCTGTGCGTGCGTGTGTACGCACGTTCGTACGCCTGTACGTTCGGGAAGTTTTTTCGTAGTCCATATCTCAAGAACCCAGGGGCGAACGCAGGTAGGGGTTTTGGGGGTTAAAACCCCCCCGAAATATCAGAATATGTGCAGTTATCAAATATCCATTATTGTTCAAAAAAAAAAAAAACAGAAATGGTACAAAATTAATTTCCAATTCAAATTCTCAAACTATGTTAAACGAAAAATTTTAATAAATTTGCTACAGTGATAGAAATTGTGCACAAACACGCTAAATCAGAACAATAAATGTCTGTATTTTTTGGTAAAGAAAGAAAAATATTTTTCTTTGTTTTCATTCATACTAACCATTAAAATGTGTAGTATTTTTATTTTCCAACACTGAGGTAGAAGATGAAGGGTTTTTATCTTTTTGTATGAAGCTAAGTATTATTATTAACATAGAGATGCTCTCTTTCGCCATGTTTTTTATGGTTAAAATTAAAAATTGAAACAGAAAATGACCTTGTTGTACTCGTTTTTGAAACGATCTCACGGCCACTTACTTACTTAAGGTGGCGCTACAGTCCTGTGTGAACTAGGGCCTCACCCAACAAACTTCTCCATCTAGCTCGGTCCCTAGCTAGATGTCTCCAGTTTCGCGCTCCGAGTTGGGTGAGGTCACCTTCCACTTGTGCGCGCCACCTGATTCGCGGTCTTCCTCTACTGCGCTGTCCTGTAGGTGTGGATTCGAAGACTTTCCGGGCCGGAGCATTGGTTTCCATGCGCTCTACGTGACCCAGCCATCTTAGTCGTTGGACTTTTACCACTTATGACACATTTAAATATCAAAACACCGAAAAATTGTTCGGTTCATTTATGTTAGCTTTAACTGCAAATTAAAAAAAATCTTTTAACTTATAAAAGCTTCTTTTGTTATAAAGGCTTCTTTATTGGAATAATAATTAAGTAACAAAGTCTCTTCACATTCAGCTCAAGAATAATAATTGAAAAAATCAAAATAATAATTTCTATAAAAAGGTGTTCTAAGGTTTTTTTTAGATTACAAACAAGTAAGAAGTAAAGTACTTATAAACTTAACTTTTTTCACTTCTTGAATTGTGACAAAATTTTAAACAAAAACAGCAACCCTGTTTGCCTTTGTCGCGTTTTTTCCCTATTTTTCAAGAACAAGAATCATATTAATAATGAAAGTTACGTGATGTCTCCTAAATTCAATATTTTTAAACATTTGAATGCGTTTCTGCATTTAAACATACCTTAATGTAAGACACAAAACAATATGGGGCATATTCATAGTCATATTTTAAACCCGAGTCTGTATGGACTGGAGTCTAAATTTAACATAAAGTTTAGACACAGCTGCTATTCATAAAGAATTTTCCAGCTCTGTTTAGTTAGAAACAGGTTTAAGGCATATTCTACTACAATTCTGAAAATTTTCACTTAAACCTATACAAAATGGTTTGTAGAGGGGAACAAAATAAATTGCGTTAGTTATTATTTGGTAGCATTCCAACATCAAGCAAAATATCAAAATATTGATATATGCTTAAGTCTTTTGACATTTTAATTTTTGATTTTAAATTTTCAAATAAAATGTCTCGTAACTTAATTTACTCATTCAGTTTGTTTATTTTTGACGTTTAATTGATTTAGAAACAGCTTAAACATAGGTTCCGTCGTGTTTATTTTTACACTCCAGGTCCAGATTATCGTTTTAAAATGGGTATAAATTGTGTATGAATAACATAAACTGAAGTTTAATTTAGCAAAGACAAAATCAGAACTTATCAAGGAACTATGAATATGACCCTATGTCTTCGGTCTAAAGGTTCGGAACGCATTCAAAATCATTATTTCTAGTATTTTCATGGTGAGTTTAAGAAAAAGGTGTTTGACAATTTCAAAATTCAATCTAGCAATCTACGGTAAATTTGAATATGCGAAAACAAACAAAAGAGAACTGTGGAAATAGAAAAATCTCACCTCATCTCTTTGTTTTTTTTAGGACCTATATAAAATAGTGCCAAAAAAGAAAAAAAAACACGACATTTAAAAAAAAAAAATATAATATATATTTTTAAACCCCCCCCCCCCCTTGGAATTATTTTCTGCGTTCGCCCCTGAGAACCAGTGCAGACATCACCTTAAAATATACAGATTATTATGCAGAAAGATGCAAAAAGGATGTATATAGTAGTGATATAGTGACCAAACTGATATAATTTTTAAATAACGGTTATTTTTATAAACCAACAAAACTGCAAAAAAAGTAATTGTTGCCTCGAATGTTTTACGAACAAAAAAAGATTTTATCTAAAAAAAATAGTTTAATGCAACAAAGAATAACGGTTTTGATCTGGAAAAATGTTGACAAAATTGACACTCCACTAAAAGTTGATAAAAATTGATTTTCGACTTAAATATCATTTTTAAAATTCAAGATATTGGCTTCAAAATCATTTAATCTTATGAAAAATATTGTTTTTCATATTCAGTAAAATTTAGAAAAAAATTGAATTGACAGTTTGTTTAAATAAAAACCTAAATAAACATTGCTAAAAGTTGGTAAAAATTGATTTTCGACTCAAATATCTTTTCAAAAATTTAAGATGTTGGATTCAAAATCATTTCTTCTTATTTCAAACTAATTTCTCCTTAGAAAATATTGGTTTTGACATTCAGTAAATTTTTTATAAAAATACAACAGTAAGTTTTTTCATATAAATTAAAATGTATAAAAAATCGTACACAAAACTGATTTTTGATTCATATCAAAATGAGATATCTCGTGAATAAATAAAGGTATTGATTTCAGAATGATTTAATTCTGTGTCAAATTTCGCTGTTGACATGTAAGATATTGTTCTTAGATAAATACAACATGTATTTGATTATATATGAAATAAAAACATTCAAAAAATGCTACTAAAATTGGTAAAAATTGGGTTTGGACTGAAAATTTTGAAATCAAAGTATTTCATCATATGCAACATATTGTTGGTAATTTTAAGTTAACCTTTTAAAAAAATCAACTGACAACTTAAAAAAAAAACTGATAAAAATGGTTTCCGACTCAGGTATTAGAAGAACAAAGAAAGATATTGACTTCAAATTATTTATCTCACACAAAATATTGCTAGAAATTTTGTTTTTAAGTTTTAAGCAAGACAAATCGACAGACGGGATGGGAAGTTATCAGTGTGGGTCGCACCCCAGCCTCTTTTTTTTATAAATATAATAAGAATAATATTTAAAAGGTTATTTATTTTATATTTTAAATTGTCCAAAAACCTGTTCATTGATTGTAGGAAGACTTTCTTTTCATGGTCAGTTGTTGCGTGTTTTGCGACCGGAGTTAAGCTTGAAAGCTCAAAAATATATTAATATAAGCATTCCTACATACAAATAAAGTTTTACAGAATACTCTTTTTTGTAAAGAAATATTTATTTATTATTAAGACCAAGACAGTCCAATAAATTATGATAGAAGGACCAGTCGTCTACCCGGGAAGTTAGTTCACTTAATAAATTAATACTACTCTAAAGGCCTAAGGGGATAGTAAAAATCAATGATCACGTCATTACTTGCATTTTGAAGAGCCTAAATTTGACAATAGATTAAACTAAATATACAGCTCGTCTCTACACAGACCAACTTAAAGTTATCTTAATTTTTTGTGTTATTCATCGAACAGTTTTGATTTCAAACTAACTAAACCTATCCCTCCTTCCCAAACTACTAAGAACCGACATTTCACTAGAATATTCTTGGTGAATATTAATTTTCCGCGGACGAAGAATTTATCATACACAACTAAATGCTTTTCCTTTGAAAGTGTTTTACTTGTGAATTGAGAAAACCTCATAAAACGTATCCCATTTCTTTAAAAAAGTGTAAGCAAAATGCTCATGCTCGTATATTCAATCGAATAGTAATAAATCGAATAAAATATTCTCACGAACTTCCTATAAAGAATTTTTCTCCCAGTCCATTCTTTATATAAAACATCATGCCGAGTAAGAATATGGGATCAAAAACCCAAGAATTTCTTAATGAATTCTTTTCTCCAGAGCATTGTCTTTTTGGAATTGTTCAGAGGCGGATGCGTATGGAAATTTATCACACAAAAGCCAAGAGAACTATCTGTGACGTCCTTACGTCCCGATTCCACATTTAGTGTTAGATTAATGTTATGGGGGCGTTGATAGCTTGGGAAGTATAAGTATAAGTACAGTGCGTGGTGGGTGAACTTGCTTTAATGATTGCAAACGAATAAGAGAACGTAAAATATGTAGAAAGTTGAAACGGAAAGCATGGAGGTCCTTTTCTGCCGTTATGACCAGTATGTATAAGCGTATAGAGCCCTTTTGTGAATATGATTGATCTTTGGAAGGGGTTCTATATAGCATAGAAAAAAAGTTCTATCTTTCGGTAAAGAACTGCGAATGACACACTAAATGTCCTTGAGCTTTAACTTCACTGGCACTCTCCATAATACGGGTTTGAACAGTGAAGGATGGGGCAGCAAGTGGTAAAGGAATACTTTAGAAATACCAACTCAGTCTGTCGTGCTAATGGAATTTAAAAAATTTAATAACCAATATGATTAAGGGAGATTATTTCTTCTTTTTGTTTGATTCATATTCGTAGCTATAAATGAGTTTTGTGGAAGCATGTAAGAAGAAATGATTTTAGATATTTCATTCTAAAACGTCATCATAACCTGTTATTAATTTGAATTTTTCTTTTTCAAGTTATGTGAATATAAATAAAATAATAAAAGTAATGTGTACAATAATAAGCTTTATAATACGTCAAGTACATTTTTTGAATGGGTAGTAGATAATATTTTTCATCATAATGGGTTGATATTTTTATTATGGTACCTATTGAAAGCATACCTAAAGATTTGATAATATAATTTTTTAATGGGCTTATTACACAGGTCTGCAAAATTAAGTTTTTTTGTCTGCCACATAAACCAAACAAAACTTTTCAAAGGATTTTGTTATCCTGAATAATTTCTCTATTTGGCCAGGTTCTTGAAAGATAACTGTTTAAAAATGTAAAAGAAAAACACTATACGGTATTTTTATGGCAAGGATTGAACACAACATAGTTCTTAACAAAAAATTAATGATGATTTTACACACTACAAATTACATAACATGTATGTATGTATGTCTTTCAGGTACAGTTTAAATCATTTTCGCTTAACAGTTAAGTTTCGGAAAACCGTATAAATTATGAGATGACTTAAAGATCTACATTTGCTCTATATGAATGTTTGAAATGGATGTTATGCTCTCATGGTTCAATTAGGATTTTTTGAAAAGTAAATAGGTAAGATACTTGAAATGTTTAACAGGAACATTGATTATAGATTTTGAAAAAACATCACGAATTTAATTGAAAAAAATACTTCATGAAATTACATATCTTCAAAAAGCGTAATATAAGGTTATAAGGTTTTTTTTCGAATAAAAACAAATGTTTTTATTATTTTGATATGGTTTTATACACTATATTAAAAGTTTTTTTTTCATTAGGTGAAAAGAATGTACAAATTCTGAGCATTGGACAAACGCGAACAAAGCATTACTTTCGTTGCTTGTTGGTATTTTGTAAATAAGGGTAAATACTTGCAATAAGTTCGGAATTAGTATTTATGTACTAGTTACAAAAATCTTCCGTTCGTGTCACATAGCCATCATGTTTTTAACGGCCCATCTCCTATTTTTTATAGGAAATTAGGTAGGGAGGTCTGTACACAATTTGTTTATGATAGCAAGAAGTACCTAATAATATACTACTAATTAGTGTTCTAAAAAAATTACATAATCGAATATAGACTTACACTGGTCTTACTAGCAATGAAATTGCACTTTTGCAATGGGTTTTGATAGCCTTGATTCAAATCCGACTTCAAAATTAATGTATCACGTCAGTTTTTGAGATATAACTTTTAAAAATACGAAAAAAAAAAACAAGTATATAAGACTTTTTGAGGTTATTTATGAAATAGCTTTTTTTCAACATAATTCGTGATGGTTTCCCTAATCTTTAATTCTTTTCGTCAATATTCAGTTGAAATATTTACATTATTTCATTTAATATCCGGAAAATCTTCATAAGTTGTTAGATGTTACCTGTCTTAGAAAAATCTGAAAGAAACGCTAAACCGTTTATGTTAAAAAGGTTTTCAACAGAAACAGTCAAAATGAAAGGAAGTTTTGTTCTTGTAACGAATCTATAGTGTAACCAATTCTCTTAAATTAAGGTTTTTTTGACATATATTAACTCCAAAACGTATTTGTTAAAACTATGATAGTATTAAATTCAATGTTTGCTCAAAAGTTCATATAGGGTCAAATAAAGACTCATAAGTCATAACTAATGAGAGTTTCCAGAAAGTTTAAATTGTATCTAGAAGAGAATGATTTGTAATTTGCTAAATCATAAATCTTCATACAAATTTTTGTTGAGGGATATTTTCAGTTTTAACTTGTCCTCAAAAACCTGGTTTTTGTATTTTTAAGGGGGCATATTTTTAAAATCTTGTGGTAGTACACATTTTAGGAACTTTAAAAAATATGTTTTTGTTTGTACTCCAAAAATAAATTAATTTTGTCCACCAATGTTATGTGTTACCGACAGATCTGCTCGAATGAGCTGCGAATGAGATATTTTACCGCGGTAAAAAGTAGCTTAAAGCAATCTCCGGCCTTGTATCTACCTCCACACAGAAATCATGCCATGATATTGGACCGTTGAGGTGTGAAAGACGGACAGACAAACAAACCATTTAACATTAGTATAGGATTTAAAGATGTTCGAGTGCAAACAAATTGAGTCAGAATTAAATATTTGTGACTAACAATGGTAATGTAAGAATTTTTTTTTTTTTTTATTGAAAACAAGGATTCTTTAAATCTTAAATGGTTTGATTGAATTGATAGATTTGATTTAATTTATAGAGATTTGTTTCATTTTTTAAATAAAATATTCCGTAAATAATAGCTTAGTGAAATCTTAAATCTATATTTTTACATGCTTTCGAAAGCGCTGTGTGGGCCGCCAAATGGCTAAGTGTTGTACCTATTATACATATTATTACTATAAAACCCACAAAGACTTCCAATAACTCAATGCTCTATAAATTAATTATTCTAATACCTTTGAAGCACAATAAGACTTGCCATTCACAATAATCTAGGTCATCTTCATGATGACTCATTTAAGGCTACAACACCTCAATGTTTAGTATATTGTGCTCAACAGTCTAATTTTATCATTCCTTTCAATTATCTCTAACATATTTGCCTCTAATTATAATATTTGGATTTAGTTGTATTTTAAAAATTACTTTCCATTTAAAACGCACATGTTTTTATTTTATTTTTTATACTTTACTGAATGGTAAAATAGAAGTGCGTTATTCCTTACCTGACAGTTATTCATACTAATACTTACAAGAGACTTTTATTTCTTGAAGACACATTTTTGTCGTTTACCTTATGAAAACTTTTCAGAAATCATATCGTGATCTTATATGAATTAAGTTAATAAATAGTACTTCGTAGGATGTAGAAATAAGGTGGTTGCAAAAAAAGTTTGAGAACAATAATTATCCCCTTTAAAAAATGTTTTCTGAAGGTAGGTATAAAGATTTGTTTATATTTTAGCGATATTCCATGTCGTTCAATATGATAAACTCGTGGTACGTGGTAAATAAGATATACTTATTATTATCTTTCATAAAGTTTATACTTTAAGTGCGGATTTTGTTTTAAATTTAAGGGATGAGCAGAATGGATGAGGTTAAATGATATTGATACAATTATGTACAGACACAAAAAAGAGAACAATGTTTTCTTAACAAAAAAAAAATATTTAGGTATGTACGTACGTACATATGTACATATTATATAGTTTGAATTTTAACATACTTGCATCCGAGTATGTTGTTAGAAACTGAGCTGTTTTTTATGCGCCACGTCCAATATAAAAAATAAAATGTTTATTTACCTTTTTTATGTTTATCTACTGTTATTTATTTTTTTCGTTGTAATAAATGGGTTAAAAACATGAATTTGAACAAAATGAAAAATATTGTACCTAGAGGCTGGAAAATAAATTTTGTGCATGTACTTTTTTTTGTATGTACGATTCAAAAATCCGATGTTATGGGGTTCCAAATTTGTTGTTCTTATTTTAAGGTTTCTTGCGCAAAAGCGCTTAGAAAAAAAAAACTAAGGAACATCGGCACCAGAGTAAGGTATGCTCAACACAGTACCATTTTTTTTAAGCACCGTTAGTTTGATACGTTTGCATTCCTAAAAAAATTTAAACTTATTAAAAAAAATATAACGTGATACAATTTAAATTAAATGCACAATTGAGTAGCACGAACTTGCTCATGTATGCAAAGAGTCTGTTTTAAAATATTTCCTGTGTTTTAAGATTTAAAAATGTACCTATACAAACATTTTGTTTTCAAAAATTTAAATGCCATTTGATTTCTCAAAAAAGCTTTAATTGTTCAAAATTTGTATTTCAAAATCGTTAGAGCGTTTTCTTCTTTAATTAACTATTTAATATATAGTTTTTTTTAAATTGATTTTAAAAATATTTTTAATATTTCGAGATACCGAATTTCGCTAAAAAAAACGATTGCTATTTTTTTTTTAAATCGAAAAACTTAAATTTGACATTTTTGATCTTAAAAAAAAGCAGTTAATCAGTCCTTCGGAAATCTTAAAAACAAAATTATCTATGGCGGGTACCCTTCTGAACCAAACAAACAAACATATTTTTTTATATGTAATGTCATGTTTGATTAAAATCTCGACTTCGATTTTTTTACGAATGCAAAACGCCATATAGGTCATTTTGGTGTTTGAAATTTTCCAATATTATTGATAATTTTCGAAGTCTGCATCATGATGTTTAATAAAATAACAGAAGTGTAATTAAAAAGAATTATAAAGAAGTTTATACAAAACAAATTACTTAATTTTGTTTTAAATAAAAATATGCATAAGAAATCACAGAATAAGATTGAAAACATATAGAAAAGCATACAAAAATATATGTGTAAAATAGTAATAATCTTTTTTTTTTCTTTTAAATTAAAGCATATATAAGGAATTATGAAAATGAATTGTAAATGAAAGTATTAGAGTAAGTGCCGCAAATATGGCCCACCCTTAACATTTTTTTTAATAAAACCATAAGTCTAATTCATTTATTTTTTTTAACAGTCTAACAAAACATTTTTAATTCAGCTTTTAAAAACTTGAACAAAAAAAATAAACATAACAAAAAGTTAAAAACAAAAACGTAAAGGAACTTCATAAATCATATTAAAAAAAATTGCGGCAAATATGGCCTACCTGGTGTTAAATATGGCCCAGAGTGGGCCATATAGATATATAAACTTTATCAACTTTTTTTTTAATCATGATACCAAACATGTTAACAAAATGTTAAACACAATTTAATTGAAAAAAAGAAGTTACCAATTTAAATCAAAATTGATTAAGAAAACTTACCAAAAAATTACAACCAAAGTAATAAAAAACAAAGTGCCCGTATATCTTTCAAAACCGTCGAGCCACATTAAGCACGAAAGACTGAGGCTAAACCGGTTTGAACGTGTTCATAATGCAACATTTTTTTTTTTCGCTCCGGCTTCCGGTTTGGGAAATACCGCTATAGGCCATATTAACCACGTAGGCCACATTTGCCGCACTTACTCTACATAGTAAATAAAGCTTTTATATCACAATATTTAACACTTTTTGTTGTTCAAAGTGGCAAAAGTGTCGCTCTCAAAATGACCCGAAAAAACTCTGGAATTTTTATTCGGGCAAAACGATGGATAATTTGAATGAGAGAGAAATTTTTGTTTGGGTCTTCCCTACTTAATTTGTTTATAAATGATTGCCTCAAAAAATTAAAAGTGATTAGCGGCCCGGTACGTGCTTCGCTACGTATAAGGCATAGTAATAAAAAAAATGATTATTAAGTTCATTTATTCAAACAAAAAAATATTTTAAATTGCTAGCTATTTAAAAGTCCAAATGACCCAAATGATATATTGTTTATATGATATTTATCAGCAAAAGAGTAAAAACTAAGAAATATAAAAGAATTGGGTACTCTTACTATGGTGGGTCTATATGGGCTAGTCTAAAACAGTTGGATAAACAATATTTTTTGTTTTTCCATTTTTTGAATGAATAAATAAACAGTTGGGGGTACCGACTCTGGACCAGGCAACATAAAGTTGGCCATGTGAAAAACATGATTCCTCCAAATTGACACCACAAACGTGAAGTGTTTGCCCTTGGGCCTCATTTATGGACATCGCAAATGATAAACGCACAGGATATTGTAATCTTTTGAATTCAAATGGCATATCAGTTGGAATCATAGGGATACGCGGTATTAAACACACTTCTCCTTTTGATTTACCAGTTAAAATTGTAGATTTAATCAAATTTGGTAATAACTTTTTCACTGTCAATCTGGTGCGATTACACAGTTTTGGTGAATTAATATTTCGCAATAATATAATCAAAGAACCAATTTTCAGATTCAAGCAATGCGGTGGTATACCAGCCGGTTCCAATAAATTTAAAAATTCAATTTGATAATTAATTGCCTCATCTTGATTCACAACACTGTCAATTGATTTATATGTCGTGACTACACCTGGCAGTTTCGCTTAAATTTGAAAATGAATGGCATTGATATGAATGTTCTTCGATGCTAAAATGGCGCGTTCTCTCAACCAATCATGATTTCTGTAATTCTGAAGAATATTCGAAGAAACACATTCAATCAACTCATCTATAGATTGCGCAATTGTACAAAAATTGTTCGGTAACGCGATCAATCCGTTGGTACTGTCGATTGGTATTTTGCCATCACCAATTTCTAACAATTGTTTTGAAAACTCATGGGCAGTTCCATCATTATGTAGGTAAATACGCATATTAATGTTCAGTGTCAATTTTCGTACATATCTCCAAAGAACTGATGACTTCAAACAGGCGTTTATTTCATCAGCAGGAGTTGATCGAGGAATGACAGGCAATGTTTGACGAATGTTCCCTGACAGCAATATCAGAGCACCACTAAAAAGCTGTTGATTACCGCGTAAATCTTGCATTGTTCGATTAAATGCTTTTATTGATTTTTAATTCGCCATTGTGCACTCATCCCATAAAATAATTGACGTTAATCGCAGAACTTTTGCCATAGCAGTATTTCGTCCTGCTCGTGGCATTTTACCTTCACTCAACAACTTAAAAATATTTTGGAAAATATAAACACAAAGCAATAACTCAACAATATTTTAGAAAATATAAACATAACAAGGCAATAATTATCGCTGATGAAATGAAATGACATATGATGACATTAAATTTGTTTGACAGAACTAACGTCACTTTTTTTGTTTTCGATTGTTTTGCCAAACCTTCAAATTGGCTTTTAAGTATTAGTACAAATTGTTTGTATATAAAGAGTATAGAAAGATGTTGATTTTACACTTTTCCAAGATTTTTTTTTAAATTTTCACTACGTACAAACCTTCTCTGGACTTCCACGAATAATTCAAGACCAAAATTAGCCAAATCGGTAAAGGCATTGTTGAGTTATAACATTACAACGAAATGTGGCATTGATTTTTATATATATAGATATATGTATGTAACTGGCTCAAAATCACCAAGGTTGGAAATTTCAAAATTGGTTTTATGACAAAAAAATTTGCTATAATGATGATGATGACTTTTTGCTTATACTGTTTTAAAATGTGTATATTAATAAACTTTGACAGGGCAGCGCACATAATTCTATACTTTTTTAGTAATAGTTTTTAGTATTAAATATCTTAGAGAAAACCATCAATTCGGGAACGTTTTTTTAAGTTTGATAAAATCAACAAAAACAAAACAAAGCACATAATTTTAGCTTTGTTTAATAATATTGGTATATTATGTATCTACATATATTAAATAAGCAATAATGAAAACAATACATACAAAATCTTCTACGGACAAAATACCTCAAAACAATGTCCGGAAACGTTCCCGAAATGACCGGAACTTTGATTATTCGGCCGGCGGTCATCTTAAATGCGATCTGACTTAATAGGAAAATATTTGAGGTTACTTTGTTATTTCGTGTCGTAAAAAAGAATTTCATCAATAATTAAATGTAATAAATACGTTCACGGAATGACGGACTATTGATGTACGCTCTACGAATAATGAATAGAAAGGTACTTACCATTTAGATATAATTTATTTTACGATAAATACTCTGACAGCCGGGTTTGATATTGTTGTCTTCCTCGACTGACGTTTGACACCGAATGGCTGCGATTTAATTTTGTTATTTTAAAAAAAGGCACCGATATCGATGAAATGAAATTTCTGAACTACAATTTTCTTTTTGAATTTTATATCATTTGTAGGGACCCCATACAAAATTTTTTTAAAGATAATATCCGAAAACAGACGTACGGAATTCCACACAAGAAAATCCTAAAAGGAATCACCCTGTACACTTGAAAAGTCTTACCCAAAATGTATACCTTTTGTTTTCCTTCGTTAAATATCGAAAAGGAAATGGGCCAAATTTCCATCTGACCCATCCATTATCGAAGAGATCAAGCGATTGGTCTTTTTTATTACAACCCCGGCCGAGTCAACAAGTGTAAAGCTATCAAATAGGTACAGTCACTAAACTTACCCTAGTTCAATTTTAAATTAAACTTATTTTAAATAAAATAAAATAAAATAAAGTAAAGAGGTAAATTTCGAAGTGACATTTAATATACCTAATGATAAATCACAAAAATAAGTAACTATACTATGTACTTTAGAAACAATCCAGCGTTCAGAGGCTAGAGCTTTCCTCAAAATAAGTTTGAGGAAAATACCACAATCTGGTGTAAGTTCTCCAATTAAGTAAATCTAAAAAAAAAAAAAAGGTAATGTAAAACCTAAATAGTGTTTCACACAATAAAACAAAAAACAATTAACTAAATACTATCCGTATAGTGATCCCGAAAGAAAAGGGATTTATTTCCGAACGCTCGGTACGTGGTGTACCAAAACCCTGCTTGTCGCTGACGTGACACTCGGTCGCCGATTCAACTGAAGCCAATCCCTAGTCCCGATAGGCTGAGAGACTTCTAAAGACCATCTACTCAAGCGTCACCACGTGCTAGGTGTTTGTCAGGCTTGCGATACCGTCCAATTTGCCGCAATCTACTAATCGACAACGTCATCCACGGCGTATGAGCAAGAGGCTACGACATAGGTGGTGCGCTTTAAGCGTAGAAATTTTATTCGTCTCTGGTCTAGCTGCTCAAGTATCGGGTGATTTTTTAAGAGCTTGAGAACTTTTTAAAAAAAAAAACGCATAAAATTTGCAAAATCTCATCGATTCTTTATTTGAAACGTTAGATTGGTCCATGACATTTACTTTTTGAAGATAATTTCATTTAAATGTTGACCGCGGCTGCGTCTTAGGTGGTCCATTCGGAAAGTCCAATTTTGGGTAACTTTTTCGAGCATTTCGGCCGGAATAGCCCGAATTTCTTCTTAAATGTTGTCTTCCAAAGCTGGAATAGTTGCTGGCTTATTTGTGTAGACTTAAGACTTGACGTAGCCCCACAAAAAATAGTCTAAAGGCGTCAAATCGCATGATCTTGGTGGCCAACTTACCGGTCCATTCCTTGAGATGAATTGTTCTCCGAAGTTTTCCCTCAAAATGGCCATAGAATCGCGAGCTGTGTGGCATGTAGCGCCATCTTGTTGAAACCACATGTCAACCAAGTTCAGTTCTTCCATTTTTGGCAACAAAAAGTTTGTTAGCATTGAACGATAGCGATCGCCATTCACCGTAACGTTGCGTCCAACAGCATCTTTGAAAAAATACGGTCCAATGATTCCACCAGCGTACAAACCACACCAAACAGTGCATTTTTCGGGATGCATGGGCAGTTCTTGAACGGCTTCTGGTTGCTCTTCACTCCAAATGCGGCAATTCTGCTTATTTACGTAGCCATTCAACCAGAAATGAGCCTCATCGCTGAACAAAACACACGCGCGAAACACATTTCGAACCGAACACTGATTTTGGTAATAAAATTCAATGATTTGCAAGCCTTGCTCGTTAGTAAGTCTATTCATGATGAAATGTCAAAGCATACTGAGCATCTTTCTCTTTGACACCATGTCTGAAATCCCGCGTGATCTGTCAAATACTAATGCATGAAAATCCTAACCTCAAAAAAATCACCCTTTACCTGTGGATAAACACAATCCCGACACGAACATATCAAGCCAATCGATAACCAAGCAGCATCGGTCGCATCACCGTCCACACCAACTAGCCGGCGGCGGCGGGCGGCTACGCGCGCAAGCCCAGAAGCGTGTACGTGCTCCACACGATCACCCAGCTTCAGTCAAATATATTGTTTTGCTTCCGACTTCTTATCACGCTTACCATTTCCTATGAACACACTGTTCATACATACATAAGTGTTGATTAGCATATAGGCAATAGATTATATTGTAAGCTCTTGTGTGATCAACGATAAACGAAAGAAAGAACAAAAAAAAAAGAAAAAAAAAGAGAAAAGTTAAGTATTACAAGAAAAATAATAAGAACGTTCAATTGTTTTAAGATTTTGTTTCTCTAATTCATCTAGCGTTTAGCCAACAAGTCAGAGCCGATCTTCCACGTATGCTGTGCACACCATCGTTGGAGATACCAGCCAACTTGGTTTTAATTAAAGTAGAGAAAACAACTAAGCTTACTAAAGAAGCATCCTGGTGAGTCCAATATTCTTTTATTTTATATACAATATCTTAAATATATTGAACGAAAGTAGTTGGGGGTTGATAGGTTGAGCATAAAAATTATAAAGCTCATTGCATTGAGTGGGAGGAAGAGCAAACCTTTTTTCTTTCAAAGAAACAGGGGACTAAAAAGAGAGTGAAAAAAAAGGAACTTTTAGCTCATGCAATAATACAAAACAATGAGTACCCAAATTACACTTGATGCAATGAGAACAATAACCAATTAAATATAGAATTTATAGAGATAAAGAGAGCGAACACAATACAAGAACATAATACAAGAATTGCCGAATAGTTTTTTTTTATAAGCTTGAGTATATGAATGAGCATTTGAGTTGGGTATATGAAATCAAATTAAGAGAAATTAATGACGAACACCCCTAGAGATTAAAACAATTTAAAGACTATAAACAAAAGCAAAACTACATTTAACAACCTAATAAGGAATTAAAATGAATAAAACTTAAAAACGAATTAAAATAAATAAAACTTAAAAATTAATATCACAGACAGAGTAAATATTAAAGCTAAACGATAAGGAAATTGACTAGAATCTTATTTAAAATAAATAAGAAATAAAAGGGTTTGAAAACCTAAGTAGAGTAGTATCACAGCTGATCACAAAGAGTATAGAGATTGTTAATAATAAATATGTGTTAGATTTAAGAGAGAACAATACTAATTGAATTTAAATATTTGAGAATGAAATAAAACTTAAACAAAAATGAAACTAAAATTTCAAATTCTTATTATTATTATTTAATACTTGACATGATTCATTAAGGAATTGTTTTGTGCTAAAAGGGGGCGTACGATGAGAGGATACATTCGACGGGTAGTGAGTAAATTCTAATAATTTATTCAACTTTGCTTTATGGGCTAATGTAATAGTATTTGCGAGACATTAGCCAAGGATAGTCCGGTTTTAGATAACTCGACTGAGGGTGGGTTCGCGATGGAATTTTTCTTCATCTCTTGGTTTCCAAACCTACATTCAGATTAAGTAAATAACTTCATATCTGGTTTTATTTTGTGAGTTCTATTAGAAAGGTGTATGATTAATTATTTATAAACAAAATAGGCATGTAAAATTTAACGGGTCCGGTAGCAGTGCAAGATCGAGCTAGAGCCGCGCGTTCGCAAGCATGCCTGCCGCACTTACCTACCAGGACAACCTATCCTACGTCTTATTGAACCTAAAGAGGGTCCTGTTCATTTTCTTGTGTTACTGGGAAATGTATCCGATGGTATCTTAGGATAGGGTCAACTATACCGTTACACATTTTAAAAAGAAATGTGGAACCTATACTTGGATATACAAGGTTATCCATTTTTCGGTTTCAAAAGTAAACGTAAATAAAACACATATACAATATTTTGTTCATGATATTTATTTTTATTATAAAGTTTGAACGTTGACATTATGTGTGAAACACTACATCATTTAAATGACTACCACGCGAACTGTTGCAACATCGATTCTTTTGAGGTAGATTTCGACCACTTTTTGACACATATTGGGTGAAATCTCAGCCATAACTTGACGAATGTTGGTTTTTAAGTGCTTACGAATTAAAGGTTTATCTGAATAAAAACGGTCTTTCGCGTAGACCCACAAAAAAGTCCATCGGTGTCAAATCGCACGATCTTGGTGGACAGTTGATATCGCCACGACGAGAAATTACGCGGCCAGGAATTGTCTCTTGCAATTAAGCCATATTCGCTCCATTCGTGTGGCATGTGGCACCGTCTTGTTGAAACCACTTATTCTCCAAGTTGTATTCTTCAATAGCAGTAAAAAAAAAGTCGGTTATCATATGACCATAACGCTCCGAATTGACGGTGACAGTCGTTCCATCGTCGTTTTCGAAGAAGTAAGGTCCAATCACACCTCCGGACCAAAGAGCGCACCAAACAGTGACTTTTTGTGGATGCAATGTCCTCTCTTCAATTACTTGAGGATTCTCAGAACCCCAAATACGACAATTTTGTTTATTAACATACCCACCGGGTGAGAAATGTTCCTTGTCGCTAAACCGCCTGTTGTTCAAGCACCCATTCGACGTATCTACGACGCAAGTTGTGAATGGTCAGCTGGCTTCATTTGTTGTGTAAGCTGGACTTTATATGAATGTAGGTGTAGATCCAAATACAAAATACGCCATAATGTGCAGTAAGACAGTGCTAATTCCTGAGAACGACGAGGAATTGACACATTCGGGACTTCGGCAACACTTTCACTTAGGTTAGGTTAGGTTAAAGTGGCTGCGGATACAAAAACCACACACTTAGGCAAGAAGAAAAGGCCCATTGTGATACCACATGAATCTAGAGAAATACCTCCCACTAGTCGAACCATTTTGAGCTTTTTTTAAAGCGAAGGAGATATCTGATATCCTTTTTTGCTAGTTCACTGGGATCATCAAAAGAGTAGTCTCCCAGATGAAGTTTGCGTCTTAGTGAAAGAGCAGGGCAGGTGCAGAGGAGGTGAGAGATAGTTTCTTCTTCTTCCTCGTCCATACAGCTCGAGGCTACACCAAGTCGTATTGCGTGTCTGCCTATAAGACAGTGTCCCGTAAGGACACCTATTAGGGAGCTTATAATGAAGTCTGCTTTGAGATAACAAGTCTTTAGAGCGCTTTAGGTCGAGTGAGGGCCATATTAGTTTTGTGGCTGCGCATGTTGGTAAATTGTATAACCTAGAGTTTGCTATCTCAAAAGCTTTTTCTTTTAGCAGAAGCTTACATGTAGCTATCGGTATACCTATCTTCTCCCTTTCAGGTGAAATAGGTATGACGGTTCCATTTTTGGCGAGTTCATCGGCTCTACAATTTCCTGCGATGTCTCTGTGGCCCGGCACCCAGCATAGGTGAATGTTAAATTGCTGCGCCATCTCCATAAGAGACGATCGACAATCGAGGGCCGTTTGAGATTTGGTTGAGACACCGTCAAGAGATTTAATAGCAGCCTGACTGTCAGAGAAGATGCGGATATCAGAAGTTGATATCACGTTTTCTCTTAGCCAGGAGAGAACCTCTTTGATCGCCAAAATTTCCGCTTGGAAGACGCTACAATGATTAGGGAGGCGGAATGAGATGCTTAGATTAAGCTTTTCTGAGTACACACCACTACCAACTCCCTCATTTGTCTTGGATCCATCTGTGTAAAAATGGATGCTTTTGTCATCTAGGAGTTTGTTGTCTTCCCATTCATCCCTGGATGGAATGGATACCTGGAAGTTTTTACCAAATTCGGGTTTTGGGATAGTGTAGTCTATGTACTTTGGTATAGAACCAAAGAGGTTCAGAATGATGGAGTGCCCAACATTGTTGTTGGTCCATTGAGATGAGGCGTTGAGTCTTATGGCTGTACTCGCTGCCACTTGTTTGCTGAAGATGTCGAGGTGTGTCAGATGGAGGAGAGTGTCCAACGCTGCTGAGGGTGTGGTTCTCAAAGCCCCGCTAATGCAGAGATATGCAGTGCGTTGGACTCTGCTGAGTTTGTCGTAGTATGTGACTTTCTCCAGTGCAGTCCACCACACTGCAACCCCGTACATAAGTATTGGTCGGATGACCGATGTGTATAGCCAATAAGTTATGCGAGGTTGAAAACCCCATTTGTTTCCTATGGCTTTCTTGGAAAGAAAAAGAATTGCTGTAGCTTTTTTAACTCTTTCCTGAATATTAGGTTTCCAACTTAATTTTTTGTCCAATATCAGACCAAGATATTTGGCCTCATTGGTGAAAATTAGTGGTACACCTTTTATTGAGGGAGGTACAATTTCTGGGATCTTGTATTTCCGCGTAAAAAGGACGAGGTCTGTTTTTTGAGGATTAATACTAAGTCCGCAGTGATCTGCCCATCTAGTGAGCATATTGAGTGCGTTTTGGAGGAGGTCTCTCAGTGTATTAGGATGTTCTCCTATGACGGCGATAGCAACATTATCGGCATACGCAATCACTCTGTAGCCTTCCCTCTCAAGGGATATTAGTAGTTCGTTAACCACTATGTTCCACAGGAGAGGGGACAGAACACCACCTTGCGGAGTGCCTCTACTGACAGACCTCTTCGTACAAAAATCCCCCATCTTAGAGTTGATAATCCTGCTTTTTAGCATTAGATTTATCAATTCACAGAGTGAGTGTTCGACGTTTAGGGTCGTCATAGCAGAAATGATATCGGATGTGTCAACGTTGTTGAAAGCGCCCTCAATATCCAGGAAAGCCACCATAGTATATTGTTTTTGTTCTAGGGAGTATTCGATAGTTCTTACCAAGGTGTGCAAGGCTGTTTATACCGATTTCCCTTTGCAGTAAGCTTGCTGAGACATCGATAGTCTCTTATCAATGCTGTTACGTACATGGATATCAATCAACCGTTCGAGAGTTTTGAGAATGAATGATGATAGGCTAATAGGTCTTAGATCTTTAGGGTTGACATGCGAACATTTGCCCGCCTTGGGAATGAATACTACCTTCCCTTCTCTCCATCGCTGAGGTATAGGGACCATATCTAGACAACTTTTAAATATCATCTCAATGATGGGCAAAGTTATGTCAGTCGTAAATTGCAGCTCAGCTGGTATGATGTGATCTGGCCCTGGAGATTTGTAAGGTTTGAAACTATTCAGAGCCCAAGTCAACTTCTCTTTTGTAACAAGACCTTGAGGAAAAGTTAAGTGGGTGTCCAGTAGCAGGTTTAGCGTTTCTTCGCAAGAGTTAGTCCAAGTACCATCCAAGTTTTTAAGACAACTAGGCATGGTTGGATTTGTCGAGAGAATCTTCCTTATCCTTGATGCCTCCGAGGATTCCTCTATTAAGCTACAGAAGGATCTCCAAGAGGATCTTTTGGCTATTCTCAATTCCTGTTTATACTTTTTGAGGGATTCCTTATAGGAGTCCCAGTCTTGTGGATGTCTAGTCTTTTTTTGCACGATTAAAAAGCCTTCTACAGCCTTTCCGGAGTATAGTAGTTCAGAAGCCCACCAGTATGGTTTCTTCTTTCCCCGCACTATAGTGAGGGGGCAGGCAGTTTCCATGGCTTTATTAAGGGCTGCTGTAAGCTCGTCGACTTTTTGATCGAGTTCAAAAGCGCATAAGGGCGGGTCAGAAAGTTCTGGTTTAATCAGATTCTTCAGAGTTGCCCTATATTTTGGCCAATCTGTTTTCCTATAGTTTCGGAATTGGATCGGTTTTGGGAACTCTTCAATAAGTGTGAATTGGATGTATCTATGATCGGAGAACGAGTGCTCCTTAGATACTCTCCAATTCAATATTTTATTTGAGAGATGTAACGAGACAAGAGTCATATCTAAAAGTTCTTGTCGATTTCTAGTAACAAAGGTTGGTTCACTACCTACATTACATACTACCAGATTATTTGTTAAAATTTAATCAAAAAGAGACTCACCTCTGTCATTTATATCGGTACTACCCCACGTAGTATCTACATCTTGTTGATTCAGCGATCGTCCTTTCCAGAGTGGTACCAGGTAGTGGGCCCTGGTGGTCGTGGCCCAAATACGCTGATACCAGCCAGTAGGTATGGTTGTCTATTACCATACTGGCTGTGGTGACGTCTTTATCACTGAAATTAGGGAGTAAAAATACATTTAGATTACATTTTACTAGTATGCAGGACCTTGGGTTACCTTTTCCTGTCACATATAGCACGTAGTAGCCAGGAGTTCTCAATCCTCGAACCAGGGATTTCACAATCCAGGGCTCTTGGATGAGAACGACATCTTCTCCAGTTTTTGTCAGGCGGAGAAGAAGGGAGGCCGAAGCCGTTTTAGAGTGTTGGAGGTTAATCTGTAGTATTTGCAGCTTTTTGGCTACAAATTGGCAGATCAACCTCCACCACTGTTGAATCCAGCTCATCCAGATCAGACGAAGAA
The DNA here is from genome assembly GCA_951509635.1 of Eupeodes luniger. Taxonomy (NCBI): domain Eukaryota; kingdom Metazoa; phylum Arthropoda; class Insecta; order Diptera; family Syrphidae; genus Eupeodes; species Eupeodes luniger. The sequence goes on along the minus strand of OX608075.1, from coordinate 57,516,869 downwards.
GAACCTAATAGTTCATCTTCCTCCTCACTGGGGAGAACTTTGTCGTTTGAGTCGTCGGTCTCCATTAGGGATAAACCTTCGACGTTTTTAGAAGAAGACTGTGCTGCGACAGAAGAGGGCCCTGCCACATTCTCATCCACACCCAAGGATGGGAAGGTAATGTTAGCACTGGGACCCCCTACGTCTCGCGGCACAGCTTCTGAAGAGGGTTCAGAAGAAGCTCGTTCTGCGACAGAAGAGGGCCCAGGTACAACATCATCCACATCCAAGGAAGGGAAGGTGATTGTAGCACTGGAACCCCCAACGTCTTGTGACACAGCTTCCGAAAAGGGTTGTGGAGGCTCGCATGAAGCGTCTAAATCATCTTTTTTATAGATACGTAGCGTGATTGTCCCGAAACCGTATCTTATCACTCCCTTATCTCTCGCCAGAGAAGCCACAGAGTCGTTATTGATTACGATAATCGCACTTCGATAAAGACCCTTGGGCTCCTCCAGTTTCGCGATCTTCCAGTCGTGACAAGGAAGGTCCGGGTTGCTAATCTTAATGATCTCGCGTATGTCATCCGGACATGAGGGTTCTTTAGGGATCCAAGCGCGAGCTCTCGGCCTGCATGGAATGTCTTCCTTTGCAACGATCTCGAGTTTTGCGCCTGGCCAAACTTCGCCCAGCATGCCGACAGCAAGCGTATAGAGATCACTTTCACTTACAGCAGCGATATTTTCAGTTGTACGAGCGAATGATGATGCACAGGCCTTACAATAGCTGAAACCAATCTTCAAATTTCTTCACAATCACAATGCTTGCTTAGTTGGACGATTATGTAAATCATAATCTCCTCTCAAAGCACGATATGTGGCTAAGGCAGAATTGCCATTTTTTAGTAGGTTTTAACAGTTTGTATGCGTTGCGCGATAGTAAAGCGATCCATTTTCGTAAATGTAAGACTTTCAACTGAAAAAAAAAATTGGTTTAAAAACTTACTTTGACAGATGTCGAATTCCAGCCCTATGTTTTTGAAACCGCAAAATGGATAGACCGTTATATAATTTACAATTTTAATCACTCAAGTAGCGTTCTTCCTTCTATCTTTCACCCTTTTTTTGCATTATTTGCAGCGTAGGACCATCTTATAACTATTTGTTCACCCGTACAAAACAAACATTGTGTTTCATAAATAAAAAAAAGCAATGCTAAATAAAATATTGTTTAAAAGAAAATATTGAAGATGTTCCGGATCATAGTTTTTCCAACAGTGACTAAGATATTGAATCTCTCAACCAGAATTTCAACGAAGGAAGGCGAATAAAAAACACCAATTCAAGTTTCATGTAAATAAACTATACGTATATAATATATGTAATACATACATATGTATGTTCGTTTATTTTATTAAGAAAGTTACACAAATTGTTAATATCTTTAAATAACAATTAAATCAGAAAGAATATTTAAAATATTTGAAGGTAATATTACACAATTTTGTTTCAGGATTTCAACTTGCTGTTTAATATACATTAACCAAGTTTGTTTTTAACTTCAGAATGTTACGATCTCGTTTAAGTATTAGTAGTAAAGTAAACATTTATAACTTTATAACATTTTATAACTAATCCATAGAAAAATATACTTAACAATAGAACCGACCGCTACCCGTCTTACCTGAAACACCCACTATACATAGTTTGTTGGTATAAGGTGTACCTAAAGGAGAAAAAAATCGTACGGGAAGGAAGGTCTAGTTCCCGCGGGAGTGCTTTCTAAAAACAATTAACTAAAACAATCCTAGCTTTTGAGAAGTTAAAAAAATAATCAATTTCCTTTTTTCCTAGAAAACAATTTTTTTGGTTTTCCCACGTTGGATCTGCTTTTAAACTTTCATTAAGGGATGTGTGTAATTTAACAGTATTAATTAACATGCATTCCTGTTGTCCAAATTAATGGATTAAGAACTTATACCAAAACAAAAAGATAAGTTTTACCTAACTACAAACACATAAATATGGAAGGACATTCCATTTAAGACTACTAAAAACAAGTGAATTGGCCCGTACTACCCCGATGGTGAGAGTTAGGGATAAACCGCAATGGCCACTTTTCTAGAGCGTTTGCTTCTGAGAAAAGCTCTTTACTGGGTGCGATAATACTATTGATTGTATACATTTTAAGGAAAATGATCAAGATGTAACTGAATTTTATTTGGAAATGGGTGAGTACTAAATATTAATATTAAGGTTGAAATTCTCAGAAAATAATTATTTGACACTTCCCAGCACCCAGATACTTCTGTACATATTTTATGCGTAAATAAACTTGTTGCCGCATTGACATCTTAAAAAAAAACAATTATATCTTAAATCTTCCCAAAACTGCATTCAACAAGTTCCAAAGATTTCGTTTTGCTTCATTTCTTCCCAACTAAAGGTTGTCTCACATAATTGAATTGCTATCGATATCGTCACGTTCTTTTCTACTATTCCTATAGAAATCCATACAAAGTCTGTCATAAAAACCCAAAGTTTTCCCCTTATCCAATTTTATCCAGTACGAAGTTGGAACCGAACACTAGTTGCGCACATAGAGAAATAACCTCTTTACGAACGATATTGCGTAATAATTCAACCACTTGTTTTATATCCTGAGGGTTGGAATGCCATGCACCATAACATCTCTTACCACTCATCGTCAGCTTTAATCGTCCTGTTGCTCCACTTTTACCGCTGCCGTCATTGTACACACATAAGGGCATATCTGTTGCGTTCTGTTTTATGTGAATACTCCTGCTTTAAGGGGAGCAGGGTGGCATCTTAACTTCTAACTCTCATTGTGAATAACGAGATGTTGAAATCCAACTTACTGGCATGATATTCTGAAATCTGATAGCATCCTTACAAGACATTAGTCAGTGATAGCTTCAGTACTAGGTGAGATCTCGTGGCAGCAGGAACTGTTTTCTTCCTTTAAACTGAAAATCGGAAAAAACTTAAGAAAACCTTTATCCTGTGAGTGCTTTAGAAAAACAAAAAAAGTATAACATAATTTAAAATAACGTTAATTGAAACCAGTGCAAAGTAAAAAAGAGAAATCAGTGAAGTTAAATGTAAGTGAGTGTTCGAAGAAAAAGTTTTCAATAAAAAAAAAAAAAACAATAATAACCATACAAGGGTTTAAAATTTTGTCTTGAAAGGACGAACCCTAATTTGAACCCAGAGGTCCTTTCAATCTAACCAAACACTTATACCCACTAAATTAATTTGTTAACGATTGACCAAAATGGACAGATACGAGTAGGTAGGTATGTAGTTGAAGAAATACACTTCACACTTAGCAAAACCACATTACACTCGAAAATCAAAAACATTCCTTTCCACTTAAAGCAATCGGCTTTCGACCCGACTTCAACGGACCGATTTCAACTCCCCTCTCCAACAACCCCGAAAACGTTCGGGTGATTTTTTAGCCCATATTTAAACGTTAACGTAGGTATTTATGTGAGGGGTTGTAAGTATTCATCACCATTCTCTGCTGTCACACACTTAATTGACCAAATGATTTTGACTCCCCGCAAAAGGTTAATGGTACACGAATACCAACCCCAAACATAATTGACTCTCAATTATTGAAGCTTCTCTGATTTGATTGGAGTAAGCGGGTGTTGTGCACTGGCATTTTTTGACTTAACTTAACAAATTTTATTTAAATGGCAACGATTCAATTTAAGGGTTTAAACTTGAATTCGTGAGTTCTTTATATAATACTTTAACATGTCAGAAAATCGGTATGAACTAAAAAATACATACCTTGAAATATCTTTTTACAAAAACAGATAAAATGTAGTGTAATAGTGATTTTTGAAGAAGAAATGGAAATTCCTAGACTATGGACTTCCATATTTTCACAGCGATATAATTTTGCTCTTTTTTTAAATGTCCTCCTGCAAAAAGTTTTTTTTTGAAAATTATATATTATTTACTGAAAATGAAGTATGTGAATGTTACACTTTAATTGTGACTACAAACTTTGCAAAGTTAACACATTTTTTTTAATGAATATAATAACTAATTTGCTTACATTATCCAAAGTTTTTTTTTCAAATGAAAATATTTAAAACAAGTAGACCATCAAAACTGACCCTTAGTGTTTTTTTTTTGTTACATATATGAGTATATTCACACTGTTGGCAAAAGTTTTACAGTCTGATTTGACTTTCCACCAACACTGATAATTTATTATATGACAACGAAGAAATTGTTATATAAATCTTGAAACTGACAATTTATGTCGGCTGACAATGGCTTAAGAGTACGTTTCTTTCAAAATTGTCAAAAAACTGTAATTTCACACAATTGTAAGATATTTGGAACATGTTTTACTGACCTTGCAATTAAGTATGAAAAACAACATCATTGAAATGTCTGCGTTAGGAAGACTAGCAACCTTTTTTGGGGTTATTATTAACCACTTTTTCGCACATTTCGGGCGGTTTCTCGTCCATAGCTTGGAAAATGGTGGTCATATCCTATGATTTTGGTTGCCAATTGAAGTCGTAAGAACCTGAAACTACGACTTGCAGCAATGCGACAATGTGACATTTTCGAAGAAATACTAACCAAAGACAGCTTTGAACCATATAGTTTACGAAACTGTCACTTTGTCTGGATCCGACGATGGCCTCTTCTATCACTTGTGAAAAACAATTATTATACAATTATTGTGTATAATGTGAGAAAACTGGTTGAATAAATTTCAAAAATGTGACTAATATTATGACACTCTATTTTGCAGTACTGTTTTACAGGTTTTAAATACCAGCGCTTTTAAATCAATACCAGGAAATAAATTACCCTTTATTTTACGTATTGTCCGTCTCAATGCTTAAACCATATTCTTTTATTTTTATTGGGTGATACTTAAACATTTTTGGTTAAATAAAGTGAAGTTATAATAAAAAAAAAACTTTTGCATCAATGCTCAAATCATCTTTAACTAAAAAACAGACATTTTCAATTTTGTTGTTTGTTTTCTACTGCATCGCGAAAACTTGGTTAATTAAAAAGTAAAATTGATCCCCCCCTTTCTTAACAAGGGATATATACCCCCATTCTATACTATTTGCCTTTCCTTGGGTTAATATTCACGATGATAAAGTACTATCATCTTATGTCACATTTTTTTCTTTTTTGATATTTACACTTTATTCGCTACGCTACTAGCTGGGCCGGCGAACATCGTACCTTTTATTAACTTCTCAATTCTACGTCCGTACATCCGTACGTTCGGGAAGCTAGGATATCTCAAAAACTAGAAAAGATATCGACTTCAAATAATTTTGTTATATTCTTAGCTTAATAACACAGAAAGATGCAAAAAGGGTTCTAAAAAAATTTAGTGGGTGTTTTTTTTACTTTAGTAAATATAGTAGTAGTAGTAGTAGTAGAAATGGTGGCCACGAGCAGTCTAGCTCGGTGACACAATTAGCGCTGAGATGCGCCGTTTTGATACCATAAAATACTCGCTTGACCTATAAAGATAAAAGGGGGATTATAAAGAAAAAATACGCCTCAAATCCACTTTGTTGCGTTTAGAAAGGAGATCAAATCTTTGATCTCCAGTTCTGAGAGCTCATTGACATCGTTGAAAGAGGACTTTCCCAATGTTTTGGCTCTCGTTTTGGCTAAGGCAGGACACTTGCATAAGAAGTGAAGAACAGTTTCTTTTTCTCGCTGGTCCGCACAACTACGACAGAAAGTACTGTGGGGGATGCCCAGCTTAGATGCGTGTTCTCCAACAGGCCAGTGTCAGGTGCATGTAGCAACGACCCTGGCTATGTCTTGCCTGGGTCTGCAAATAAGATTATTAGTACGGGATTTGTTGTAGGTGGGCCATATCCTTCTAGATATGATACAGTTGGTTAGGCTGTTCCACCTGTGGTTTGATTCAGCGAGGAAAATAGATAAGGTCTTGCCCTTCATAGCACCAAGAGCAATGTTGACTCTTTCCGCGAGTGAGCTATGAAGGGCTGATCCTTGCCTAGCCAGCTCGTCAGCTCGTTCATTGCCCTCAAAGCCTCTATGACCCGGAATCCAGATGAGAATGACCCTGAGTCCAATGTTCATGCCCGCTAACTCACTTCGGCATTGTTGAACCAGTTTGGAGGATGAAGTGGACGAGCCAATCGCTTGAATAGCCGCCTGACTGTCCGAAAAAATAGCTGTATTGCGGTTTTGATTTGGATCTAGTTTTAGTACCTTGCATGCTTCCTTGATCGCGAGTAGTTCAGCTTGAAAAACACCAGCAAAGTCAGGAAGTCGCAAAGACCTGGAGACATTTAAAGACTCGGAGAAAATTCCTGCACCGACCCCACACTCCATCTTCGAGCCGTCAGTGAAAATAGTTGTGTCGAAGCCTCTCGTCACTAAGTCATCATCCCATTCATTTCGAGATGGGATGATAACTTTAAAATCCGCACTGAGGTCCACAGTAGGGGTGCAGTAGTCGGTTTCTGTCGAAAAGATGTCCGCTGGGATGAGATTAGTAATGTTACTATGGCCAAAGGGCCTAGAATACCAACTATTCGATTCCCTAAGTCTCAACGCGCTGCAAGATACTAAGTATTTGATATGCAGGTCTATTGGTAAGAGGTAGAGAAAAACGTTTAGGGCGTCCGACGGACATGAGCGCAAAGCTCCCGTGGAGCCAACACTAGCTGTTCTCTGAACCTTTTTTAGTTTAGTTATATTGTAGGCTTTGCTAAGCGCGGGCCACCAAACAATCGAACCATAGGACAAGATTGGACGTACCACGGCTGTATACGTCCACAAGATCATCTTCAATTGCAAACCCCACTTTTTGCCAAGGTTTTATTGCAGGCATAGAAAGCTATGCTGGCTTTCTTGACCCTTTCTTCGATATTAAGTTTCCAGTTTAACTTTGGGTCAAGTATTACTCCCAAATATCTAGCGCCGGAAGACAAGGAAAGAGTTTCACCGTCAAGGCGGGGGAGGGTGAAGGGTGGTACTTTTGTTTTCGTAGTAAAAAGCATCAGTTCAGTTTTGCTTTTATTGACACCCAGGCCACAGCTTGTAGCCCAGTTGCTTACCTTTAGCAATGCCATCTCCGTAATCTCACTAATCACGGAAGTGAACTTTCCTGATACCAGTATCACCAAATCATCTGCGTAAGCAACGGCATTCACACCACAACTTTCCAGTTTAAAAAGAATTTTGTTCATGACCAGAAGCCAAAGAAGGGGGGACAGAACACCCCCCTGAGGTGTTCCCCTGTTTACGCACCTGGTCAAGTAAGTGTTACCTAAGGTAGTTTGAATTTTTCTATCACTGAGCATGGAAACAATCCAATTTCTAATGTAGTCCTCTACACCCTGATCAACCAGTGATTCTTGAATAGATTCTGTTAAGACGTTGTTGAAAGAAGGTAGCGAGAGTAAATTCTTTGTAGTGTATGGTTTTTTCAACTGTACGCGCTACCTCATGTAGGGCTGTCTCCGTAGAGTTGCCCTTAAGATAAGCGTGTTGAGAACTCGCAAGAGGGCATACATCTAAAATGCCTCTGATATGGTAGTCAAGAATCCGCTCCATTGTCTTAAGCACGAAGGAAGTAAGGCTTATTGGTCTAAAATCCTTCGCAGATTCATGTCCTCGCCTGCCGAACTTTGGGATAAAAACTACTCTAACATGTCTCCAGGACTCGGGAACATGATTTAGACAGAGACATCCTTTAAAGATCATCTCCAGCCAAGGAATCGCCAGAAATTGCGTTTTCTGAAGCATGATCGGCATTATGCCGTCCAGGCCTGGAGACTTGTACGGGGAAAATGTGTTGATTGCCCAAGCAATATTTTCCTTATTTATCAAGGTATCGATGTGTTCTATATCCGCCGTCCACACTCCATTTGAAATAAGAGTTTGGCTGTTGTTATTCTCACAACCCGGAAAATGCGCAGCCAACAGCAGTTCTAGGGATTCTGCAGGAGAGGCTGCCCAGGAATCGCCAGATTTTTTAAGAAAGGAAGGACAACAATGGTCTTTCGATAGAATCTTACTAAGCCTGGCAGATTCTTTTATGTTTTCTATTTTGTGGCAGTAATCCCTCCAGCTTTGCTATTTAGAATTGGCAATGGCTCGCTTATAAACTCTTAGACAGTCTTTGTACGGTTGGTAGAATTTGTGTTTGTGGCAAATATTAAAGATCACTCTAGTCTTTTTCCTGAGACTAGACAGTTCTTCATTCCACCACATAGGGAGTGATTTGCGACTGTATTTAATAGGGCACGAGACTTTGTAAGCCGTGTCAAAAGCTGCCTCGAAGGTCTTTACTTTAGACTCGAGATCGCTTACCGACTCTGGACACCGATTTGGTGTGTTACGCAGTTTCGTGTTAATTATTTGACTGAATTTCTTCCAATCAGTATTTTTGGGGTTTCTGTGAGGGGGAGGAATTTCAGACTCAAAATTTATATTGAAGAGTATCCACCTGTGATCAGAAAAAGAATTCACAAGTGAGACTCTCCAATTTTCCACCATAGAATGAAGATTGTTATTTGATAGAGTAACACCAAGTACATCCTCCCAACCTTCGAAGTTATCAGAGCTCGGAAAAATTAAAGTTGGGGTGTTACCTCTATTGCATACATTTAAATTATAGTTAATAATGAAATCAAAAAGTGACTCACCTCGTTCATTAATTACCGTACTGCCCCAGAGAGAATGCCGTGCGTTGGCGTCGCACCCAATCAGGAGGTCTATCTTTTGGTGTTTGGAAGCGGTTACCAGGGTCTCCAACTCTTCCGGAGGTGACTGCCGGTCGTGGCCACAGTAAGCCGATGCCAGAAGTAGGCCAGCATTTCTTCCTTCAGTTCTGACAACCGTCAGATCGGGGGTGCTAAGGTTGGGACATAAAAAAGCTTTTAAGTGTTTCTTAGCTAGAATGCAGGTTCTAGGTTTACCTTGGTCAGTATTAGGGATTTTATATAAAAGGTCGTATTTGTGATCCAGAAGGCCTCGAACTCTAAGGCCATTCAACCAAGGTTCTTGTATAAACGCTACGTCCAAGTCTTCCTGACTCAGGAAGACCTCTAGATTATCTGAGGCACATTTCGAGTGCTTCAGATTAATCTGTATAGAACGCAGCGCGTTTTTAATTGCCTGAAGAAGGGCCTGCACCTTCAGGGCCCGGCGCGGCGACTCGCCGGGGACTTCGGCAACAATGATGTCATCGTCGATCATGACTTTGCCATCATTGTTGTCGCAGTCTGCTCCCTGACTCTGCAGGACCTTGATCTTGGCATTTCTAATGCCGAATTTGAGTTTATATTCAGCCTCCTCAAGGGCCCGCAAGCTTTCCTCGCTAATCTTCAAAAGATAGGACGCGCTGTTCTTCTGCGGCTCTTCAGCCTTGATGACTGTCCAGTCACGCATTGGAACCAACGGGTTTAGCCTCTGAAGACCACGGATCAGCTCCTGTCCACTTGGCTTGATGCTCATGACGGGCAACCAAATGCGAGCCTTCGGCTGTCTGGGGATGTCCTTAGCTGGGATAAGCTTAAGTCTCAAGCCTTCCCAGTCATTGCTTATCTTAGCAATGCATGATCTAAGGAAATCCCTGGAAAACACCTCATCGCATTTGATTACCCTGTGTCCCCTGAGCACCTCGCCAGAGTCAAAACTAAGGTAGGGACCCTCAATTGCCGAGATTGTGTAAGAAAACACCATCTCCGAGAGCTTGGCCTCGATAGAACTCCCCACAGCCAGCAGACCTCTGCTGTTTGTGGAGAGCTCATCCACAACCGATACTTGGAGGTCGTCTCTGACAACCTCACTTAAAGTACGCTGTTGCGCCGCTCCGGAAGATGATGCCTTCTCATCTTTTTTTGAATTTGGTTAGTTAGGTTTTTGTTTTTTGGAAGGTTTGTCGGTCTCTACACGAGACCGGTTTCTTTTGTCGGCCTTCTTTTTTGTAGCCAAGAGACTGTTGTATTCATCAAAAATCTTTTGGTACATGATCATGTCCTCGCGGTCCTTCTCCAGCACAATTCCAGCCTTCTCATTTTCAGCAATCTTGCTAAGAATGAAGGAGGCCTTCTTGAACTGGTTCTTGATGCGAGTACCAGATGACTTTTTATTTGTTCCTTTAGCAGCATTGCTATGACTGGCATTGCTGGTAGAGGAGTTCGGATTTATTTGTTGCGGTCGAGGCACAGGAGTACTATGGCTGGTACTCGCTGCACTTCCAGTTTTTGTAGGTTGCCCCACAACGGTCTCCTGACTGGAGGCCAAAAGTTCATCCTCATAGTCGGCGGATGGTCCTAAGTTCGTCATGTCTAAATCGTCCTGTAAAAAGTTTTGTGTAGTAATTTTGGTCCCACGAGTAGTACGGAAAGGAAAAGGTCAGCCCCGGCAGAGCCGATATACCGGGTTAAGGCACGATGTAAGACGGACCCTGCCAAGGCATCTGAATGAGCTCGTTTGTGACTGGTTTACCCCCCAGCCTTCCATTTCTTCGGCACGGATTATGAAAATCGCTCACATCACCACTGAAAATTAGGGACCCCGTATCTATGGTCAAATTGCATTGCTGAGAGTTTAGAAACGCCTCAACAATTCAACCTGACCATAGCTGATACCCTTCTTGACATCGCACAAGAAAACTGTGGTGATCATTACCGCCCGGCACCCACTAGGAGGGTTTGATACGAGGATTTTTGCCAGACTTAGTAAATATAATAGGGATAATTTTCGTTGAGCCATAATATCTCACGAACTCTTATACTGTTATAATAATATTTGATGGTCAAAAATGCCACTGTCTTTATTTTGGATTTAAAAAAAAAAACATTAAATAATTTTTTTTTTCCCATCTCGTAATTGGGTCAAATGGTACAAAACTGCATAAAGAAGTCAAGTTAAGAAAATAAATTGCAGAGAAAATTTCATAAAAATCTATAGCTTCGTTTTTGCGTAAATCGAATTTTAATTTGTTGACCAACAAATTGTATGGGGACTGATCTATATTAAAAAGACGCCTAACGAAAATCTGCTTAGAACTTCCACGTTTGAACTCAATCGCCCCAAAGGATTCAGACAGACAGAATCGCGGGACCGACGTATTTCGACTTATCTAATCTACCATGGTATGTTTTGATTAAAATCTCGAGTTCGGCATTTTTTACGAATGAAAAAATGGTGCTTGCGCGAATACTTAACATCAAACCGTTTGAAATTTAGTTTAGGAAAGGATTCGGTGACCTCTTAACTAAGAGACACATAAGAACATATGAATCAACAATAGGTCAAGGTTGCTGGAACGCTACCAATTATGCTGATATGTTCTCTTTCCCTAGCGGGCAAATTAAAACAGGTGACGCCAGACCGATTCTTTACCAGCAAAACGTCTGCCTTTGGCCAAACAAAGTGACGGCGTATATGATATTGACAGTAAAGAAAGATGAGCTGATCAAAAATTCCAAAAGCCTTTGGACAATATCGGTGTTTCTTGTCAAAAAGTAGGATAGAAGCACTGGATTTTGTGTTGACTACCCTCTGCTAAGAAGCAGTAACAATTTGGATCCAATAGAAGGAGCACAAAGGTTCTCAACTTTGGACTTAAAGAGTGGCTACTGGCAGGACCCCACCTTTCCGAAAGATTGGGAAAAGACGGCTCTCTCCACAGGAAATGGTCTGTGGCAGTTTTGTATGGAAGAGCATTTGATGAACATTGCGATAATCTTAAGGCTATGTTCTAGAAACTCCGACCGAGCTTTAAAACTTGGGGATTATCATCTCATCCCAAGGAATGTAGACTTATCATGAAAAAGTTGACACTGTGGCAAATTGACCAGCCAAATGATCAACTCCTGAACTTTTCGGTCTAGCAACCTCCTATCGACATTTCGAGAAGGTTTTTGATGGAATCACTAAAACTTTTATCATCTATGCAGATGTGAGTAACATTAGGACTGGTGCTCTTTTTCTAGAAGTTCACAACGGAGAAGGTAAGATCGTTGCCTCTCAAAACAAGAAAGAAACTATTGCGTGACCAGGAGAAAACTTCTCACTCTGACATTGGTAACAAAGCGCTATAAGTACATCAATGGAAAAAAGTACCTTTTTCGAACAGGCCATGTTTCGCTCAATTAGATTTTGAATTTCAAAAATCAGTAGGGTTAAGTAGCTAGATGAAACTAGGGATTTCAAACATATGACTAACATGTGACTATGTGACATACATATGATGAATTTCTGAATCTCCTATCTAAAACTTCTAGCCAGAAGACATTCCTCGTTGCGAAATACTAAAATTACTAAATAACGCTCAGAGGAAACATTTTTTGGTAGTAAAATTTTTAGAAATCAAAGAAACCTTTATTAAAATTTTGGAAGAAATAAAGTTTCTGCATAAAGAGCTTGCACGGTGACCGTGATCCATTATCTTGATTCTAGAAGCGTCAGGGGAAAATACTAAATCGAGAGTTTGATTGTTTGCGTTTTTAATACAGCTTGTTTGCTTTTAACCAGTTAAAAGAACTTTATCGAGAAACATTAGTTTCAATTGTAAAGAAGAAAAAGAGGCTTCAAGGCAGGATTCATCTTTAGATGGAATTCAGTCATTACTTGGTAAATTAAAATCTACTAACAGTAACAATTTGCTGTCAGAAGGACAAATTGATAACAAAGTCCAAGTGCCAAGGAAATTTCGATATAAACATGCACCTCCACCTGATGATTTTATTTATTTATTTAATTCGTTAAAATCTAACGTTAACAATATTTAAAAAATTCTTATAATCTAATAATATCTAATATCATAATTTATATTTATTATACAATATTGTTGAAAAACATAAGTTTAAATTGTTTACATTTTATATTATCATTTACAGATTCTAAACAAAAATGAAATTCGTTATAAATTGTTATTAACTGATTGAGAGGGCTACATACACCATAGTTTGATCTGCTAAATATTTGAATAATAGGTTGCTGTCGCCTTAAACTTGCACGACTGAAACTGAAATTTAATTTACTTAGAACTGATGGTAATGATATCGAACCATTAATAATCCCAACAATAAAACAAAATTGTATATACTTTCTGTGGTTAGTCAAAGAAGGGAGGCTGATCAAAGCTAGTCTTTGAGAATAAGGCGGAAATAGATTTTCCCTTGCCCATGGAAGAGACCGAAGACAGAAAAGCAGAAACCTTTTTTGGATCGCTTCAATTCTTGAAACATGTATTGAGTAATAAGGTGACCATACCACACAGCCGTATTCTAAAATTGGTCTAACAAACGAAATAAATAGAAGTTTAAGAACATAAGGATCCCGAAAATCACGACCGAATCTTTTAATGAATCCAAGAACCCTATTGGCTTTTTTAATTATATAACTTAAATGATCATTAAATGATAACTTGGGATCTAGAATAATACCTAAGTCAGAAAACATAGAAACTTTACATAACGGACAAGAATCAAACGTATAGTCGTACAAAAACGGAATTTTTTTACGTGTAAAACTCATAGTTTTACATTTGTCAACATTTAAAACAAGTCGGTTTTTATTGCACCATTCCCTAAATATTGTTAAGTCTTCTTGTAATAATAAACAGTCAGAGGAGGATTTTATACTTTTGAAAAGCTTAATGTCATCAGCATAAACAAGGACAGACGAGTTTTTTAAGTTTGAAACCAAGTCGTTAATAAATAAAACAAATAAAATAGGACCTAGGTGGCTGCCCTGAGGGACGCCAGAATTGACAACAAATTGAATTGAACTTTCATTACGAAACAAGACAGAATAACGACGATTTTTTAAGTATGAAGAAATCCAATTTATAAAATTGTTGTTAAATCCAAGATGGTATAATTTTAGAATTAGTGTATTGTGACATAACTTGTCAAAGGCTTTACTAAAGTCAGTAAATACGCAATCAACTTGCCCGCGTTTTTCAAATACATCTAGACAAAAGGACACGAAGTTAAATAAATTAGTTACAGTGGATCTCTTTTTGACAAGGCCATGCTGGCTATCACAAATAATAGAACTACAATGAAAAGAAAGAACATTACTCACAATTGACTCAAACAGTTTAGGTATCACAGATAGTTTCGCAATGGGCCTATAGTTCATTCTTTCATTATTTGGGCCTTTTTTATGTATGGGAATAATAAATGAACTTTTCCAGATAACAGGAAAAATTGAACTTTTTAAGGATGCATTGAAGAGAACACATAACGGATATGACAAATAAGAAGCACATTTTTTTAATATATAAGATGGAACACCATCGGGGCCTGGAGTAAAGCACTCATCGAGTTTTAATATATGTTGACCAACTGTGTCTTCACTTATTTCAAAATTAATTGCGTTTAAATGAGTAAAACTGTCAGAAGAAGAAGAAAAAGAAGGGGAATTATTAAAGTCTGATTCTTCAAATGCTACTTTGAATTGATTAGCAAACATGTTTGCAATAATCTTTGGATCATGACAGGCCCGTAGCCAGAATTTCGGTTCGGGGGGGGGGGGCTTGTTCAATTTCGAAGAAGTATTTCTATATACAAAAATTAAAAAAAAAACTACATAATGTAAATGTTTTATTTTTGTTTGTATTTTTTTTTTAATTTAATTAAATAAGTAGTTTGGATTTTTACAGCAATAAACACCTTGTCTTTGTTTAAGACATAATGTCGATCACTTCATCTGGATCCACATCAATACCTGAGTGAACAGACAGCATTGCAAGTGCGCTTAGTCTTGGATGGCCCATAACGCTTCGGGATACTGTTTTGATCCTTTTCATTGTTGAAAAGGTTCTTTCAACGCTAGCTGTTGTAACTGGTAGTGTGGCCAAAATTGTAAGCAAGTAGCTTATGCTCCTGAAGTAGGTCTTGTCACATATATCTAGCAGTTTCAGAACATCGGAAGAGGGATCCATCGATGAAATTTTTTCGCACCAGAGTATGTACTCCACATTAACAGCTGACAAGGATATATCGTTATCGAAGTAGAGTGTTAGATTTTCCATTTCATTTACTCGATTGGCGGCAGCAAAACCTGGAAGCAGAGCTTGAAACGATAGTAAAACGTCCTCGTTTACCATAAATCTGTCAGTAAGATTTTGTATAAGAGAATCTAGACAGGGAATAAGTATAGAAACTCTAAAATAGTCTTCTGGACATAATGTTTCTGGATTAGAGCGCGTTGTTTGTTTCAAAGAAAGCCTTGGAATTGTTATGCTATCAAATAAATCCCTGGCAAGTTGTGATGCGGATTGAAAAGCGTCTCTAAAAAAGTCTCTGGCAGTTTCTCTTATGTTGTTAAGAGAACTTAAGACTTGTTTCGTGAGATTTATTGCAGACACGAAATTTAAAGATTCATTTTGAAGGAAAATTGATAAGGGTAGCGTTAAACTAAAAAGTTTTTCGCATACCATGAGGCTTACCAGAAAATCACTTCTTTGAATTGCTGCTAACAGAGTTGATGCTTTTGAAGACATTGCCCACGTCTTGGTGGATATTTCTTCAAGACTAATAGCAATACATTTGAAGAGCTCTACAAATGAAAGAATGCTGTCATGCCTTTCAATAAACCTTGTTTCACAAAGGCGCAAAAGTCGTTTTTTCTGCTTTCTGGTGCGTATTTTTGGAAGGCGATTTAAAAAATAAAATAAATTAGGTGGCGCAACAGTACATGAAGAACCAGGGCCTAGTGACTTACAACTCTCAACCATTCCTGTGTGCGAGTAATGTTGTCAGAGATGGAAGGGACCTACAGTTTATATGCCGAATCCGAACGGCTAATTTGAGAAAGCGCTTTTCATGACAAGAATTACTATTGGAGGATTTGTCAATTCCTCGCAAGAGGCAGTACCCGTGAAAAAAGTTAGGTAGCACAGGCAGGGATTGAACCCAAGACCCCTTGCATGACAGTCCAACGCACTAACCATCACTTTTTTTTTTTTTTTTCAAATTCATTTTTATTAATTAATTCTTAAAACTATCTTAAAGCTAGGCAAAAATTCATAAAACTAGCCTAATTAACCATAACTTACAACTAACTTACTGGTCCCATACGGAGACTCTAAGTTAAACAATAATACTTAATGCTAATGCCTTTCGGCCCTAAGATTTTAAGTAGTTTTTTAAGTATTTTTACCTAAAAAACTACTTAAAATAAGGTCCTTAATATAAAACTTAAAGCTATCTAAAACTACCTATTCTACCTATATAAACTACTTAAAACTAGAACAATCACAGCAGCAAATCTAACTATCTAACGTTTTTTGTTTTTAATATTTTGTTCTTTTTTTTAAATTTTTTTTTTCTTATATTCCATGTTTTTTTTTGTATTTATTTTTTTTTTTGTATTTTTTTGTATTTTCTTTTTTGTATTTTTTGTTTTTATTTTTTTTTTGTGCCACCATGCCTATTCTACTTAAAACTAAACCCTAAAACTATAAAACAAGTATGTAAGCCGGCCAAGGCTTTAAACCCCATCCCGACTACCCACTATCAAGTGCTGATTGAAGCCACCAAAACTGGTTCTCCTGCTTCACCCTATCAGTTCGGTCCCGTTCGGACACAGCCCTACTGAACCGAAGGAGCTCTGCTCCGCCTTGTGCCATGACGTCCCGACAGGAGTCGCCTATCCACCGTTCGTCGTCTGACGTGGTAGATTAGCGGAACTGCCAATCTATCCTGTATCAGACCGCATCTATCTAAAAAGAGGAATGCCTCTGGTGGAATGAAGCCGCTCAAGCGTGCACTTTCAAAATACTCGTCGTTGGGATAGAACACCCCGAAAATTAAATCATGACTAGTTGACGAATTATTTGACATCGAATTCGGATAGCCACACGTTTTCCTTTTATTATTAACGAAATTCCAGAAACTATCTGGATTAGATTTAATACCATGTTCTATTTTACAAATGTAATCGTCATATAGAGTGTTAGAATAATCAGAAAAGAGTTGTTTTAGAATTAAGAAAGTTCTGTAATCATCGTCAGTTCTAGTTATGTTATATTTTACCCAAGCTTTGTTCCTTTTATTTTTTAAGTTTTTAATACGCGTATCAAATCATGGTGGTGCATTTGAAGCAAAACGTGATCTTTTTAAAGGAATAGTTTCGTAAAAGCAGTTAAAAAGAGTTCTATAAAAATTATTACACATATCCTCAATATTACAATTACAAAATAATTGATTCCAATTTACAGTTATTAACATATCAAAAAGATCTACAAAATGACATTTAGAAAAGTCAAATTCAAGTTTGTTGTTATTATTGTTATTGTAAGGAGAAGACATGTTTAAACCTAGTGAAATATCTAATGCAGGATGATGTCGATCTTCGTCTATTAGTTTTACAGTAGCAGTTAAAACAGCAATTTCGTTGTTAATTGTATCGGCGAAAAACACTAAGTCAAGAATTTTTCCAAAACGATTTCTCATTCCATTGAATTGACTTAAACCACACTATGACATACCATCTATACATGTTAGTTCATTAAGGCTGGACGCATTTATTGGAACATGGAAGTTGTCGTCATCAATTTTCGTCCAGTTAAGGTTTGGTAGATTAAAGTCACCTACGATCAAAATTTCATCTTCGGGTTCCATAAGTACATAAATATTTTCTATGCAGTCATTAATCTTTTCATAAGCCTCATTGTTTGAACTTGGAGGAATATACGCGGAGATAATAAGTAAATGGCCAGATTTCAACTTGATTTTGATGATGAAAGTTCTTGTGCATCACCGACTATATGAAATTTAATTTATATTATTATGTACATCTATTAAACATCTTCTGACACTAAATTCAAACATTTCTCACACGATATTGAATTATTAAGCTGCTGTTGTTACCAACATTTTCATACCATTCACATGAAATTCAAGTATAGAAATGTAATTCTCATTTTTAATAACTTTATTGCTCAATTATGAAATGAAATAATAATAAAAAGAAAAGGTATTTAGAATGTTATAAAACATTACTTGTTTTATGTCCAAACAAATAACTTTTATTGCGTGTAAGTAAAAATTAAAGATGAAAAACATTTTAAAAACTAATCAATTCATTCATTGATTATTCAAGATTCTTTTAAACTTAATTGTTCTTGCGAGATAAAATACAAAAACAAGTCAAGTTCGTGTTGAATTTAAGTTTGTAGGTTCTATAAGGAAAAACAATGTCGATATGCATAACTCCCACAAAATTAATATCAGTCGTAAATAAAGTGTTAATGAGATATGTTTTTAATAAAATAATGCTTTGAGAATGTATTTCAATTTTGATTTTGTAAATATAAAAATCGCACGTCTAGATATAGTGAAGTAAAAAAAATAAACAAGCCTGTTTATTATTTAGAGAGGGACGGATTTAATTTGAATAAAAGTGTTGTTTGAATAATATGATGGTTAAATTAAAATAAAAACAAATTTTGTACATTTTCTTTATTTATTTATTTAAATTACTTTAATAATTATTACAACATATATTAATATTTTTGCGACGCGTTTCGGATATACATACCTATATATTCATCATCGGGCACTGGTTTATGCTTTCGGACTGTCTAAGCATAAACCAGTGCCCGATGATGGATATTATATATCCGAAACGCGTCGCAAAAATATTAATATATGTTGTGATAATTATTAAAGTAATTTAAATAAATAAATAAAGACAATTTGCAAAATACGTTTTTATTTTAATTTAACCATCATATTATTCAAAAAAAAAATACACAACATGGAGACTACAACACAAACAATAAAAAGTGTTTTGCTTACTATTAATTTTTACGAGATTCACTTAATCAAGCGTATAATGTACATATATAGGTTTACTTAGAAATCGGAAATTCTTACTCTTTATATCAATATACATAAGTATAATACATACATAAATAACTGAGTTACTCGTATTTACATTTAAAATACCACATTTGTAATGTTCTTGAAATTTAATAGGTTTTATACACAAATAAATTAAGAATTATACCTCATAATTTTCGATAATATTCATGTGTATTTACAGTTGTGTTCAAAATAACAATAATGCATTCGACAATTTATTAAATATGTGATATGTACACTCTGTACCTATATATAAAAAGTTTATTTTGTACTTGTTAAAGATTTGAACGGTCTATGTGGATATTTAAGACAGGACTATGTTGCCTTACGCTGAGTATGCAATGTCTACATTAAATGGCCTAAAAACGGTTTAGGGTCAACGCCAGTAAAGTCATGGTTTGGTCTGCTCGATCACCTAACCTCAATCCCATACAAAAGAAAAGGGGGAAAAAGAGAGGTAAGGAACGCTTAACTATCAAATAACCGGTAAAATCAGCAGTACCTGAAACAAACTAATGATCTTTCCGGTTTTGTCAATTTTATCCCTGTTGCGTTATGACTTCAAGGTCGAAAACTTGGATTATTTATAATACCAACGTCATAAACACTTAAAAAAAAATCCATCTACCGCATTTACGGAAACGGCTCTTTCTGTCCAGACGAAAGCCTACTTTATCAAAAACTAAAATATGTTTTTAAGAAAAAGAAATATTTGACTGTAAACAGTCAATAGGTTTTTTTTCCCTGAACACTTATTTTTAATAAAAATTGTTTAAATAATGAAAAATCATGAAAATCATGAAAAAATTTAAACCAGCAAGAGTGTTCATTTTTGCGTTTCGCCCCGGTGTGATGGTTGGGCTCATCAGAAGATGACCATCATACCTTGTCTTGACGCAAAATTTCTCGAACAAATCGAGATACCATATAATCCGAGCTACATAAAGCAACTGCGAATTATATGGTGCTACAAGTCTTCAGAGAAGATAAATTGTAGCATTATGTTGATTGACTGTTTACAGTCAAATATTTCTTTTTCAAAGAAGCCTATAGCACGGCAATAAACATAATGCTACAATTTATAAGTCCCCTCTATTCCTGACAACATAACTCGCACACAGGAATGGTTGAGAGTTGTAAGACACTAGGCACTAGTTTTCAACTGAATTTTGTGCGAACTAATTTATTTTTTTGTACTATGTTACTTCGTAAGATTTTTGGAGTCAACCAAATTTGGAACAATTGTTCCAGTTAGTTAGTTTCTTTATTTCGTAAAAATATTTTCAAAAAAAGTCTATGACCGCTCATTTTACAATTCAGAGATTTGATAATTTATATCTTACAACTGAAACATTATCTTTGGAAAAAAATATAATAAATACATAAGAAGAAAAGTCGAAGGAAAATACGAAAAAAAACCTCCATTCAAAATATTACAAAAAAAAAGGATTACAATAAGCAAAACCAGCCAAAATAAATTAATTTACATAAAACATTAAGAGAGTAATAATAAATAAATTTAATGTAGAAACATGATGCATTAGCAAAATAATTAAAAAAAAAAAGGCAAATAAATAAATGAAAAATTAAATAATTTAACAATTAAATAATTGAATATAAACATAATCAAGAATGATAAATAAATTAACACATAATAAATTAAAAAAACAAACAAATAAATAAATAAATTAATACATAAATAAATTAAAAATAAATAAACAAAAAAAAATAATAAATAAATTAACATACAAATAAATTAACAAGTAAATAAATTAATAAATAAGTAAATTAATAAATAAATAAATTAATAAATAAATTATTAAACAAATAAGTAAATTTACACATAAATAAATTAATAATAAATACATTCAAAAATAAATAAATTAATTTATTAAACAATTTATTAAACAATAAATAAATTAACAAAAAATAGAATAAAAACCATTAACATAAACAAAAAAAAAGGAAGAGAAAAACGCAATAGTCTTACTTAAAATATATCACAGATTATGCAAGAAGTTGGGTTATGAGAACATTCTCAGAACTTTCACAGCTGATATTAAAATTATTTATAAGTTTTCGCTTTTCTGTGGAGATCTAAGGTTGAATAATGCCAAGGAAGGTTTAGCATCATTTTTAAAATCTTGTTTTGTGATACCTGCAACTTCTTTAAATGACATCTGACAGCGTTACCCCACACTGGACTGGACACCCACATAACATTATTGCTTGGAATATAACCTTGTGAATGATAATTTTATTTTCGTTTGTGAGTAGAGATTGTCGGTTAATAAAAGGGTAAAGCATCTTGGTAGCAATACTAATTTTTTTAAGAGTATTTTGAATATGTTGGTTAAAAGTAAGTTTTGAATCAAGATGAACACTAACATACTGCTCCCATTCAATTGTGGTACCACTTACATGTAGCTGATTGCTGGGAAGATAGCAAGGTTTTCTTTTTCTTGTAAAAAAGATGGCTTGTGTTTTCCTAACATTCAGCTTTATTTTCCATTTTGTATAATATTTTTTAAGTATTTCGATCGCATGTTTAAGATTTGTCTCATTGTTGAGAGAAAGTTCATGCGATGAAAATACTGCAGTGTCATCAGCGAAAATAGCTGATTCACATTGCGGTAGACTTGGAAAATCCGAAGTGTATATATTTTAAGGACCGGACCAAGTACTGAGCCGAAATCGACAAATAATAACCTAGAAACATCACAATTGACATGAACTTGATAACATCTATTGGATAAGAAACTCTGAACAATTTTACACAAATACAAGGGAAAGTCGAACTGTATCATTTTATATATAATGCCATTGTGCCATACGGAATCAAATGCCTTTTCGATGTCTAACAATATCATTCCCGTTGATTGACCACGGGAACGATGGTCTAGAACATGATTGCAAATTCGCTTAATCTGGTGAGATGTGCTGTGAGATCTACGGAAGCCAAATTGTATATCAGGGAGAATGTTTTTATCTGAAATAACTTTTAAAATATGTTGTTTCAGTATTTTTTCAAAAACTTTACTTATGTTGCTCAGTAAACTGATTGGTCTGTAGCTTTCAGGATTATCTGGAGCTTTTCCAGCCTTAAGCACAGGGACAACCATTGATTTTTTCCAACATTGAGGGAAGTATTGCAATTTAAGGCATGCATTAATTAAAAATGTTAAGTACTTAATTCCAATGTAAGGTAGTTGTTTTAAATAACTATTTTTTACTTTGTCCAGACCTCCTTTTTTTTGAGTTTGCAACATCTTGATTACATTTTTTATATTTCCTTCTTCTACAAATGCATTAAGTGCAGTTATTCCGTTTGTAGTATCGAATCTTTCAATTGTGTTACTGACAAGTTCATCAGTTTCAAAGTCCCCCAAATGCTGAGAAACTAAGTGATTTTTTGAAAAACTTGTACAAAATAGATTTGCTATCTCAAAACCTGTAACAAAGGTTGTGAAGAATCCTTCAAAAATGGTATTTTACGGTTTTTGTTCTTAATTAATTGTAATATATTCCACAATGGTTTTGCATTTTTATCCATAACTCTAATAAGTTCTAAGATATGTATTGGAAGTTTTTTAAATATATCTTTAATAGTTTCATCAACCGAAGAAGTTATGGCTTGCGTAAAGTTTTGTACTATAAAATCGACATCACCTTTACAAGTCACGCTTTCAAGGTTTGTGGTACTATTTTTAAGGCTTATTTTAATTTTTGATTTGAATGATTTCCAATTAGCGTTTTTCATGTCTAGGAAATATTGAATTTGTCTTTCTCCTAACCAAGAAAGATTGCAAAAAATTGGATTATGGTCTGAACTGAGAGCACTTAACGAAACGGGTTCTGATGTAAGACCTTAAGCAATTCAATTCAATTCAATTTCTTTATTGTAAACAATACACTAAGACAATGTCTTTTATAGTATTTGTACTTTGGTTGAACAATTAAAGTGCTGTTTGATTCTATATACAATAAGATAACACTTAGGCTGCTAAAATTTTTTTTTTTTTTTTTTTTTTTTTTTTTTTAATTTTATATATACTTTAATTTAATAATACATATAAGACTTTTCCTCTCTTCTTCTTTCCTATTTCCCCCTTAACATCCTAGTTGTTCGAAAAATGTTTAAAAACCTCGGTCTTGAAACTTACTGCATCCGTTATCCTCTTAATGCTAACCGGCAAAGAGTTAAAAAGGCGAGTGCTGTGAACGAAGAAAAACCGTGAGGAATTTAGATATCTAAAAGTTGGAATAACTAGATTATTTGTTCTTGACGATGTACAGAACTCAATTTTTTCATAAAGGTACTCAGGTGTTCTTGTGTGAATAATTCTGTGGAGAAAGATACAATTACGGAAATTTACGTATTCGACCATAGTGCACTTAAGAATTTTTTTGCTGAAAGCAGAGATATGGTCATATCGGCGAATACCATAAACGTAGCGAGTCATGTCATTAAGCGCCACACGTAGTTTGTATTCAGATAAAGAATCCAGTTTCGGATACACGACTTCAGAAAAGGAAATGATTGGTACGAGTAGAGTTCTCATAAGACGAAGTTTTGTTTCTTGAGGAGTAAAAGAAATAGATACCCATAGTTTTCTTAAAGTTCCGTAAATACGTGCAATGACATAATTTATATGGTCTCTGCAAGAGAGATCCCTAGAGATTTTGAATCCAAGACTGGTCACAGAATCTAAAAACTAACATGGGCACTATTCAAAGTAATCGAAGGTAGATCTCTATGGTTGTATGTCTTCTTAGAAATTAGTAGGGCTTGACTTTTATTGGGATTGAGCACTAGACCATTTTCCTTAGCCCAATTAGAAATTCTCTCAAGATCTTCATTAACGCGAAAGACAAGATCCTCTATTAAACCAATTCTACGTGAGAGATAAATTTGTATATCATCTGCATACAGATGAAAAGAGACGTGCTCACAAACCGAAGGCAAATCGTTGATAAAGGCACAAAACTAAATTGGCCCCAGAATAGAGCCTTGTGGCACGCCCATCTTCAAGTACGTATGTGCTGAAAAATTGTTTCCAACACATACACGCTGAGTTCTGTTACACAAATAACTACCAATGAGACGAACAGCTGAATTCGAAAACCAAAGTAGTGCTCAAGTTTTTGACAAAGAACTCGATGATCAACTTTGTCAAAAGCCTTCGAGAAGTCCAATAGGCACAGTACTGAGATATTGTCTTTATCGTATTCGAGTCTTATATCCTCTAAGATCTTTACCATTGCTGTAGAGCAGGAATGGTTAGCTCTAAATCCAGATTGGTATGGAGACAGCAATCTTTTGGACGTAAAATGGTCAATAATTTGTTTAGTAAGGATTTTTTCGAGAACTTTGGACATGCAAGGTAAAATACTTACTGGCCGGTAGTCGGTGAGTTCGGAAGGTGTGGGCTTTTTCGGAACAGGAGTTATCCTGGCTGCTTTCCACGCAATAGGAAACGTAGAAGTGACAATACAGTGATTAAAAACATGAGTGAGAGCGTTAATCAAGCAGGGTAGGACAAGTTTCAAAAATCTTAGCGGAATACCGTCTTCGCCTATAGCTTCGGACCTCAAGGATTTAAAAGTGCGTATAATTTCGTCTTCAGTTACCGTCTCAAAGCAAAAATCGTTAACTCCATCATAAAGTAAGCCAGCCTTGGGCTCAAAGCTAGTAGCTAATTGATTTGTTTGAGTAAACTGATTGTTGAGGTCATTAGGATCAAGTTCACACTTAGAAATTGGCTTTTTACCAATACCAATGTCACGAAGATTTTTCCAGAGCTGTTTAGAAGAAAGATTTGTATTGAGTTTCGAGGCGAAAAAGTTACGTTTGGCGCAACGGGTAATGAGAGTTGCTTGATTACGAAAGTAGCAGTATTGTCACCAAGTTGTAGGATTTGGAGAATGCCGCCACTTGAGGTAGTATTTTCTGCGACTTTTAATCGCATTCTTTACTTCAAAGTTGTACCATGGACATTTCTCGTTTTGAATTCTTACCGTTTTTAGAGGAACATGCGTTTCGAACAATCTCTTCACATGGTTGTAAATGAAGTTTAGTTTGTTATCTACATGCACTAAATTGTAACAATCACTCCAGGCCACGCTGCTGGCATCAATATAAAAAGCTTCTACATCGAGGGCTTTAAAATTTCTAAAAGTAAATGTGGAAGGAACTTGGGAATGAGAGAAATCAATACCATAAGTACAAAAAACTAAGTCGTGGTCTGATATTCCATCAAAACATAGTTGATCATTGAGAATAATGTTTGTTGGATCAGATACAATAATGAGGTCAAGTAGGCTTGGGCATTTGACACAAACAAATCGAGGGCAGAAGGGACACCACGAGAACCTACGGGAAAATAAGTTGGGCAAGGTGGATACAAAATATAAATTGGTAGTGCCAATGAAAGAGCAGCCAGTATATTGCCAAGCATTTGCTCTTACACACCCCAATCTCTATGTCGGCAGTTAAAATCGCCACCTAATAGATATTCACCATTCATTGTGAATAACTTTTTTAATTCTTGCTTGAACCACTTTCTCTTAATATCCGATGAAGATCCACCAGGGAAATAAACAGAATAGATTTGTACAGTCTTTTGGTTTCTTTATTTAATCATAACACCTACATTTTCAACAATTCTTGTTGGAATTACAGGTAAAAGCGATTGTTGAATTAATTTTCTACTAAGAATCGCAACTCCACCACCCATTCGATCTGTTCTATCGATACGATAGCATTTGAAGTCGGGTGATGGGAGTCTTATATCAAAATTCAGCCAAGTTTCTGTTATTAGAGCAACATCAACTTTATAGCTATTCAATAAGTTTAAAAATTCATGAAATTTATATGCGTATGCCTTTAGCATTCCAAGTTATTATTTTTATTTGTGTGTCTGCCATTTCACTTAACATTATTAGTGTATAAAAACTTAGTAGTTAAATGAGCGATCATATTAAATTGTTCTATTCTAGTTTTACAAACTGATAAATTTGAAATAATTTCCATGCACAATGAATTTAGTTCCTCGATTGTGAAGAGTGATGAATTGTTGCTATTGTTTGATGAAGAAGCGCCGCGCAAGTCATTTTCCCACGTATTCATTGTTGGCGGTAAAGTTTGAGACTTCGTACTTGAATTTGGAAAGCTTTTCCTCGGAGCATTGATCAGTCCTCGCTGCGGCTGTGGGAGCGATGGGAAATCACTCAGAGAAGCAAACGAAATCGGTTTTTCGCAAGCTTGATGCGTAGAAATTTGAGTTGCTGGCTCGAAATGAGCTTTTGGCTGAAGAAGAGCTTTTAGCTGAAGAAGAGCTTTTCTTCCAGATGACCTTTCTTTAATTTCTAAATATTTAGATCTACTGGGACATGAAATGTCAGTAGCTTTATGATTGCCGTTGGCATATTTATTCACCGAAGAGTTGTTACATTCGCTTGTTTTGTGTCAACCGGCGCAGATAGCACAATATGTTTTTATGTGACAATTTCTCTCACCATGCCCAAACATTTGACAATTAATACATTGTGTCAGCTTACCTTTTATTTTTCTCTGGAAGTTCCAATTCACTTGTGTGTGAAAAATAGAACGATAATTTTTTTTAAGTTCACTTAATTTAATTGTTCCATTTTCAAGGTAGATGAGGTAGAAAAAGTCAGTAAATTGATCATATTTATTTTCAGTTTTCTTAACATCAAAACATTTTAAGCCAAGTGAAATGAGTTCAGCTTTGAGTTCATTAGTTTGAATGTCATCCAGACCATACCTACAACATAACTTTGAATGTTTTCGCACTTTTAAGATCATGAGACAAATATTGACAGTTATCTTCTTTTAGTTTTTCTAACACAATATTAAATGCTTCAACAGTTTCGATCATTAATTTGATACCAGTTGTTTTTTTTTATTATTGAGTAATTGAATATACATATGTAGGTTTTTTATGAGGTTATGCACATATTCTGGTGATTTTTGTAGCACTTTGATTGGTGGCACATAAACTTTCCTGATTATTGACAAATCAGTTTCATCCATTTCAGAATTATCTGTATCTGGATGGCATTGCAAGGGAGTGAATTTATTATAATAGGGGTTTTTACTAAGCCCACTTGTTGGAAACATGGTGGAGCGAAGTTTTTTATCCAAGGACAGACGATTGTCCCTGGTGTCAGGCGATCTATCGCGTTTAGGAATGTTTGTAATTAGAACTTGCGAGTGAAATGAACAGGTCAAGCGCAGTCGAAAGCTCCGGGTAATTGTTCCTTTTTTTTAAATTTGACATTTTTACTTACGACATACATATAGGAACTATATGGCAAGTTTTGCATTCGTAAAAAATTTCGAACTCGAGATTTTAATCAAACATGATATTACGATGGTAGAGAAGTAGAAAAAAGTGGGTCCCGCGATTTCGTCCGTCTTTCCTGTCTGTCTGTCCACGCTCCTACAGCCCAAACCATTGGGTTGATTCAGTTCAAAGTTGGAAGTTAAGGTTTTGTGTTGTTTTCATTTTTTTTTTAAGATCAAAACTAACAGTGGCCCCATGCAATTTTTTTGGTCAAAAATCGAAAATTCGAATTTTCCCAAAAACAAACCGATAGATTTTTTTTAATTTTCTCTAAAATTTTATGTTTTAACTTGGCTTCTTTTAATAAGAAAAACATATTTTTGTATTGCTCAGGAAAGGTACCGGTCATAGAACCGTTATTTTGTTTTTTAATTTTCTCAGCAACTTATGAATCGATTTCAATAATTTTTTTTTGAACGACCTCTTATATTGCCTTAACAATATTTGATTACCAAAAGTGCAATTTTTGTTTGTTTGAATTTTTAAAAAAATATTCATTTTTTTTTTCAAAATTCTACATCTCAAAAACGGGTCAGCATTTTTTTACGAAATTCAAATGTAGAGCGTATATTTACAATCACTAAACAACTGCATACCAAAAATATTTTTGGAACAAAATTGAAAAATTGTATATACATATAAAAAATTAATTTAAAAAAAAACCGCTCTAACGATTTTCGAAAAAAAATGTGAAAAATCAAGGGTTTTTTGATTTATAAAATGGCATTTAAATTTTTGAAAACAAACTTATTTTTCAGGTAAAATTTTGAATCTTAAAATAGTTTTTTTTTAATTATTTTAACATCTCACTAGATCAAATCCTGTGCACGAGCCCGAAAGAGCGCATTATTTTGACAAAATTTTTTAATACATTCCTATCTTTTATCCAAATTAATGCATTTGGTACATATTTGTTTTTATAACTTTAACTATTGTAAATACCAACGATGGCCGTGAAGGCAAACTGCATTGGATTAACGAATATGATTTATTTACTCAACAATCTATTTTAAAGCGTTTTTCAAGAAGTATTATCTTGGTACCTTTGTATATATGATTTTAAAATATTATTCTTTAAGAATAAGGTTTTTTGACACATATTTCACTTGCCTTCGCCTATATGAAAGAATAAATACTTAGTACAAGTTAAAGTAACGGGCCAGAAAGAGTATGTATTTTCTATTAGAATCACTTTTTCAACGTATACACTTTATACCTATGTATATAGGTATTACGTCGTACAACCTCTACAACTACTGCTTACGTGTCACTTCATAACTAAAATAAATCCAAAACGCACAAGAGCCTGTAAACAAAACTAGCAATTTCTTGTACCTGTTCGTATGCTTGTTTTTTTTTTAAACTTTAACGAAAAAAATAATCTGAACGTAATATCTCCATGTTTGCGCAGAAAACTTTTAGGAAAGAAGGAATGTGATTGGATTGTACCTTCTACCTACCTAAGCTGAGCACGCTAATGAACTATTCTTTATTGGTTTCAGACACCTACACCTACCTAACTACACAACCAATAGGCGATCGCTTTACAATTTAAACATACATATTCTTCCTCTTTCTTATCTTCAGATAATTTATTTTCCTCTGGTTCTTCTAATATGAAATTAAAATAAAGCTATCCAAAGGAAAAAGCTTTAAACGAACTAGTTGAATACACAAACAATTGTTTTCGTTAAGTATGCTTACAAGCAGCTTTGCCACAATGTTAAAAGTGTAACAAAAGTGTTACACTTTTCTTAATTTTTTTGTATTTGTTACTATGTTACTTTTTTTTCTTTTTCGAGAGGTTGATTGAGGTTCATCAGCAGAAACATACACTTACAATCATGACATTCAGACTGTAGTAACCTTTTCTATTTATATAGAGATGTTGAAGATTTTTTTTTAGTGCTATGATTCGAACATGAGTTCCATCGATGCATCCTATTACTCCAGGAAATTTAGTTTTCTTCGATAAATTCAAATTGGTCAGATATGTTCTAACACTTTTTTTAATACTACCGAAACTGTTGGTTGAGCAAGACCAAAATTAAAATCATTACCAATGCACCTTTGGGAACTTCCTTCTGCCATGAAATGTAGGGCAGTCAGGGCCGTCGAGAGGAATTCCGGGCCCGGGACGGATTTTTTTAAAGTTCATGCCTACTGATATGGTACGTTCTAATTTCAATTACGAATAGCATGAAATTGGTTGGAATTAACGGAAATAATCATTTTATTGTTTGAAAAATTAACCGAAAAAAGTGTTAATCATCAAATCAATCTTACGGGTATCATTCAGTTTAGTTGAAATGGATGATGGATAGAAAATAATTCTACATGCGATTAGATCAGAATCCGAACAGAATCATACATTCAATTCGATATTGCCAACGACATGTAAGTAACTGATAATACGGTCGATTAACTATTAAAAAAAATAGTATGAAGATCTATTACCTACTATGAAAATAAAATAGAGCGAAGTAAAAGTATTTGAAATTTGTCTTTAAAAAAAAACTAAGTATTTTAAAAGTTTTACATTAAATACTCTTTATTGTTTTTCTTTATATTAAAATATTAATACAATGTTTTATTAGAGTGAGTTTGAAATATTTTCTTTTGGTAAACGAGCTTTCCTAGCTTTCTGAGCAGCAAAACAACTTATAATTGCGTCAAAATTCAGTTCCCTTGCCAAAGGTGCTTTGATGCATAGTGTAGCAAGTCCAGAAACACGATCTTGTGATGAGCACGAATGATGAAAATTCCTTGTTCTGGCAAGGACGCTAAATGAACGTTCGGCACTAGCTACGGTTACAGGTATGGTGGAAAACACACGGAGAGCAACACAAATGTTCTGCTTCAAAATTGGCTTCATAAATGTGTTTCAGATGAATTACTTCTTCTTTAAACCCTTGAGACACATGCGAGTTATACTTTTAGATGAACCTTGTAGCAGAGTTTTTAATCTCAAGTTCGTCCATTGTTGAAAACTGTCATAAAAATAAAAATGTTGCATTCAAATTTTTCATCGTATCGAACTGACGAGAAATTCCAGATATAATTGAATCAACTATGACGTAAAAGGTGTTTCTCTTGAAATTTATTTCTTCGTCTGTTTCTATTTGCTTTCCAGCTCCTCGGTTTTCTTCAAAATGTCTCTTTAATTGCCTTTTTCGGTTCGATGGAAACGATTCTGGAACATCCCTAATCCAGTAGCAACTGCTTTGCATTCAGATAAAAAATGATCTCATCCGTTTTGAATAATGTTCAAATGAAGATCAAGTTGTCGAGATCTCGAATCTCAACGTCAATAGTACTGTTTCTGTCTCGAAGAAGGAAACTTCCTTTATTTATAGCGCTAAGAACCTTGCACCAAATCAAAGACATCAGGACGCATTCAAATTTGTGCATATATTTTAAAATGCCATTTACATCTCTTCGAGCTTCAGCAGTTAAATTAATATCACTTAAGGCTTCTAATGATGTTCTAAGGTTTTTCAAATGATTTGCAAATGGTTTCACTGCCTCAATTCTAGCTGGCCATCTTGTATTGGAAAGTTTGTGAAGGGATCCGGGCACATTTTTCTTAAGAATTTCCCAACATTGAGCACTGCTGCTAAACAAAAAATGTCCATTATTTGGCTCTCCAATAAGAATCAAAAATTTCGTTCCCAGCAGAAACAAAAATAGAAGAAAAGAAACTTTATAAAACAGAAACCGAAATAAATATTTGTGTTTTGTTTTAAGTTGCCGGACCCCTTATTTTGATTTTAAAAATTTTCAAAATAAAACAAATTTGAAATTTACGTTAAATTAAGTAAGAAAAGCGAAACAATTTATTATAACTTTCACATCAGGGGCCCAGATCGGCAAGCTTGTGACTGAAAGCATGAATGATTTTAAATTTTCGGGCCCCTAAAAATAAGTGGGAATAGGTATGTTGATGATGAATTTAAACTAAATATATTGAAAAAAAACACTCTCCTCATTACTTTTAATTTTACGGGCCCCTAGAAAATCCCGGGCCCGGGATCAACTAAGTTGAGTTGTGATCCATAATAGGCCCTTAAGTTGAAATCACCTTCATTCGACACGATCGAACTCGTTCAGTTCGAAATCTTGCTATCTTTCACTTCAAATTCAAACTCGATCTCTCGATCCAGCATATAAACTTATGTTCCCATTAAAAATAAAAAATTGAGTTCAAGAGCATTCTTTGATTTAAATCATTTTTTTCAATTTGTTACATTTTTTTCGCTTTTGTTACGTTTTTTAAAAAAATGTGTGTGCCCAGCAGCAACGCTGCTTACAAGTATTTTTCATTTCCGGGATGATTTGTCCTAGGATGAGTTGTGTCTTGGCATAGTCTAAGGAAAATTCTCTTTGTTTTGACACCTTATTTGTTAAAATTACTTCCGTATGAGAGCCGAAAAAGGAGACATGCTAAAGAAATAATATACATATACATATGATCATGATCATGATCATGATTCGTCCAGACTAAATTTCTATTCTCGACAAAAAAATGTCCCTCCGCCATAAGCGCACTATTTGCTTTTGCACCCGAAATTACCCCATATCAATACTGTCTTAATTTTTTGATTAGTAGGTATTAAATGTTCTCTAATTTTTTTTCTTAACTTGGCTTCTTTTAGTTAAAAAATGTATTTTTGTATTGCTCCGGAAGGGTATCGCTCATATAGAATCGTAATTTCTTTTTTTTTTAATTCTCAGGAACTAGAACCGATTTGAATATTTCATGATCAAAAGTGTATATATTTTTTTGGATTTTTGATAAAATATTGAATTTTTTTTTCCAAAATCCGAAATCTCGAAAAGGGTCCACATTTTTTTACGAAATTCAAATCTAAAACAATCACTAAACAACTGCATAACAATATATAAAAAAAATAATTTAAATAAAACCGGTCTTACGATTTTCAAACAAAAAAATTGAAAAATGGAGTTTTTTTTGACAAATCAAAAATGGCATTTACATATATATTTGAGGACAAACTTATTTTACAGGTACATATATTTTTAAATCTTATATAGGTACTTTTCTAAACAGACTCTTTGAATACAGGATCAAGTTCGTGCGTCCCAGTCGTGCATTTTATTTAAAATACATTCTGCACATCTTGGTGTTATTATCTGTAAAACTAATTTTGCTGCTCGTTCTTTAGATATAGAGGACAAACATCCAAACATTCAATAATTTCGGCCAAAACTACTCACTTAAATTGAAAAAACGTTTTCAACATTATTTAAGCAGAAAACGATTAATTTAAGTATCATACAGGCTTTGTGTCAAGATTTTGAATAGGAATCTGCTGCCAGTGTCAGGTGTGGCCCACCCTGTAGATGGTACGAACGGGAAGCTTGTTGAAAAAACATTTGACTATAGAAAATGTTATCAACCCAGTCCAACCTTATACAGGGGCATACAAAATGTCAATTTGTGACTTTTATTGGATACTCATTTTATAGAAACAACATTTTTAAATAGATTAACTTTCTTCTTAAAAATTCTGAATTTTAATTAAATAGATCACTAAAACATACGAGTAAGATGAATTTCACGGGCACAATATTAACAACAACTGCTGTTCAATCAAATAACCATAATTTATTTTTGTATTCTTCATGAAATGATTACTCTCCAAGTCTAGTCAAGCCCGTTGTTTTTTTTTTTAAATAAATTTGCCCAGCCCACCAGAAATCATTATTAAACGTGGTGATAATGCATTCTTAATTACAGTTAAATCCCAGAACATATTAAGATATTTATTTGTTTATGGTTGCGGGCTCAACAAAAAAACACTTAATTTAAATCTATGAAATAATTGAGGTGGGTCACTCAAACCTAAAAATGACTATTTAGATATATAAAAACCACAGTTAAAAACTTCTTTTCATACGCTTGAAACAAATTAATTTTTAACAATAGAAGTAAATAAGCTCAATTTTGTTTAGGTGCTATACTTTGTAATAATAATTTTACTTAAAATTAATTACCAGTGGGGCTCGTAATAATGTAATGTCGTTCGTTGACAAAAACTTATTGAAAACATTTTCAAGTCACTTTAATGACTTGAAAGTTCAAATAATTTTACTTTCCAAACCATCTATAAAAAGGCAATGGCTTAGTCACTCCACTATAGCATTGCTTTCCATTAATAAACGAAATCAAGCGCGGTGAGCTATTGGCTTAGTGTTCTCTTTGTTTTTTTTTTTTTCATTCTCCTCTGTTCTTCTATCTTATAAACTAAAAACCACCGGAGTTAAAAGTATGGCCCAACCGTTTAATTGCTATTCGAGTTGGTTGCCCTCTATAACTACTTAACGGATCAGCACAATGTATGCATAAAATAAAGTAATTTTCTCACTGATATTCAAAGTCAAAAATCAGGTTCAATAAGGGTCAATTTTTTGAAGGCAGGTTGAGATCGCCTTTTGACAACCAGCTTTTTTTAATATGCCATCAAAGGCCAACACAATACAATAAGCTTGGCTTACCCTGCTGAAGTGAATAATTTAAAAGAGGCTGGGATGCAAATCACACTGATAACTTCTCATCCCGTCTGCCGATTGGTCTTGCTTAAAAAGTTTTCGTGTTTTGTTAAAAAGTTGTCAGTTGAATTATTCTAACAAATTTAAAATTACCAACAATATTTCGCATATGATGATTTTTTTTTCAAAATCAATTTTTGTTTACGAGATGTTTAGTCAAAAACCAATTTTTACCAATTTTAGTAGCATTTGCGTACAATTTTTGTAGATTTTAATTTTTTTATGGAAAAAATGACTGTTGGATTTTTATAAAAAAAATTTACTAAATTTCGAAGATAATGCTTTCTGTGAGATAAATTTAGTTTGAAGCCAAAACTTTAATTTTTGAAAAGATACTTGAGTCGAAAGTACATTTTTAATAAGTTTTAATGTGTTTTTTAGGTTTTTGTAAGAAAAACTATCAATTCGTTTTTTCTCAAAATTTTACCAAATGTTGGAAACAATATTTCTTATAAGATAAAGTTAATTTTTAACAACTTTTAGTAATGTTTTTTAGGTTTTATTTTTTATAAAAACAACTATAAGTTCGATTTTTCTTAAAATTTTACCAGATGTCAAAAACGTTACTTTTCGTTGCATAAAATTATTTTAGAGATAAAGTTATTTTTTGTTCGTAAAAATTCGAGTTCGAGTTTCAGTTCGATTACAATAACTTCCTATGGAGAGTTAAACAAAAAAAAAAACAATTTAACTGCACGAATGTAACCTGCTACAATCGTTTGTCCACCAAAAATCCATGCTTTCCGAAGAAAAAACATAATTTGGACTACCTGCTCAATACCATATTTTTAAAAATAATAAGCCCCTTAACACCTCCAAAGGTTTACAATTGGTTTTCCAACCGCTTCTTATAACTTAACCACTATAAATGTTTTGCTCACCCTTAGTTCAAACATAATTCGACCATAACCTATAATAAAATTGAATTGTACGTTTAAAAATAAAACAGTTAATTATTAAAAAGTTTTTTTTTATTTACTTTTTGGGAAGTTTTGATATGCAGGTACTGAGAGCTAACAATTGTCTAAGTGGTCAAGGTCAGTAAACATGGTGAACTTGGAACATTGCTTGAAACGGAAGAATGAAAGGGAAAACTGTAAAATGCATTATTATTCATTTCATAAATTTTTATTTCAGTTTGGGTTAAAGTGAATTTTGGCTACAAAATTAACACACTTAGACCAGTAGTTGTTCCGTGTGATACCACATCTAAAAACAAAAAATTTCAGTGCATATTTTTTTAGAGGAAAGCTAATTTTTGACCTTGGTTTTAAATAAAAATAATAAATAAAAATTTTCGGGATCTAAGGTGATTTTTCCTCAAACTACATAAGAAAATGATAGAATATTGATAAGTGTGATTCACACTACGAAACTAAAAGGTGAGGAAGTTCTCATGTCGAAGTTTTCGATAACAGCAATCACAAAATGTATGGATTGTATATACTTTTTGTAGAAAATGGTATCACAAAAAATGGTTTAGTTTATTACCATTTATATTTGTACATATGTATGTATGTAAAATACATATGAAAATACACCTGTTCAGTGAAAACAGTTTGAATACATTCAAACATACATTTATTTATTTGCTTTGTTATCAGCAAAAAACAGTAACAAGTTTTCAAGCATTTAAAATTGCCTAATATTACTTATTATTAGAAAAAAAAAAAACAAATAATGTAGTAGATCGAAATATGTTTTTTTTTTATCGAACAAGAAAGACAATCAAATTATTTCGTATAATTTAAAATTGTATCTACTAAAGTAATTCCATAAGAAAATCTACACACAAATATTATGGTCAGAATAAAATTTAAATATATAAAAACACATTTTTAGGTACATACAGTGATGGTCAAAACTAAAGCACGAAAAAGATACCACTTTATAAACAACCGAATACAAATTTAAAATACAAGTGATACTTTTATAAATGTTGATATTTTTATATTTTTTTTTCTTTTTACAAAAAATTGTTCTATATTTTACAACTTTAAATTTGATTTTAAATCTTAACATATTTAAGAAAAATTAAAAAATTAAAACTCATCAAAAAGTAACTGGACAAAACTAAAGCACATTTTTGTTTTTATGTACAAAGTAAGTACAAAAAAAGTTGTAATGTTTATGTTAGTTAGTATTTATCACATTGACGAGACATTGAGGCAGTTAAATTGCCACTTATGTTTATGGGTATTTTTTCCCAAGCAGTTTGAACTTGTTGGAGCAGTGAAGTCAAACTGTCACATTTTGTTCGATCGATCATATTCTGATCTACAATTTATTTTCCTCCGCATACGGAAGCATGGCGTTTTGAAGGATTAAACTTAGATTCACCCGAGAAAAGGACCGTCTTCCACATTTCACTCGTCCTGTTATGGAGTATTTTGGCAAATCGTAGTCGTGCACGTGTATTATTTAGGGAAATAAATGGCTTTTAGAGGAAATATAAGATTAATTTTTAATTAACCTCATTATTCGTTTGTCACAACGCGAGCTGGTTTTTCGAGGTCTACCGCCATTGTGTACTGTTCGTACAGTACCTCGATTCCGAAATCGAGCTATTATTCGAGAAATAACTGTATGGCTGATACCTTATTTTTTTCTAATAAATGGTATCTATTTACCGTTTTGGAAGTCCGACACTATTTTTACTTTAAGTTCATTTGAATATTTATTCCGCGCTATTTTAACATTTATTATTAAAATTTTAAATAATTCGTTAGCATCATCAAAGATCCGCCATTAACTTTTTATTTTTTGCTTAGAATACCCTGGACTTAATATCAAGTGAAGTTAGTAGCATTTAAAAAGTAAGTTGTACAATTTGATCACTATAGACAATAATAGGGTGCATGTGCTTCAGTTTTGTCCAGCTATGTTTTGATGAATTTTTAACTTTTTTTGATTTTAAATATGTTAAGATTTCAAATCAAATTTAAAGTTGTAAAATATAGAACAATATTTTGCAAATAAGAAAAAATAAAAATTATAAAAATATCATTTGTGTTTTCACTTTTTATTCGGATGTTTATAAAGAGATATTTGTTAGTGTTTTAGTCTTGGCCATCACTGTACGTACATATATAAAATAAGTCAAAGATTAAAAAAAAAAAAATATTAAAAACAAAACAAACAAAACAAAAAAAAGGAATGCTTCTATTTCGTTGTTAACATAACAGATCATTTTATATTGGCACACTCGTCAAATATACCACATTAAACAAACAAAGAGCAGCTGTAAATTTTTGAATTTTATCAATTACTTTTGTTTAAGCCATTCACAATAACAAAAAACTAATTTTCCTGCTTAAGTAAGTAATTATTTGTTTGAATACATTTGAATAACTTTAGGGAGATGTGTTTTATAGAATTACAACCTCGATGTCATTTAGGTATAACTTGTGATACAAGTTCATCATTCCATTCATCCTTGAAATCAACAATTATTTTTCCAACTAACAACAATTTTGTTTTTATAAGATTCCTAAAATAAGGTTTTAAATGAAGTAAAAAGATCAATTAAGCCTCGAAGATCGTTTCCAATTTTCGGAAGAGTAAACACATCCTAGTAAAACAATCCATCAAATATGAAAGAGCCGATGCTCAATTCCAATTGTTGATGTTGTAAACTTACATAATTGCAACAAAACTAATTACCTATTTTAATTGTTCGAGGTGCAAACAGCCCATTTAAAACGTAGAACAGCGTACACCGTACAGCTACCCGAAACTAAACCTATTTCAAAGAAGATGAACTTGCAGCGATACCCGCTACGGCGCGCGGCGCGGCCGGCGGCCGGCGCGGCGCTACTTCATAAATCATAACCTTCTTTTTTCAATAAACACTCTAAACTACCTTTCTCAGTAACACAGTTTCTCAGTTATAATTTGCTACTCACGCTGCTATAATCGTCAATTTGCCGCCTATTTAGTTTGATAGAGTCGCTTTCAGCTTGCTCTATGTCCACGTCTGCGTCTCGTACTCGTCGTCGTCGATCCAAATCAACTTGAGCGTTTCATATTTCCCGAGAATTTATTTATCTTAAGCCTGCGGTGTTTTTTGTAGTTGTACGTTCTTTCTTTAAACATCTGACAGAGTTCGTGACAGTGAAAATATACGCGCATTTCATGTGATGTTAATGTGATTTTACTAGAAGTAAAATATGTACATTCGTATACCTATAAGGACGATATTTTAATTAAGTGAATGTGTCTTGTATATTTTTATAAGACTTATTATTTCGATGACAGTAAAACCAAAAGTGAATGGACCATTAAAAAAGAAGATCATTTAAACTTCTTATTATTACTTTTTTTTACTATTGGTAGGTAGGTCTGCAAATATTTTGTTTTATTGTTTTATCTATTACATTATTTGTTTAAACTTTAAGGAATGAAACATTTAAAAATGTGTGGGAGTAGAAAATCCGTTTCTGGATTTGTATCATTTTATGGTTGATTAAACACAGTACTCACGGCCTTTTGAAATGATAAGAAGATTTCGACCTTTTCTTTTTCTTTCTTAAGGTAGCAAAACGACAGTAGAAGATGACAAAAATAAGAAAAACATAAATACCTACCTATAATGCATACGTAATTTTACCTTATTTACAAACATGAACAACAAATAAACACATACATATGACCATTAAAATAATTCTTTACGTTTCAATGTGTATAAATAAACTATTAATTCGATATAAGTTTATAAAAACAAAGATACGAACTGGTTCAAAATTAAGAACAGAATTGTCGAAATTAAAATGTTATATATGTACATATGTAAATTCCTTTTTTTTCGTTTTATAGAAAAACTACCAACTCAAATCCAGATTTTTTAGAATTTTGTTTAAACTTAACTTAACAAAATTATTATTATAGAATCGTGTATAAGTCCCTCTCAATGCGTTTTACAACAGTTTTAACGTATTCTACATGTCGTTAACTTAGTAAGCAAAAAAGGGCTGTTGCAAGTCGTAAATGGATATTATGGCAAGCTATCTGAAACGTGTGGGAATACTTTCAGGAAACACGAAGTTTAGCGAATATAAGAAATAATTAAAGCCTCAACTTCGAAAGAAGCGGGTACAAGTAAAATATATTAACTATCAGTTCGGGGCCGCATCGTTATTGAAAAAAAAAAAAACTTGTTTTTCTTTAGGGCCGGGCGTTACAATTCAAATATAAATATGTTTGTACAATATTACCTTAAAGTTCTTTGGTGTCGATTTTATTATTTTTTCTTGTTTTGAATTTGCTCTTAAGTGAGTTCTTTACAACTGCCGAGCCCGCATTAATCATAAGAGCGGGGCATTTAAAGTGAGGTAGCTGTCTTGTTTTAACTGTATTTGTACAGGTACCTTCCATAATGAGATGTGATGTGAAGAGATGTGATTAGTAAAAAACTTAAATTTTATAGACATAATTCTGTATAATTAAATAATCGAAATGAGATTTTTTTTCGAAAAGTGCTTCACAATATAATGTTTGTAAATTCAACGTTACATATGAAATGTTCACTTAAAATGATTGAATAACTTAATTGTCGATAATGTTTATTAATACAACATCTTTGATTTTTATTTGAACCTAGATTTAATCATTTTATTTAGGCGGCGATATCCCTTTCATTGTTTGTTCCCTTAATTAGAATTTAATTTCACTAATTTTTAGCTGACAGTTGTCAAATTGATTTAGGTAGGTGCATTTGGAAATCCTTCCAATGCAAGTGCTAAACTTTGTTCGAGTTACTGTTTTGATTTCTTTGGAAAAAATTGTTTACTTGGGTGTAGTATACGTACTGATTTATGAAACATTTTTGAAAATTAATTTGGTTCGCTAATTTTCAGCCGTACTATTATTCACATAATTTAGAACTCGTACAACAGTTCGGTTTTTTAGAGCTAAAAGTAATCAGTTCGAAGACTATAAAGAGTTTGCAAATACACGTTTTAAATTCAATCTTTCTATCAAGGTATTATATTAACACAATTATATAACAAAAAATTTTGCGATTTTTTTTATACAAAACTGTCAATTATATTTTTATAAATAAAAATACCTAATGCAATGCAAAGCAATGGTTTTTAGAATATTGAAGACAATATATGTATGTATTTAATTCTTGATAAGTTACTCTAGTCCAAAATTAGTTTTTACCAACTTTCGTTACAATTTTTCGCAAAATGTCACAAGCTTTATTCTTAGATGCATACAATTTGCAGGTTATATAATTTTTTATTCGCGGTGACAAATATTTTTTTTTTCAGTTTTTGTATTTATAAAAACGTACAAATGTACTTATACGCACCCACTTTTCTCTAAAAACATTAAAATTAGATTTTAGGAACCTTGAAACGTCGTGAAATGTCAACATTTTTAAATCGACAAATCGAACCGATTCTTCCTTTGGGAAATATGTAAATTTGTAAATGAAACAATATAAATAATAAATCAAGTGCACGACTGCAAAGGCTCTATTTACAAACAGTACTTATATTTTAAAATGTACCTCTAAAATAAGTTTGTCTTCAAAATTATAAATGCCTTTAACGTAATCAAGAAAACCTTGATGTGTTAAATTTTTTTTTTAATCTTTTAAGCGGTTTTTTTTGTAATTAATTTTTTATACATAATTATATTAAATTTTTCAATTTTATCTTAAAAATACTTTAAGTATGTAGTTACTTAGAACTTATTAATATATGTACATACGTTTTACATTTGATTTTCGTATTTTCGAAACATCGAATTTTGAATCCAAAATAAAACAATGACATTTTTAATTGCTAGTAGCCAAGTTAAGAACAAATGTTAGAGAAATTGTAATAAAAATCTATCGTTTCGTTTTTGATAAAGTTCGAAGTTTTTATTTTTGACCAACAAATTTGTACTGCTATTTTTAGTGTTAAGAAAAATAAAAACAACGCTTAAAGCGAATCTGCTTAAGACCTTAATTTGCAAGTTTGAACTCAAACGACCCAATGGTTTGGGCTGTAGGGGCGATGAGTTTGACTGAAATCTTGAGTTCGAATTTTTGTACGAATGCAGAACTTGCCATGTAGATATAGTTCCTATATGTTGAAAGTAAATAATGCGTACACTTGTTACATACATAAGCTTTAATTTGCCACTTCACTTCAACAAAACCACCCATTTTCGGGCTCAAAGCAAATATAGAAATGAGATAGCTTACAAATGGAAACTTAGACTGAGCTGAATAGAACTGCCCAATATTATGAAAATTGGTTTTGTAAATTCGAGATATTTCAGCAAGAATTTAAATCAGACAAATGTGACTCTAAACTCGATAAATAATAGTCAACCCGGGATTTGTAATCAGCCCTATCATGAATTCCATCGTAATCGGAAATTTTTACGAATCCCGAAAAACTGTATCATGAAATCTGTTCGTAATGCAAAATTGTATGAGATTTTCCACTACGAACGGATTTCATGATACAGTTTTTCGGGATTCGTAAAAACTTTCGATTACGATGGAATTCATGATAGGGTTAAATATTATTACAATTTGTCTTACAATTATGGTTGCAATCTTAATAATACAAAATTGAAATTAAATATGAAGGCTTCTAATAATTAAACAAACACAATTTAAAGTTCAAATTTAAGATTAAGTTAAAGAGTTAATTTTAAAGTTTTGAATTTGAAAATTGTTAAAAATCAGTTAGGTTATTTCCTGGCATACCTCCCACTGTTACATCCAACACATACATCCAAGATCACACCTACCCAAAATCCTATAGTGTGACCAAGCAGGGGGGTTGCATACACACTAGGGTGATTCATTTCCGCAGAAAAATTGTTTTTCTCGGTGCTCAAGCAAAATATTAATTTACTTATAGAAACAAAAATTCTCACCAAGGTACAGCTCTTAATATTAATTTTAAGTACTTACAGTTTAAAATTGAAGTTTTCCCATTTAAAATGAATGTAAAAAACATGCTATTTTTTCAATGTTCTAATGCTCACTCACCTTTTACAATATTGTCAACCGGTTTAATGGACCTTATAGGGAATTTCACGCTCTTTAAAATGGCTTCAGTGTTTTTTTGTGTAACTCGCACTAGTTCGCCAGTAGGAGTCATCAAAGTTCAATTGTTTTGAATGAATAGCTTTTTTCCATTTTTTTTGAGCAATTCGCAAAAAGTAGGGAGAAAAAAAGGGCTAATTCGTAAAAAATAGTCCTTTGACCAGTATTTATTCAATTTACAGCCATTTTTACGCCTCAAAACTTAAGAAATTGATAAATACTAATACTACTATTTAAATTGAACGTTTTTTATTGATTACTAATGTATTTCTCTATAGCAACAACTTTTTTAGAAGTATTATGATTTCTGGCTTATGATAAATATAAAAAGAACACATTAATTTATAAAGAAACAACAAAACTTTAATCAAAACAAACAGAAGGTCACATTATTAGGTAATATATTGCAAAGTTATTAAACATCTCAATAGTCATAAAAAACAAGTTGATAAATATTAAATAATTAATAATTAATTTTAGAGCTGAGTACAGCTTTTTGGCACAAGTTGGAAATTCTTTTCTGCACTGTTCAACTATTAATAATAGATATTGTTTCTGACCAAACTCGTTAAATTTTTCAATGAGGGCAACACATCGTCCAGCAGTATCGTTAACAACACGTAATTTTTCAAAAGTCATCATCCATCTCCCAAAAGTTTTTTTCAATTTCTTAAGTTTTGAGGCATAAAAATTACTGTAAATTGAATAAATACTGGTCAAAAGACTATTTTTTACGCATCAGCCCTTTTTTTCTCCCTACTTTTTGCGAATTGCTCAAAAAAATTGGAAAAAATCTATTCATTAAAAAATTGAACTTTGATAACTCCTACTGGCGAACCAGTGCGAGTTAAACAAAAAAACACTGAAGCCATTTTAAAGAGCTTGAAATTCCCTATAAGGTCCATTAAACCGGTTGACAATATTGTAAAAGGTGAGTGAGCATTAGAACTTTGAAAAAAAATAGCATGTTTTTTACATGCATTTTAAATGGGAAAACTTCAATTTTAAACTGTAAGTACTTAAAATTGATATTAAGAGCTGTACCTTGGTGAGAATTTTTGTTTCTATAAGTAAATTAATATTTCGCTTGGGCACCGAGAAAAAAAAAGTTTTGCGGAAATGAATCACCCAAATACACACCCAACTGTTGCATACACCCAACCTCGCATCTACCCCAAATCCAATAGTGGGTCTAAGCAGGGGGTTGCAGGGGGCAGCATGTGCCCCCATATTCGCCCACTGTTGCATACACCTAAACTCGCACCTACCATTATTACTATCAAAATAAGACCACTCAAGCAAAAAAAAATAATTAAATTAAAATAGTAGTTGTGGTTTTTTCAATTTTCTCAAAAACTAAAAGACATAAAATCATCTAGTTTTCAGTTTTTGATTGAAAATTAATAAAAGCAACAAATTATTCAAAACGAGTTATTTATAAGCTTATGGTTTTGAAATATTGAAATTGATTCAATTCCAAAAGGTAGTTTTCCAGTTACATCACCGATGAAAAGTGCAAATAGCACTTCTCTTTTGATACTCTCAAGGGACAACAGTGTTCTCGAAAATGTCATTGATTACGGTTGTTACAGTTTGTATGCTTATAAAATGCTCTAGGAATTCGATCCAAACAGGGTACTTTGCCATCTTTGATATCTCTTATCACTGCGTATATTTCTGCTACTGTGATTTGTGCATCCAAAATGTCGTCTTCGAAGCGAGGAGAACCAGATTGGACCGAATTTCTAAGAACTCCCATGGGTCTTCTTCTTTCTCCAACATAATGTTTTATAAAATTTAATAGAATCAATGTATTGGACCCTAAATTATTCTTCATTGCTTTTTCGAAATATTCGATCGATTACAGATTTTTTTTTTTTTTTTTTTTTTTTTTTTTTTTTTTTTTTCGCAGGAAGGTGAGAAATCTTCAGAGACACTATAAGCCCGATGCTTATAGTAGTGTCAGATTTTTACTGACTAAAACTCACCTCCCTTATCTTCTATATTATTACTACAACTAAGTCCAGCTTAACAAGTAGTTTTAGCGTCATTTTGTTCGCGTTTTGTCAGGAAGCTCCCCAACGAGAGGACCTGAAGATTCCACAAAATTCGAGTGGAGAGATTAATTTGTTTGCGCTAGATCAGAAGGTCTTGTTCGGTGCAGACGCCGAAAAACGAACGCCTCGCTAACAGATTGTTGGATTAAGTTATTACTATGA
Organism: Eupeodes luniger; assembly: GCA_951509635.1. Taxonomy (NCBI): domain Eukaryota; kingdom Metazoa; phylum Arthropoda; class Insecta; order Diptera; family Syrphidae; genus Eupeodes; species Eupeodes luniger. The sequence continues at coordinate 57,472,769 of OX608075.1, read as the reverse complement.
TTTCTAAGTCGTGATCTTAGCTCTGTAGCAAATTTTTTAATTTCGTTTTCTACATATTTTATATTTAAATCTCTATGTAAGTCGCTATTTCTTACATACCATGGAGCATTTACTATTATTTTAAGTACTTTGTTTTGGTATGTTTGCAAAATTTGTATATTTCTTTCGTTGGTACAACCCCAAAGTTGTATACCGTACGTCCAAACTGGTTTCAGTACTTGCTTATAAATAAGAAGCTTGTTATAAACGCTTAGATTGGAATATCTTCCAATAAGCCATGTCAATTCGCGGAGTTTATTTTCGAGTTCATCGCGTTTCTTTTTTACATGAACTTTCCATTTAAGTTTCGCGTCTAGAGTCATGCCTAGATACTTCGCTTCATTAGCGTATGGAATTTGCACAGAATTTATATAAATAGGTAAGTTATATACTTTTGTATACGTAAAATTTGTGTATGTCGATTTCGTTTCATTAAGAGCAATTCGCCATTTCTTTGTCCAATCTGAAATGCTATTTAATGCCTTTTGAAGCTTAGAGGTTGCCGTTTCTATTGAATCCGATATTGCGAGTACAGCTGTATCATCGGCAAAAGTGCTTAAAGTTGTGCCTTCTGTTTGGGGTATATCTCGGGTATAAAGAACAAACAAAATCGGTCCAAGGACGCTACCCTGGGGAACCCCAGCGTTTATTTCTTTAAACTCCGAATACTCCGTTCCTTGCTTAACTCGAAAGAATCTATTTTCTAGGTACGATTCAAGAATGTTATATATTTGCTCTGGAAAGACTTTTAATTTATACTTTAGCCCGTCATGCTAAACTTTGTCAAAAGCTTGAGAAACGTCAAGAAATGCAGTTGAGCAAATCTTTTTTTCTTCAAAAATGCTTTTTCAATTTCGTTAGTTATTCGGTAAACCTGATCAATTGTCGATTGATTATTCCGGAAACCGAATTGGTGGTCGGGAATTAAACGTTTTTCTTCAATAATTGGTAGCATTCGTTTAAGAAGCAATTTTTCAAATATTTTAGATATAATTGGTAAGAGAGAAATTGGTCTATACGATTTTTTCTCATTCGGTGGCTTACCCGGTTTGGGGATCATTATTACTTCGGCGACTTTCCATTGCGTGGGTACGTAAGCAAGTCTTAAAGCAGCGTTAGTGAACTGTAAGAGCTTAACCATTGCTTTTTTAGGCAACTCTTTGAGGACACGACCGTTAATCAGGTCGTAGCCAGGAGCTTTATTATTTTTCTGCCGTTTTATTTCCTGGACAAGTTCAGTCAAAGTAATATTCCTCATAGAAAAATTTTCCGGCGCTGGTTGGAGCTCTCCGTCATTAGTCAGAAACTCTTGACCATCGAAAGGTTTGAACGTTTCCTCAAGGTGCTTAGCAAATAAATCCGCCTTTTCCTTATCAGTTTTTGCCCATTCAGAATTATTTTTTCGAATAGGTGCCGACATTATTTGAGGCTTTTTAATACCTTTTATCGTCTTCCAAAGAGAATAATTCGTTTTTTTGTCTGCTGTTAGGCTTTCAAGATAGGCAGAATTCTTGCTGTTTTTAAAATCTCGTAACAAATTTTTAATCTTGTTTGATAAAAAGTTGACGACACTTTTATGCTGAGGAGCACGTGATTGCTGCCATACTTTTCGAGCTTTTCGTTTTTCGCGTATCAATTCTTTCATATCTTCTGGAATTTTTTCTTCGTTTTGCCTTGACTTTTTACTACAGATCGGAGTATTATTCCAAGCTGCTTCTTGAACAATATTTATAAATTTTTCTGTTTCATCTTCTAACTCAAACGGAGTTTGCAAAGAGACGTTCAGTATAATTTTTTTTTCGCAATCTTCTTTGAATTTATCCCAATTTGTGTTATTATTTGTTAAAATTAGGGGCTTTTCTTTTTCGATTACGTTACTGTTTATTGTTAAGATAACGGCCGAGTGATCCGTAGAAAAATCGAAGTTATCACCTACTGTCATATATTTTCTGTTCATTCCTCTTGCGATGAAAAAGTCAACAAGATCGGGTGTTTTCGCTGTATCGGTTGGCCAATACGTTGGTTTTCCTGATGAGAAAAATTCAACGTTACATTCAATACCCGCTTTGTAGACTTGTCTACCCTTCGTCGAAATTCAACGTGATCCCCAAAATGAATGTTTCGAATTAAAGTCGCCGCCAATAATAAATTTTGGACCTAAAGCGTTGAAAAGATCTTTAAAATCGTTTTTGTCTATCTTGGACCGAGGAGGACAGTAAATAGACGCAATATTAAAAAATACGTGTCTAACTTTTATGCTAACGGAAGTAACTTGCATTGTATCGAGCTCAATAATTATCTTAAACGAATGATTGATATTTTCTCTGATAAATACGGAAGAACCCCCCTTGCTCTTTCGGATGAATGGCATGCGTGGTAAGCCGAATAACCTTTAATACTTAAATTTGAGTCTTTTTTCAAATGAGTTTCAGAGATCAAACAAATATCTATTTTTTCGTTAAGTAGAACCGTTTCTAGTTCTTCGATTTTTGCGGTAAGTCCGTTCGCGTTCCATGTTATTATTTTGAGTTGTTGGGACAACTGATCCATGTTTACGGTAAATTTGGTGTTTTAAGAGCCACCGACTCAAATTTGTCCAATTTCTCAAGAATAATTTTGTTAATTCTCCCTTGTTCTTCTAATCGTTCAAGTATAAGGGAAAATACATTTTGAACGGAGTCAGGTTTAATAGTTTTAGGTTTTTCGGGCGCCGTGACTTGAGCGTACGTGTTCGTCTTTTTTGTTTTTATGTTTTCTGAGGGTAAAACGTTTTCATTATTTTTCCCGTCCGTTTTACTCGACGCTTGAGTATTAGTCTTGGTTTTTAATTTTTATTCTTTGTTTTGCTTTGAGGTATTTTTTTTAGTTTTCTTACTTAATTCTTCGCGCCTCTTTAACATTTCCTTTGCGACCTCACAGCCACGGTAATTTGATGGATGATTACCTTTGCAATTCGCGCATGTAGCCGGAGTTTCTTTTTTAAGACGGCATACATCAGTCATGTGCTTTCCCGCGCATTTAACGCAAACGGGGTCCTTCTGACAATAAGCTGCTGTATGGTTAAAACCTTGACATCGCTTGCACTGAGGAATAAGGCGTTTGTTCTTTCTTAGTGGTTCGATTTTTACAACAATATTCATTATAGTTTTAATATTATAAACATTGTCTACATTTTCATTTTTATCGAAACTTAGAATAAAAAGCGGAAGAGCGCGTTTTATATAAGCGGTTTCGATTCCTTTTTCTCGCTTCAAAAGATTTGTTGCGTCAAGAATCTTAAATCCTTTGGTTTTTAAGTCCGAAAGGATGTCTTCTTTTGAACAAGAGGGATGAAGTCCTCTAGCAACTACACGTAGAGGTCTTTCTTCTTTAATTGAATAACTATACCATTCAATTTCTTCATCGCTGAGTTTTTTCGACAGTTTTCTATAAGAATCTGAATCATTTACGTTAATTTTCCACGTATTATTGTGAGTGGATGTAGCTTTGAAATTCTTTTGCGCCGTTTCTTTCAGAATAGGAAGAATTTTGTTATAATCCGCTTGACCAACGATGTTTATCGGTGGAGAAAGTTTCTTATTCGCAGAAAACTGATCTTTCCGTGTAATTTTATTTGGTTTTAGCTGATTTTGAAACTTAGGCGAATGTTCAGCCTTCCGTTTTTTACAAGGTCTACTTTTTTCAGTTTCCCGAGCAAGTTCATCTTCATCAGTTTCATATTCGTGCCGATCTCGATGTTGCGGACTTAGAGTATTTACTTTCATGTTTTCAGAAGTTTTTAACATCTTGTTCTCTTCACGAAGACTTTCGACTTCTTTTTTAAGCTCTTCGTAGAGTCTTATCATTTCGTTCAGCTTCTTTTGCAATTCACAATTGTCCTGCTCAAAACTGTTTGTTTTCGGTGAGTCGCTTTTAGTGCCTTTTGGCACAACCGGTGGACTCTTTCTGCCGGTAACTCTCAGTACAGATGGAGGTGATTAATTTGTCAAACCTCAGCCTTAGAAATGTTGATTCTGCTACTGTTACACTACTGCTAATGAATCACAAACGATTCCTACTGAGCTTAGTTTATACTCAAAGTTTATACTCTCGTGATATGTTCATCCTTAAGGCGCGAGAGTCTGACAACAGAGTCTTATACAGCCAATTGGATTACAATCTAAAACAAACTAACTACTTCCATGATTCGTTAAGATATAATGAAATATCTATAATCTTCAAAGCAAGGTGCGAGGTCCTTCACCCCAATGGGAACCCCTATAATGGAAGCTTTACCAATTCTGTTCGCTGTGCAACCTTAAATCAAAAGAAGACTGCTTTCATATTATTAGTATATGCCCTATATTCAGACCACAAAGAATTATGCATTTTGGTAAACCCACTTTAACATTACAAGAATCTGTACAACTTTTAAACGAATGTGAATGGAAAACCCTTAGCAATTTCTTGAAAACAGTTTACAAATACAGAAAATTATTAATATCTGAATACATTTAAATACCTACCATTTTGAATTTATTGAAAATGTATTCTATTTATAGTCATTAATTAAAATTAAAATATAAATTTGCCAATCAGCTGACTGCTAAGCCATAGCTTTAAGATTAAAATTTTGTAACAAACTATTGTATTTAACTGTTAATAAATGAATAACTTACTTACTTAATTACTTACTTACTTACATACTTACTTACTCAAAGTAGCATCCTCCACTTTCTCTTCGTATTTATTACTGAAATCTCATTCAATTTTAAGTCATCACATTTTGCCTCTAATTGTTCTCAGATAGAAACGTGTCGAACAAAACTACAAAATGGAATTGATTAATAAACTTAAAAAGAATCTACATACAAACACTTATTAAAAAGTCCTGATATATTATACATATGAAATCTAATATATAAAATGTTAGTGTTAGTTGCCATACTCCTCCGAAACGGCTTAACTAATTTCAATGAAATTTTGCATACTATACATTCGGTAGGTCTGAGAATAGGTTTTTGTCTATTTTTTATATTCCTAAGTGCTATGGTTTAATTGCATCAACATCGTACACGGTGCAACGATCTTACGATAGTATTCAGTGACGCTATGTACAATGAAGCATTTTTTGCGATTGAGGATCTTTTTATTATCATTGCCAACTTACCACTCAGTCATTTCGGTATGCATTCACCAAATCGAAATGCATCTTATTTAATAGCCACTGGATTGAATCGTAAACTTCAATACAATACTATAGAAATGGCAGCGATTGTCGCTCGCAATGTCCCAATAATGATAATGAACGAAGAACAAAGAACCATTTATAACCACATCATGCTCGCAGTTTCGGCAGGACAAGGTGGATTCTTTTTTTGGATGCACCAGGTGGAACTGGAAAAACATCCTTATTTCGCTAATTCTTGCTAAAATACGATCAAGTAATGGCATCGCATTGGCTGTTGCATCTTCTGGGATTGCGGCAACTTTATTGAATGGAGGCAGGACAGCTCATTTAGCATTTAAACTGCCACTAAATATTCAAAATAACCCAGACGAGGGTGCAATATAAAAAAAACAATCATCCATGGCCACAGTGCGGAAACAGTGTAAAATTATCATCTGGGATGAATGCACTAAGGCACACTAACATTTGCTTAAGGCGTTGAATAGGACATTGAAAGATATAAGAAACAACGACAGACTATTTGGCGGCACTCTGTTACTCCATTAGGTGATTTCAGACAAACACTTCCCGTTATTCCGCGTTCAACGTACGCTGGTGAGATAAACGCGTGCTTAAAATAATCACTACTGTGGCGTAATGTTGAAAAAGTACAACTGAAAGTAAATATGCTTGTTCAAATGTTTTAAGATCCATCCGCTGAAACATTCTCAAAACAACTGTTAGATATGGGTTCCTTCAGATGAAACTGGATGCATAAAATAACCGGTCGATTTCTGTACGATTATTGATTCATAAGATGCTCTCATTGACCAGATATTTCCCAATGTACACAGACGGACGGATGTCAACGAATTTAATCTCAAGATACATTTGTTACCAGGGGACTTGGTGTCATATCTATTGATTGTGATGCTACCGAAGCTGTTAATTATCCAACTGAGTTTTTGATCTCATTGGATTTACCAGGCATGCCACCGCATAATTTACAACTGAAGGTTGGACCTCCAGTAATTTTGTTTCGTAATTTGAACCCACCACGGTTGTGCAACGGCACGCGATTAGTTATTACAAAAATTGATGAAAAATGTCATCGAAGCCATAATTCTAAATGGCAAATTCCGAGGTGAAAATATATTATTACCGCGAATCGATATTATACTCACAGATGTGCCAATTCAATTCAAAAGCCTTCAATTTCCAATTAGATTGGCATTTGCAATGGCTATCAATAAGTCTCAAGGCCAATCGATGTCTGTTTGCGGCTTAGATTTGAGCACTTCATGTTTTTCACACGGACAATTATACGTGGCGTGCTTTAGAGTGGGCAAACCATCCAGTTTGTTTGTGTTTCCGAAAGATGGCATCACAAAAAATATTGCACACTCTGTTGCATTAAGGGATTGATATTGTTTTTTGTTTTTGTAGTATAGTCATAATTAGCTATATGTATATAATTTTAATAAATTAAACAAAATTGTTTGGTGATTTGTTATTTTAATATTTTGTCACCGATTACAGTGCTCTATACCTCTCCCACTTATATACCACAGCCTTACACACTTACAATAAGTTATTTATTTCTATCAAAATATTCTCTAGAAATTATTTATATGACAAAACAACGTTTGTCGGGTCAGCTAGTTACTTTATAATAATTGGTTAAATTTTTTTCTAAATTCTTATTTTCCATTTCGTTTTGGTTTTATTTTTTAGCTTCAATGTCTCAAACTTTTTGGGAAAAATTTGCCAGTTATATTCAGCTCAGTCTATGCTATTATTTGGTATCCATCTCACATAACGGTAAATTTAGTCCTTAATAGTAAGAAGTCATTTTTTATTTTTGAAATACTATACCTCATAACCAAAATCAGTACTTTTGTTCTCTATACACACAAGAGCATATGATTCACTAATACACATCTTCTTTTCAATTTATCTAAATATATGTAGGCATAATTAGAATTAAATTTTCCTTCCGAATTGAAAAGGTCTCAGTAAAATTGAATTAGAATTGACTATTACACCCATTCTTCTAGAAAGCAGCACTCGTGCATCAATAGCTGCATAAATAGGCATGTCATATGCCATGTTTTCTCTGTCGATATCAATTTAACAAGAAAAAACTCAAAGGAGGAGTATTGTCGTCCCCACTCCAACTCAAAGACTTCATACTCCTTTGCATGCTATCATCGCCATCAACATCTTCGTCACATCATTTGTCCCTTTTTCAATTTAAAGTGATATTCCTTTTCGGGGATGGGAACAAATTACACCCCAAACCATCGCATCGTTCTGACTACACAACGTTTCGTTTAATTGCTAGCGCCATGCCTTCAGCAACACATTATTTCAAAACAGATACGACCAAGTGTAGCTCAACTTATTGCGATACTGCGAAAAGCAGGAAGAACAGAAGCAGAATTCAATTTAATTACCTCCCTAATTCATTTAAAAGTAATTTTCGATTGGATTTCAAAATACTGAGAAGGGACTTTTCGAGCTTCTTTAGTAAAAATTCTTCATAGGACACGAACTGATAGACCCTCAAAAATTAAGTTTTGTACGTATATTTTTGTAGATGGAACCAAATCACGATGAACTTTCCTAAAAAACTAAAAATTCGGTGAATAATTTTAGAATTGTTTAATAAGGTTGTTAACTTTTGAACTGCATACTATTAGTAGCTATTCAAATCCATTAAGAAGTTAAAAGACTATACATTTGGCTTTGATTTCTTAAATTTTGATTTATGACTATATACATAAGCGAGCATCTAAATGCATGTGTTTGTTCTTTATTTACTGAGGAAAAAAGAACTATAGCCATAAGGTCAACATAATTCATAAGCACTACTGGATTTAGGGGCATGCCCGTAAGGCCCGCGTATAGGGCGCGAAAATATGATTTTAATTAATGATTTAATTTCCAGGCAAAAATTAAATAAGATTTCATAATAAAAGCCAGCATTTCCAAAAGTTGGTGTTGGTTGGCTTGTGGTAAAATGTTTTGAAAAATGGAAGCCTACACAAAAAAAACTAGAAAATAGTTTTGTTCATGAAATGAAATACCTTTAGAACAGATACAAATATTTATTTTCAACTTATTTTAATTTATACAAAACATCTGGCGAAATTTCTGTACAAATTCCTATTTACATATTTGAAAACAGGTAAAAATTTAATTTTGTTCGAAGTTTTCCAATGATAATTTGATTACTTTCAAACAATTTAAGTGCACGTTTTAAAGCGAACATTGGCAAGTTATGAGTATGGGTTGTGTCCAAGCTTCTTTTTTAGAAATCAAACTATTAACTTTCAATTGTTTGTTGGTGAAAGTATTGCAATATCTTACGAACTTTACTGTCTAAAATTGAGACTAGAAGTCAAAGGTAGGTTTTGTGTGGCTAACAACAAGCTTTAACTAGAAACTAAAAGATGTCTTCTGGTAATAGCTATTTTAGAATAGCTATACTCGTAATTAAATTCACGTGGCTTTAAATTATTTTTACAGCTTAAGTTCCAACTTTTGTAATTAATATAAATAGCTTACACTAGAATATTGCAGTTAAAGCTACAAAAATATCAAGATTCCTATTTCTTATTTTAAGATTTCTCTTCAGTTGAAGTACGAATATAACCGAGTTTATAAACGCATACGACGGTCAACATTTTATGGAAAACTGTCAGAAGTGATGATGACTTTCACTCTTTATACCGTTCTTCAAAATGAAAGAAAATGTGCAGTGGCTTACTAATTACTTTTTAGGGTAATCAAGAGAGCGCAGTGAATATGAGAACAATATGTGGATATTTTTGCACCTCGATTTTAGTTCGGTGTATGACAAGATGTTGGAGTTGAACGCATTAAGCAAGTGGCCAGCAAAATTATGAAAAAGGCTCACATTCATATAATATTTCCGTCGAGTCGTAGGAAAATCGAAGCAGAAACACAAATGGGCAAACAAATACACGTTTTCCAAATCTTTAAGATTTTCTAATAAATACATCAACCGGTATTGTTTCGTCAGCTTTTATGTATAAAGATTCATTGGAGTTTCTGGAAATGATACTTCACCTTGACCTTGGCTTCAAAAGCTTTATAATGAAATAATCTGTCAAGAGCCAGTCATTATAGAGAGATGTTTTGGCCAATAAAGTCAAAAGATTTTTGTGCCTGCTATACAAAATTAATGTTACAACGAATATCTTTTCCGCACTCTTGTCATTTGTGGCCTTGTGTGTTTTTTTAAATTGACAAGATAAAAAATAAATAAATAAAGTAGCGCAACAGTCTGTTGAGAACTAGGGCCTAGCGGTTTACAAGTACAACCCTCAACCATTCCCGTGTGCGTGTAATGCTGTCATTAATGGAGGGGACCTACAGTTTCTAAGCCGAATTTGAATGGCTAATTTGAGAAAACACTTTTCATGAAAAGAATTACTCTTAGAGGATTTGTCAATTACTCGGAAGAGGTAGTACCCGTAAAAAAAGCAAAGATGGCGCAGGCAGGTGTTGTACCCAAGACATCTGGCATGATAGTCCAAGGCACTAAACATCATGCCACTGGTACTACTGTTTAGATACTTAAATGAGAATTACTCTCATCATTATCAGATAGCCAAGGCAAGGTAGACAAAAACAACAACAACAAAAAACTCAAGTGAAATAGACCAGGGCAAACCAAAAATAAACCAATTTTCTAAAACAAAAAAACTTTAAAGCTCCATATCCATTTTGGAATTTCTTCCACAAAAACATCAAAAGTAGTTTTTTACATTTGCTCTACAGAGACGAAGTTTAATAAAAATAGTTACATACATCCAGTATAAAACAGCACAACAGTGCAAGCTTAAGGGAATATCATTAATGGCTGAATCACAAACAAGCTTCAGCTTTGGCTTCGCCTGACGTTTACTAGTTCAGTAAGAGGAATTCAATGCATGCTATCACAATGGAGCTTTGACCTCACGTTTCGTTTGACAATCGTAAGGAAAAAAACGTAATGTAACGTAATGTGACTCCAAACGGAAGCTTTAGTTCAATTTTCTGAACATTTGCTTTTTCAGACAGCTCAAGAGCTGTAAAAAAATGTCAACAAAACAAAATATTTGCTCTCTGGAGGGATGAAATAATAGAAATGTCATTCAAAGCAACCTCGAAGCAGGCCCACCGTAACGCAGACGAAGCCGAAGCTGAAGCGTGTTTGTGATTCAGCCATAAAATGCTCTATATTCCTACTAAATTTGAAACTTGACGACCGAGATGCTCCACATAGCTTAATGAGTAGTGGGTATATGTACAGTATACACAGAAAGAACTATTTTTGACTTATCCATCAAATATCGGTTAAGTTCGATTAAAAACTCTCACATGAAATCATTACTTACCATATACAGATTTGATAAACCAAGATCCTAAATTTGCTTGCTTTTGCTTTTCGGATACGAAAATGACAGTTTTAGCTCAATAAACAAACGAGAGCTAGAAATATTAAGCTTAAGCAAGACCACAAACGCGCCTAGAGCTACAGTAGACCTAAATCCGGCATGGAGTTATGAATTAAGAAAAACATATTAGAGTATAACATCAATTCAGAGATTTAAAATTTTTTTTTAATTTTTAAACACATCATGCCATTTTTATCTAATTGATATTTTATTTAATGTCTTGTAATTAACAAAGTCTTCAGAGGTCTGCCGTCTGCGGTGGGGATGTAATAAAATAACATGAAAAAGTACAGGCAAAGGGGATTGAAAGTGATTAAGTTTAAATTTAAATGTTTGTTTTGTAAAAATTGTGATGCAATAATGTGTTTGTGTACACTGTACAGTACATTCTAATATTATTTTAAATTTTTCGATAAGCGTAGACAAATGGTTATACTGTAGCTAATTATACCCGGGCCTATATATTATTTAATATAAGTGCACCAATGTTATCAAATTTTGTATTATTATACAATACTAATAGTTGGGTTCATAGAAATACACTTTAACTCACGTTTTTCAAATAAAATTGTTTTGTGTTCTCATTGGAGAAAAGCACCGAATGAAGCAACTTTTTGATTTTAAACGGATATCTCTATTTGTGAGTAATTCAAGCCAAATATTTAGATTCCTTACTACTGATAGAAAGAAATAATCACCTGTACTTAGTGTGACTGCTTAAAGATTAAGGATTTAAAATATAGATCAAGATCTTTGTATAGTAGTTAATTCTTAACGCCCCCCTTCGGCTTTCGGTTTCGGCAGATGATTAAATCCGTGCTGTAGACATTGGAATGGAAACAGCGATGACATGAAACTTCATATGGAATTTTCTTAAGATTATTAATTAATGAAGAAATATTCGACTGTTACCAGGCGTATTGTTTTTTCCTGAACACTATTTATTTTAATAAATATGATTTAAAATCACAAAATAATATATTATTCATATTTATTAAAATAAATATAGTCCAAGAGGTGACCGTCAGATCACTTAGCTCATCCGCTCAATGGATCTAATACCTCTTACTAAATAAAGATACTCTAGAGAAAGATAATGCACCAGGGTTGCCTATCAGATTTTGGGCCGAGGACGTCTAAACCGGGGCACTTCTGGTGCGTTTTTTTCACCATGACTTAGCCCATCCAGTTAATGGCTGAAACTAGTGCCAAACAATAGAGCTCGACGAAATAGATCGAAATATATAGGGTTGCCTAACTAAAAGTGGGCCGAAGCGCTTGGCAGCCCTATTTCAAGGTGCGTATTTTTCGACCATGACTTAGCCCATCCAGTTAATGGTTAAATTTGGTATCAAATGAAAGGTCTGAGTCTACTGATTATAAATATATAACTTAATAATTTGGCTGGCTTTGTTCATCGAATTTTATTGTATTTTATGTATCGTATTTTATGTAGAAAATTAATAAAATAGTTTTACATTTATAAAAAATCTATATATATGTCAAAAAAAGATTTACTGCAGTTTTCCTTAAAACATTAATTTTATTTAACCAACAACATTACTTTATCTATTGGCGTAAATTAAAGATTATTTTTTGTATTAAAATATAAGCATACATTCGTCGCACTGTTAAAAATACCCGGTGATGCTCATTAATTTACGAAAAACATAAGAAATGTGTTTTTTAGCAAAGACTATAACGTTTGATCAACATCAAGGTCAACATGAAGTTAATCCTCTCAAAGTTCTCTTTAAAAGTTGTAATCACGAGTGGGTACATACCATATAACACACATTTCATAAAGTTCGAACTGATATTGATAAGCAAAGCTTTATAATCATCAAGCTTTCTCCAATGTTTTTAGGCCTCAGCTGTGAACTTAGCATGCTAATTCTTACGTTGAATAAACTAGTTTTTTATTAATGATAAAAGAAATATTTTTTTTCGCACTTATTCTTATTATTATATATCATTTTGTTTCTGCAGTTGTCAAGTGCAAAAATTGATATTAAGCATTACTTGAGTTGTTAGTTGCTAAATAGGTGCGTGTTTTTTCAACTTAGTAGTGATCAATTCTTATAGAGTTTAAAAATGTTGGTTTGTTTTTTGTGTGGTGGACTAGAAAATTTAATAATTTTCAATAAGGAAATTTTTGAAAAATGTATTTCTACAAAAAAAATACGTGAATTAAAAAACTTGAAGTACGCTGATATTTGTTTTACATGATGATATGTCCTTGTCTGGTTATCACACAAAATGTTACAAAAAATTTACAGCGCTCCATCAAAAATATAAACTGGAGTATCAAGATATAATTCAAAACCAACACGTAAGCTATAATTTTATTTAAATTTGTTTTATTGCAACCCCAAAAATGTGTTCTTAACTAATACCGCATGAAATGTTTAGGCTCAATCAAGCACTTCTGTTCCTTCTTCTCCTAATCTTGACCAAGGATTACATGAACGTGAATTCAACCAACGCAGTGAAACAATGAGCTTATCACATACATTTTTTTCAAAAATTTTAGGAATAATAGATAACTTACATTATTGTTATTATTATTATAAGCTTTTATTTGCCATTATTGATATTTTTTACAATATTTATTTACATTTTTGTTTACATTTTCTGTTTCTTTTGAATTAATTACTATATAAAATTGACATATATTTTTTTTTTTTTAATCAAATTAATTTTAATATGTAAGCAAAGTTTGAATAAATAAATGGATGCGTGTCAAAATTCTATGGTCTGGCATAAGCCTCCCCCAATGTTGCCCAAAGATCTCTATCTTTTGCGTCATTGTACCAACTTTGTCTTTCTTTAAGCAAATCGTCTGCCCATCTTTTCTTCGGTCGTCCAACTGGTCTTCTGCTTTCTGGTGGAGTCCATTTTGTAATGATTTGTGTCCATCTTTGGTCCTGTATTTTAGATATATGTCCTGCCCAATTCCATTTAAGGAGTTTTGCTCGTTCAACCACGTCCGTTAAACCAGTTCTTCGTCTTATTTCTCTATTTCTTACTCTCTGGCTAATTCGTAGGTTAAGTAGTTTTCTTTCCATCTTGGTTTGGCATATTCTTATTTTGTCAAGTAAACTTGAAGTCAAGGATATAGTCTGTAACCCATACGTCATAACAGGTAGAATAGCAGAGTCTAGTATATATTTTCGTGTTTCGTCCCTTAGATTTGATTGCAATATTTGTTTTAGACTCCAAAATTGTTTCCAACTATTGGTAATGCGTCTAGAAACTTCTTTTTTCTCCTGGTTAATGAATGACTTAGTCTGTCCTAGATAAGTATAGTCTTCTAATGGGTGATTTTTTTGAGGTTAGGATTTTCATGCATTAGTATTTGACAGATCACGCGGGATTTCAGACATGGTGTCGAAGAGAAAGATGCTCAGTATGCTTTGACATTTCATCATGAATAGACTTACTAACGAGCAACGCTTGCAAATCATTGAATTTTATTACCAAAATCAGTGTTCGGTTCGAAATGTGTTTCGCGCTTTACGTCCGATTTATGGTCTACATAATCGACCAAGTGAGCAAACAATTAATGCGATTGTGACCAAGTTTCGCACTCAGTTTACTTTATTGGACATTAAACCAACCACACGAATGCGTACAGTGCGTACAGAAGAGAATATTGCGTCTGTTTCTGAGAGTGTTGCTGAAGACCGTGAAATGTCGATTCGTCGCCGTTCGCAGCAATTGGGTTTGTGTTATTCGACCACATGGAAGATTTTACGCAAAGATCTTCGTGTAAAACCGTATAAAATACAGCTCGTGCAAGAACTGAAGACGAACGATCGGCCACAACGTCGAATTTTCAGTGAATGGGCCCTAGAAAAGTTGGCAGAAAATCCGCTTTTTTATCGACAAATTTTGTTCAGCGATGAGGCTCATTTCTGGTTGAATGGCTACGTAAATAAGCAAAATTGCCGCATTTGGAGTGAAGAGCAACCAGAAGCCGTTCAAGAACTGCCCATGCATCCCGAAAAATGCACTGTTTGGTGTGGTTTGTACGCTGGTGGAATCATTGGACCGTATTTTTTCAAAGATGCTGTTGGACGCAACGTTACGGTGAATGGCGATCGCTATCGTTCAATGCTAACAAACTTTTTGTTGCCAAAAATTAAAGAACTGAACTTGGTTGACATGTGGTTTCAACAAGATGGCGCTACATGCCACACAGCTCGCGATTCTATGGCCATTTTGAGGGAAAACTTCGGATAACAATTCATCTCAAGGAATGGACCGGTAAGTTGGCCACCAAGATCATGCGATTTGACGCCTTTAGACTATTTTTTGTGGGGCTACGTCAAGTCTAAAGTCTACAAAAATAAGCCAGCAACTATTCCAGCTTTAGAAGACAACATTTCCGAAGAAATTCGGGCTATTCCGGCCGAAATGCTCGAAAAAGTTACCCGAATGGACCACCTAACACGCAGCCGCGGTCAACGTTTAAATGAAATTATCTTCAAAAAGTAAATGTCATGGACCAATCTAACGTTTCAAATAAAGAATCGATGAGATTTTGCAAATTTTATGCGTTTTTTTTTTTAAAAAAGTTCTCAAGCTCTTAAAAAATCACCCGATACATATTCTATGAGTTCGTTATCCAGCATTATGTCATCTTCAATATGGTTAGTCATTATCTTAGTTTTTGACTTATTAATATGAAGTCCAACTTTCTTGCATTCATTTGTCAATTCTATGAGCATATTTTGTATTTGTCCGGAAGTTGATGAAATGAGAACTATGTCATTAGCGAATCTAAGGTTGCTCAAATATTGTCCCCAAATATTTATTCCATATCTATTGTCCCAGTTTAGTTTCCTGAATATTTCTTCCAGTACGGCAGAGAATAATGGTGCGGTGACATTGGATCCCCCTGTCTTACGCCTCTCTTTATTTTTATTTCTCTTCCTATTCTTTCGGTTTTTATTTTCGCCACGCTGTCTGTAAATATATTTTTCAATGTCCTTATAAAGATAGGATGAATGCCTTGGTTTGTCAGCGCTGTCCATATTTCGTCATGTTCTACTGAGTCAAATGCATTACTGAAGTCAATATATAAAAGATACAAAGGTTTTTCAAATTCGTTAGTTTTTTCAATGAGTTGGTTCATTGTTTGTAGATGGTCAGTTGTAGAAAAACCTTCTCGGAATCCTGCTTGTTCTCTTGGCTGATTTTTGTTTAATGTGTCCTTAATTTTTGTATACATTACTTTGGAGAACAGTTTATATATCATAGAAATGTTGCTTATTGGTCTGTAGTTATTTATGTCATCTTTATTTCCTTTTTTGTGGATAAGCGTAATTATAGCTTGTTTCCATTGTTTTGGAATCTGCTGTCTTATAAGTATGTCATTAAAAATCGTGGTCAAGACTGTAGAAATTGGTTGTTTTCCATATTTGATCATTTCTGTTACAATACCGTCATTTCCTGTACACTTATCTGTCTTTAGATCGTCAATTGCTTGTTCAATATCTGTTTTTGTAAAAAGTGTAACAGTATTTAAGTTGGAGTAACTGTCCGCCATCGATATTTTATCCTCTTTTATTTCTTTTGTCGATTTGAAGAGTTCTTCGAAAAATTTGGTAGCAGACTCATTTACATATATCTCTCCTATTAATAGTGTTGTTATTTTTGTTCTTAATTGATGTTATCCACTCTTTTCCGTCGTCAAGAAATGATTTTGTCTTTTTAATAGATTTTGTGTTGCTTAATATATCTTTTATCATTGTTTCGTTATATGTTTGGATATCATTTTTTGCATCTTTTATGGTTTTCCGAAGGTATCTTAGTTCATTTTTTTCCTGGTCTGATAAGTTGTCCTTGCTTCGTAGGTTATCTCTTCTGGTTATCAGCGCTTTAGTGTCATCCGTTAATTTATCAGGTTTTGAAGTAACAGTAGTCATGATTGAAACTTTCGCCGAGTTCTTTATTATCTGTTCTAATGAATCATATGTATTTTGAAAGTTTTCGTTTATTCTATTTGTAGTTATATTAAGTCTTATTTCTTTCTTAAGCATGTCATTATATTTTTCAAATTTTTCGGTTGGTATCATTCTAGGAATACTGAGTGTTTGTTTGTTTCTTTTTAACGTATTATGGTCTACTTTTATATTTGCTAAAGATAACTTACATATTGGTCGGTAATTACATATTTTTTGCTTTGCTCCAGACTTAAAAATCGGAGATATGTACGATGTTTTCCACTCATTTAAAAATTCACCTGTTTTCAGAGACTTATTGAAAATTAGCAACAAAGGTAACGCAAGGGACGTTGCACATTTTTTGATTATCTTGGGAGATATACTATCTGAACCAAGTCCTTTGTTTTCATCAATCCCATTTAACGCTTCAAGTACATCTGATATTTCTAACTGAATAATTCCTATATCAACTACACTAGATGGAGTAAATTCAGGAAGCTCGTTAGGAGACGTAACTGCGTAAACAGATTCAAAATAATCTGCAAAAAGATTACAGATAGTTTGCAAATCACTAGATATAGAACCCGAAAACTCCATACAATTTGGTAAACCACTAAATTTTCTTTTGGAGTTAATAAAATTCCAAAAGCTTTTGCTGTCCTTCTTAACTTTGGATTCAGCTGTTGAAACATAATTACCATACAAAAATTTATTTAAGACATCAAAAGACTTTTCGATTACAAGATAGTTCTGTCTGAAAACCAAATTATTTTTGTCTTTTTTGTAGCGTTTATATGCTTTATTTTTTTATTTTTGAGCTTAGAAAGTCTGTCATTATACCATGGTGGGTTGGAATTCTTTCTACTTATTTTTTTCGGAATAAAACTTTCAAATGCTTGTTTTAAATAAGTTTTAAAAGATACGTTCGCTTGGGTCAGATCTTGGCTTTCTATTATGGACTCCCACGGTAATGAATTTAAAAATAAATTCATTGCATCGAAATTACCACGCTTATAATCAAAAAAAAATGGTCGATATCATTAGTGGTTTGAAAATAGGCTAAGAGCTTACAATCTATGACCAGGCTAATATGATGCTGAGAATTTTGAACCACACCGGTGAAAGAGCTTTGTCAACGCTCACTTCTAGCTCATTATCAACAAATACTAAATCTAATATGCGATTCAATAAATTAGGAACATTATTTTTTTGCAATAGATTAAACTGGCTGTAAAAATCTATTACAGAACACTCAATTTCAGTTTTAACGTTAAAAGGAATCATTTATCTTCAGCATCAAATTTCCAATTTACATCACCGATATTAAAATCGCCCAAACAAATTATATGATCAGATGGATTTAAGGAATTAAACAAATTACGACAATTTTCAATGTGAATATTATATAAATCTAATGGGTTTCCAGGTGGAATGTAGCTAGCGGAGATATATAAATATACATTTTTTCTAAGATGCACTTTAACAATTAATTGATCAATATCGAAACACATGTCGTTATTGCTTGAGTACAATTCAATTTGGTTCGAAATAAAATTAGTTTGAATGGCAATAATAATTCCACCACCTCTATTAAGACCAGTTTTCGTTGAACAACGATCTTTCCTATATACAGCATATTGATTACAATTAAAAAGTTCAGTTGTATGATGGCTATCATTAAGCCAGGTTTCAATCAAAACTATTATATGATAATTACAAGTAGCAAAATATAAAAATAAATTATTTAATTTAGTTCTTACTCTACCAACATTTTGATAATACATAAATATTAAAATCACCAAAACTAAGTAATTCTTGATCAAAAACAGCTTCAGCAGCAACATCTACGGCGACATCCACGGCAGCATAGTCAGCAACAAAAACTACTCTTGAGCGTAATTCATTGGCAACAATAACATCAGCCAAGAGATCATCTATAACATCAACGTTAACTTCGTCGATAGTTATATCATTACCCACAGCATCAAAATTATTTATATCTGCATTATCAGCATTAACATCATCAGATACAACAACAAAGTCGTCTAAAATATCAACATCACCAGGTACAATATCAGCAGCAACAACATCAGCAGCAACAACATCATCAACGACATCAGAAACAACATCAGCAGCAACAACATCATCAGCAACAACAACAACATCAGCAATAACATCGGCAACAACAACACCAGCAAGAGCAATACCTAGGTCGTTTGAGTTCTTTCCGGTGGTGGATCGTTTTTTGGCTTGTAATTAAATGGGCGAATACGAATACCCTTAGGCCAGAGCTCAGAGTTGTATATCAAATGCACATATTCCAGAGGAGTACCAATTTTAAAATTGATAAATTTTAACTTTTTCATATCTTCATTCGACGCAATTAGCTTATAACACGGAAAAAGATAGGCATCGAGTTTAGTTTTAGATTGAATATAATCGGTGATATTTTCAGTTGATGTTTCCTTTCTGAAACTGGATAAATGAAACCACCTCATTTTACTAAAAACATTTTTTTTAAGATGTCCGCATCTATATTTGCACCTGACTTAAAACTGGGTCTGTTAGCAGAAGATTGAATTCGAGCATTTTCAGTTTTAGAGCCGTCATCACAAGCAGAAGTCAAACCATCAGCATTAATATTAGCAACACCTTTGTTGTCGTCACCGTCATCGTCGGCGTCGCCGCGTCGGGGGCTTTTACAGATTCGTCAACATCAACACATACATTATTAGCATTTTTTTTACTTAGAGGAACCTCAATTTCAAATGCAGTACCCAAACCCACATTCGTTGCTGTCATCTCACTCGTACCAACAGCATTATTCCGATTGACGGGAGAGGAAGTGGAACCAATGTCTAAGCCATTTCTTAAAAGAGAAGTAGAATTAGATTGCACTCCCACGAGAGCAGCAGAGCATGCAGCAGCGTGTCGCGTCGTCATCGACCATCGTCATTTATTTGTACAAAACCTTCTCCTTTTTGCACCTCTTTAGATAGGGAAATTTTCGATGATGAAGCAGGCAGTGCGGAAGGCAGCTGTTTCTGTGGTTTCTTGTTACTTGGAACTTTCGATGAAGTTTTTGGGGAGGGCGAGGGATTTATATTAGTTATTGAGAGTCGATTAGTTGCGGGAGAAGAATGGAATTTGGTTTGTATTTTTTTTATTAAGAGGCACAATAGCTTTTATGAGTCGTTGACCTTTCGTAGAATTACGCACTTCTCTACTGACATCTAATTGTTTTTGTTTTTTTTTTTCGGTTTCTACCCTTTGTGTGGCAACAACTTTATGAGAACTCTGGGTACTTTAAGTTCGGAATCCGATCTACATATGTAAAAGAGCAACACAGTCAAACAGTTTATTTATTAAAGATTGTAGAACTATGTTTGCACAATTTTCACATTTCCAGATTATGACGAACTAGACTTTATGATTTTCATTTCAAAGTCACTTAGCAGAGAGCATATGGCATATACCGCACAAGACAGTATCACTGCTGTTTAGTAAATCG
Source organism: Eupeodes luniger (assembly GCA_951509635.1). Classification (NCBI taxonomy): domain Eukaryota; kingdom Metazoa; phylum Arthropoda; class Insecta; order Diptera; family Syrphidae; genus Eupeodes; species Eupeodes luniger. The sequence continues at coordinate 57,452,651 of OX608075.1, read as the reverse complement.
GTACACTTTCCGCACAGATTACTCATCGTAGGCAAAAAGTCTAATAAAGATTCAAGCAAAAATATTCTTACGAGTACAAGACCAAGACTTTCCTGTCGCACAGGTTAAGACAACGATCTAAGCACACACGTAGCGTTTGACAATTTTGATCGGTTTGTGGATACTTTCACTGGAAAAAATATTCTGCATGATACTGTAGGTATCATCTACCAATTTGTTTTAAACGGTGATAATTCTTTTCAAAACAACCAATTGAAACGCGAATCATCAAGTACAAATAGTGAGGCGATACCAAAAAAAGACGTCGTTTTGAGGAAATTCAACGTGAGATACAACCCTATTTACAGAAACCCAGCGCTAAAACAAGCTTAATGAATTTAGATGCAATTTCTGAAATAATTAGTGGTTGTTTGACTAGTAAATCCAATTCTGAAACACGAAATTTGATTTGGGCTCTTTCGTTATCTCTCATAGAAACAACTCCAATGTGAGTAGGATACAACTCCTTAACAACGATAGATAATAGCCAATTGCAAAAAATAGATTATCTTCCACAGATAAATTTGTCACCAACATCATACTCTGTTGTTCAGGAAACAATGTTTCATTCTCAAAAAATTGCAAAAGAATGTAATCAAGAGAAGATCGTTGTTAGCTATGATTTGGCTATAGCTAAAATGGCAATGTAAATTCAGATAGCGGAGAGCCAAAAATTTGACAATCTTTTCATTAATCTTGGAGCATTTCACATAGAATTGGTTTTTTTTTAAGGCTCTGGGAAAGTATATTGATTCCTCAGGTGTTGTTGAGATATTAATTCAATCAAAAGAAATAGCAGAAGGGTCTATCAATGGTATAGTTGGTGGTTTACACTTTAACCGATGTAAAAGAATTCATCCCTTGCTTTCAGCTGCTCTTCAATATCTGCACTTTGATCGATTTTTGAATGAATATGATATTGACCGCGGATTTTTAATAGAAGAATTGAAAATTGTCCAAAAAACACCGAAAGAAAATTGTCAGCCTTTGGAACCACTTCCGGTGCTAGACTATACACTTGCAGAGTACAAGCGATATTCAGAATCAACACTATCTGGGAGTCACGGAAAAACTGCCCAATATTACATGCAATATATTTTTTTTATGAACACCTTTTTTTCACTATCTCGTAGTATAAGGACCAATGACTTTGAATTATACCTTCAATCTCTATACGATTTGTCGAATTTGTTTTTTTCTTTGAATCAACAAAATTATGCAGATGGATTTTGCATTATCTAAGCAACTTGATGTTATTAAAAGAAAACAACTCCCCATTTTTAGATGATTTTAGAAAAGGAGCTTTTGGTGTTCAAAGAACTAAGTCTAATTTTTCAAGGACACCTGTTAATTTGACACTTGAGCAGACGATAAATGCAGATGCTGCAAGTTCTTTAACTGGTATAAGCCATTTTACAAACTCCATTTGTGCGCGCCAGCGTTGAGCTTTAAGTCATAGTATGCGAACAAAAATAATATCAACTATGCTTGGCGAAATTAATTTAACTAAAAACGATGACACAGTTCATGAACTCGAAAGTTTTAGGATTTCAAAAGAAAGAAAAACCTAAGAGAACATAATTACAACTTTCAAAAATAACATCAATCCATTCGATAAATCGGTAGACGAAAAAAGTTTATTTAACGTAGTTACAGGAAGGGCTGTTTCGGAAGAGACTATGAATTTCCTCTTAAATTTAATGGGAGAAACCAAAAAACATGAGTTCATAGCTGAATGTAATAAAAATCGTGAAAGGTTTGAAAAACCCATCAAAAGAATAAACTTACAAAATTTTGCTTCGGAGTGTTTGAAAAAAAAAACACTTAAAAGCAAAGATGGCACTAAGAACGTTTTGTTGAAAATGGAGCGTGATATATTTGGAAGATTGCTTGCTATTGCTCTAGAAAAGAAAATTGATATGGAGTACTGTCTTTCATTTCCATTATCACCAGCACCACCTTCATTGTGCCATTGTACGGGAGAAATGCTCAAGACAGATAAGTCAGTACTTGCAAAGAAATAACGTTCCTTCCATGTATCTAATCCTCCTTCTAACGTTGATGTTGATTTAATAGATGGGTTTTATCTCCTGCATCACTTAGGGCCTTCTTTACCTCAGAGGTTTGACAAACTATCTGAGCTTATTTAAAAAAAAAAATTCCAACACCAGTGCTACTCAGATCCACTTGATATTTGATAGTTATTTTACTCCATCAATCAAAGACGTCGAGCGAAATAACCGCCATAAAATTAGTGCAAACTACACAATTTGTGGACCATCACAAATAAGGCCAAATGAGTTTTTAAAACATTTGCGTAACAAAAAATTCAAAGAAGATTTAGTTGCATTTTTATGTAGTCACTATGAAAGTAGTAGTATCTGCTTGCATTTAGGGAATAAGAAGTTGTTCCTAACTGTTAAAGAGCAGTGTTTCTCATTTACATGTTCGAACAATAATATTGTTAAGACTCTTGAAAAGGACTATTTATGTCACCACGAGGAAGCCGATACGAGAATTGTCTATCATTTAAGTAAATTATCAAACAACTCAAAAGTAATGATAAAATCGTCGGATACTGACATTTTAATTATTTTGCTTGGAAATATCCATAAACTTAAAAATTTTGAGATATTTTTAACAACACTAGGTTCCGCACCGCATTGCTTAAATTGTACCGAGGTTTCAAAAAAACTTGGCGATAGGCTTTGTCAATCCTTACCGGGTTTCCGTTTTTATTCTGATGACGATAACTAAACGACAAATTGAAAAAAGTATGCTTTTATTTGTATCTTATTTTGTAAATGTAAACTTTTGTTATTCCGTTCTTGGAAAGTAAAATATATTCGTAGATATCATGTTATTTAATTTTTGTATTGTTAAGTTTATTGGTATTGAATATAAATATATCAAAAACTATGTTCCTTAAATTTGTAAATGAAAAAGTATTTAAATTGTGATTTTTTTGTTCAACGGTAAATAAAAGTTGAATAAAAACTCTGCTCATATAAAAAATATAAATATATATATATATATAAATATATAAAAACTCTCTTTACTTATTAATATCTCCCATGAAAAAGAATTAATGATTTATTAAGTCAATTTTAAAGGTAAGTCATCCAGCTATGTAAAAGAAGGCAACTTATACTTTTTGAATAGTAAAAGCAATTATAGTTGCCACTGTACCTACTTTTTTGTCCTAAATTTCATTTGAAAGTAAATCTTTTATTTACGTCAATATATAAAGTAATGTTGTTGGTTAAATAAAATGAATGTTTTAAGGAAAACTGCAGTAAATATTTTTTTGACAAAAATACAACTATTTTATTAATTTTCTACAGGCTCTGAGCTTTAATTTGATATACAATACATAAAATACAATAAAATTCGATGAACAAAGCCAGCCAAATTATTAAGTTATAAGGCATTACATATTTGGTGGATTTTTTTTTATAACGGGGCTGCGGAGGGGTTCGGCCCAGTTAAGACATGGCAACCCTATAAATTCATAATCAGTAGACTCAGACCTTTCATTTGATACCAAATTTAACCATTAACTGGATGGGCTAAGTCATGGTCGAAAAATACGCACCTTGAAATAGGGTTGCCAAGCGCTTCGGCCCACTTTTAGTTAGACAACCCTATATATTTTGATCTATTTCGTCGAGCTCTATTGTTTGGCACTAGTTTCAGCCATTAACTGGATGGGCTAAGTCATGGTGAAAAAAACGCACCAGGAGTGCCCCGGTTTAGACGTCTTCGGCCCAAAATCTGATAGGCAACCCTGGTGCATTATCTTTCTCTAGAGTATCTCTATTTAGTAAGAGGTATTAGATCCATTGAGCGGATGAGCTAAGTGATCTGACGGTCACCTCTTGGACTATATTTATTTTAATAAATATGCATAATATATTATTTTGTGATTTTAAATCATATTAATTAAAATAAATAGTGTTCAGAAAAAACAATACGAATGCTAACAGTCGAATATTTCTTCTTTAAAAGTCCCATAGCAAGGATATAAAAATAGCTATAATTTATCTTCTTTGAAGACTTGTAGCAACTATATAATTCGCAGTTGCTCTATGCAGCTCGGATTATATGGAATCTGGATTTATTCGAGAAAATATGCGTCAAGACAAGGTGTAATGGTCATCTTCTGATGAGCCCAACCATTACATCGGGGCGAAACGCATATATGAACAAATGCTGGTTTATATTATTTTGTGATTTTAAATCATATTTATTAAAATTATTAATTAATGATTGAATTCAATTTCAAATTTGTTTCTTGATATTTGTTGTGTTTCCAGGCACGTGGTAAAGAATAATGTTAAGAATGTTTTCTTAATTATTAAAAAATATTTAATTTATACGGGCAGTATTATTTTTTTAGGTTAGTGAACTTTAAATTCTTCTAACATCTCCTGTCTAAGCTTAATATCCCCTTGTGTGCGGAATGAAAAAAGCGTTAATAATAAATTAAAAAGTTATATAATGAAACCATAATGCATAAGTTTAGTTAACAAAAAAAATAATTTTCTTCGAATAAATTATTAACAAATATTTGTTTAAAAACAATGGTGCAGTGGCAATAAACGAATTTGTAAAATGTTAAAGCCATTTTTAGCAATTTACTAAGCTAAAAATATGATTGACCTAATTTAACATATAACTATCTACAATTTGCTTAAGTTAAAATCACGGAATGGATACTTTAACTTTTATCAATTTCCTAAATCCTTATGACATCTGTACAATTAATCTCATATGACTCCAATAGTAAATGCTAAATATTTTTATCAATTTGCTAACTAGTAAATTGTTAAACCCTTAACAATATGTTGTTTAAAATTTTGCGCCATTGTTTTTAACATTTGGTAAGATTTTTAGATAAATCCAATTTGATAGTTTTTCATAGAAAATATGCATGCCACCATTAACTAATGGGAAGTTTTGGAGATATAAAACATTTCGTCAAAGTATTTATAGAAAAAGCTTTTTCATATTTAAAAAAAGAAAAGAATATTAAACTACATATTTATAATTTACAATTTGTTTACCAATGTAGTACATAAGTCATATATATAATGCACATCGCATGTAAACCTGAACCATTATTTTACTTCCAACCCCACTGTTTATACATCCTTGCGTCAAGCAATCATAACTTTATCATTTTATTACATCCTGATTCGATTTGAATTTCATTTTTTAGTGTTCGTTACAATGATTCCAAGAACAGTCAATTTTACATAATCCTAAAAAAATTCCTTGAATCTTTCTCTATTATAGAACCTTTCATTGCCATAAGAAAATACATCAAACAAATCTTGTTGCCTTAAAGATAAAAACACAAATACACGAGTCTGAGCAAATATAATAATCGTACTGAACTAGAAATATGTCTTATCCATGGTGTAGTTCGCGAAATTGAATTCTTCTTCCGGATTTCCTTTTTTTCCTTTCTTTCCTTTTTGTTGTTCCTTACCCAAGAGACAAATTGGAATTACTGAAAATAAAGTACTTGAGACAAATCTTTTTCGGGGACTTTTCTTAATTATTAGCAAGAAGCTTAGAAAGGATAACAAGAATTTATATTTTCATTTTCTTCTTCTTCTTCTTCTTTTTACCATTCAGCAACAAGTGCTTGGCGAAATGCAATCGACTGATCCTGGTGGACCGAGAAATAACAATCCATCTCCTGCCAATTCTACACCCAATAGAAATCCCTTCAAGGCTCACTTGGAACATCAGAATCAGCCATCGCGTCAAGCAGCAACATCCTATCAGAATGGTACCAATATCGAATCTCTCACATCGCAGGACTCGAGCGAGCTATCTCATACATCACACCTGCCCCCACAAACATCCACCGAACGGAATACTACCTATCACAGTTATGGTCCGCAAATGACATCACCGCCCTTACCACCATCGGATAATTACCGGCAGGAGGATTATCGAGCTGCCGGGACCTGGGCTGCCACCAAAGCTTGGATGATCCAGTGGAGGGGCTCTAGACGGTTGGTTTTGGTAATAGTGGCAATTGCCTTGCTGTTGGACAATATGCTCCTTACAACTGTAGGTAAGTCATAGTACTCCATTAAGGAATATATTTTGTCAATACAGAAGTATCCTTGGAGATAAATACCCTTCCCTTCCACTTCAACGAAAAAGAATTTTATTTCATTGACTATTCCCAGAGGCACTTAGCCAAATGAATATTTCCTCTGCTTCAACGGAACAACCCTTATATCCTTTTCTATCACACCGCAAAGCATGGCGATTTACAGGCATGTTAACCATTCATCAGGACTACAGTATAAACATAAGGAAAGCAGGTTAAGGAAAAGACTATATATTTATAACCTTTTCAGTAATTTTCAGTAGGATAATATTTATAAGCAGCGATTGAATCTCAGATTGAATCCATTAAACGCTGCCAGTGGAGTGGCATCCCTGAGTTCACACTTCGTGATTCTTATGTATTATTTATGAGATTTACCTTTAGATGATGCTTCCACAATCTTGCAACGGCATCCGTTTACATTTGCAATTGTGATTTACCCCACTTTATATATGGCTTGGGTGCCAATTCTACCATTAATGTATATCTTAGGATCGTTGAGAAATCGAGTCAAATTGGCTTTTTTACGAGTCACATTTTAAATCATATTAAACGTTCGAGTCTTTTATTTTTGTTCTCTAAATCTTTCTTGAATTCAACAAGTTTTGAAGTGCGTATATATTTTCTGCGTATATATTTCGAAGGAAATGGAATTGGTGAATCGATTTATTCGATCAGAGACATACTTTTTCTTTTGCGACTCTTGCTATAAGTACATACTTGTTGGTTATTTATTTAGCCCTTTATATTTTTTTTTTCTGAAATAATGTAGAATATATGCAATGCATGTCTTTAAGCACATTTAATAAGTTGTTCTTATTTGCAATAGAGTAAAAAAAAACTAGAAACTTTAAATAATGCAGGTTCATTCACGAAGAAATCGAGTTAAGCTTTTGTGTTTGTGTTTTCAAAATTAGTTGTCATATGTGATGTGCTGGCTACCATACCATTACCAAACATCAGGATTTTAAAAGAATCCAATCGTTTTGGAATACAATTTTGTATGACTTAATTTAAAGATTGCAATCATTGAAGTCTCAAATGATTGCAATCGAGTGCAGTCAGCCGATAAGGGAAAAATTATTTAAATCTTTTTAAGGCCAAATGATTGGTAAATGTATAATTTAAAATCCCAATTTCTGAGTGAATTCAATAATTGGAATCTTCTAGTTGAATTCAATAAATAATTTCTAATGATTGCATTCACAAACGATTGCATTCTTTTACAAGACTAATTTATATTTTAAATTTTACGTTTTTTCGTGAACAATACCAGTTTTGTCATAAGTAAATTAACATTGAGTCTGCAATTGCTGTCCGACCTGTTGAGGTTGTCAAGGCCGGATTGTAGAAGATCACAAAGTGTAAAGATGACTTTTTCTGAAAAAAAATATAAGGTACAATGTCGTGGAGTAAATAAATCATAAATATTGTTAGCTACCATCTCGGATTTAAGAAGAAGTTTTACTCGAGTTTTATTTCGAGATTGTATATAAATGAACAATAAACAATTTTTGTATAGTTCTTACTTATGTAGAGCACATTTTTCTGTATTCCAATGTCCAACGGAAGGACATAAAACCAATTTCAAATTGTAAAGCACTTGAATTTTCTCTAGATTGACAGGATTTGATAAAACGGAACCTTTTTTCTTTTAAGTTCGTTTAACTTGTTGATGTAAGGCTTAAGGGAGGCAGTGGACAGTACCTATTAACAAAAGTTATTTGAGTCATTACTCTTCTGTTATTATTATACTTGAGCTCTTCCTTTAATGCTAGTATATTTTTATACATACCATCATAACATTACCTTAGAGTGATTTTAACATTCGAATACAAATACAACATGAAAGTCATTTAATATATCAAAGAATTTAATAAAACAAAGAATTTAAATTTTAAGAATTCTTATTTTCCAGACAAAGTTCAACTTTTTCTTTGGTTGGTGTAGAATGACCGCTTGGGGGCAGGAAAGCCTGCAACTCCCTTCTAATTTCCTCCGTATTAATGCTGTTGTCCAATATTTGTTCAGTTATGATTTTACTATACCGATTCTCAAAATTACTTTGAGGGCGAATATCCGGAATAATATAACGCCTCTTTTCCGTTCTTGTAATTTGTATTTTAGTTATTTTATTTATAGAACTTTCGTCAGCCATAATTTATAAAATTCGATTAATATCAACAGAGTCAAATGGAAAACTACAGGCTAAAAGAACTTTTGGGACCTATGTTGGAAAATTCTTATGAAGTTTCGATTGCCTTTCTTGTCATTCGACGTACAAGTGTACGCAAGTTTGGAAAAGCTTTTAATAAGTTGAATCAAAAATAAAAACAACTTTCGGTCGCAAATGTAAGAATTTAATCTGTCACAGCATTAGGTATGGATTATAAGTATTGGTAGATAATTGTTATTTAAATATGTTAAGTTAAGTACAAAAAATCTTTATTTTTGAGAACGTTGGTTAAGCCTAATTAAATTTAAAAATAAAATAAATTTAAAATGGATTTTGGGAAAGAGTGTATGTATAAATGGAAGTGCTTTCTTCCATTTCAGATATCATGACCACTTTTTTAAAGGCTAAAATCTCATAGTAATTTGTTTAGTGTTTAAAGCTCAATATACACATTTTTGAAAATATAAGCTCTTAGAAGTTATTCGTCTTGGCAATTGTTAGCAATGCTGCATCAAAAATGCAATTTTTCAAAAGATTATAAGTAATTATCATATCACCTTGAATAAGAAAGAATTGATGGCCCTGATGTCAAGGCTTAATCCAAGGTCAGTTGTTGTCTTTTGGCAACAAAAAATATTGTATCAATAATATATAATAACATTAAGACAAACTTTTAAATGCAAAATCCGATGGTCGAAAAGATTAAAAGACGTTTAAGGACTCGCTCCAACTTCAAAATCCATCGTTGATCCGTCAGAAAAAAGATAGTTGCAGATATAATTAAAATAAGGTTAAGATTATTTAAATCTGTACACGGTACAGAAAAATAACTTGACTCTTTACTTCTGAAGTTAGTTTTGCAGATGAGAAATAATTTTACCTTTTTGTAAGGTACAATTATAATTTCTATGAATTTGTTTTCAGCGGAAATAGGGGAATATTCACAGATTTTTCACTTTTCTTTATCATTAAATATTTTTCTCACTCTTCGTAAAAAGTAAATTTATTTCCCACTCTGAGTAAAGTGATATTCTATACAAAAGTGTTTAAGTTCCCACCTAAAAATATACACATTTTTATGTTAATAAACTTGGCATAATTCCATAATTCCTATTAGTTTTTTTGTTCAACTATATTGTTTCTACTAATGTCTAACAAATTTAAAATGCTTCTCTATGCATGGTAACTTTCAAATAAACAAAGTTTATTCGCTTAAAATTTGTATAATCTAAACAAAAAGTCTGCAAAAAATCATGATTACGTATGAATTTCAAAAATCATTGTTCATTTAACTATCTTACACCTATTATATCGTAATGAGTCTTACTTTTAAAAAAATCAGTGTTGCTTAACATTAAATTAAATAAAACTCTATAACTTAACCAAAATCACCTTTATCGAAAACAATAAAATATTGAAGAACACATTTTCGCAATGCTAAATGAAGTTTTCCATTGCTGCAATTTTAACAGTATGATTGCTTTGGTTAAGTTTTTTTTCGCAAGATCGTTTCAGTCATTCTCCAGCAATTGCAATGTAGTTATAATGGGTGATTTTTTTGAGGTTAGGATTTTCATGCATTAGTATTTGACAGATCACGCGGGATTTCAGACATGGTGTCAAAGAGAAAGATGCTCAGTATGCTTTGACATTTCATCATGAATAGACTTACTAACGAGCAACGCTTGCAAATCATTGAATTTTATTACCAAAATCAGTGTTCGGTTCGAAATGTGTTTCGCGCGTGTGTTTTGTTCAGCGATGAGGCTCATTTCTGGTTGAATGGCTACGTAAATAAGCAAAATTGCCGCATTTGGAGTGAAGAGCAACCAGAAGCCGTTCAAGAACTGCCCATGCATCCCGAAAAATGCACTGTTTGGTGTGGTTTGTACGCTGGTGGAATCATTGGACCGTATTTTTTCAAAGATGCTGTTGGACGCAACGTTACGGTGAATGGCGATCGCTATCGTTCAATGCTAACAAACTTTTTGTTGCCAAAAATTAAAGAACTGAACTTGGTTGACATGTGGTTTCAACAAGATGGCGCTACATGCCACACAGCTCGCGATTCTATGGCCATTTTGAGGGAAAACTTCGGAGAACAATTCATCTCAAGGAATGGACCGGTAAGTTGGCCACCAAGATCATGCGATTTGACGCCTTTAGACTATTTTTTGTGGGGCTACGTCAAGTCTAAAGTCTACACAAATAAGCCAGCTTTGGAAGACAACATTTCCGAAGAAATTCGGGCTATTCCGGCCGAAATGTTCGAAAAAGTTACCCAAAATTGGACTTTCCGAATGGACCACCTAAGACGCAGCCGCGGTCAACATTTAAATGAAATTATCTTCAAAAAGTAAATGTCATGGACCAATCTAACGTTTCAAATAAAGAATCGATGAGATTTTGCAAATTTTATGCGTTTTTTTTTTTTTTAAAGTTCTCAAGCTCTTAAAAAATCACCCGATACCTTTATCTATGGAAGCAAAAATTTTCTTGTTATATTATAAGTAATTACAACTATAATTTTAATATACAGTCATAATTTATTTATTTTTTCATGCTTGTTTTAACAAGCAACTTAAGTATTTTATCCAAAAACTTATTCAATAAAAACAAAACCAAAAACACCAGAAATAAATGCATTGCCATTATAAATAAGCACATGTTTTTATAAAAATTCGACAAAACTACTACAAAAAAGAATTTGAGAGATGCCGGGTGTTTGGTTATTTTTTCATAAAACAAAACCGAATGCGATAAATTATAAAAACACAATAATATAACTATTAATGTAGATGAAGTAGATATGAATAAAATCTTCCGACAAATGTGAGCGATGTTGATTTCTAGCTCACTCAATACTTCCACAAGACTAGTATAAACGTTAAGTCTCTTTGTCACATAATTAGGTCCAAACAAAATTGGAGCAAAAATTGTTAATGATATTATTACTCCTAGTATCTTGACCACAAACGCACTACTAGCTGCTAGCGTACTATCGACAATCAGAGGCTTTGCATAGGCCAAAGTATCCATATAGACCAGTACTGCATTAACGTAGCCATATATTGAAACATGCAATAAGGTTATTCCAAAATACGGATATGATATTTTGAAAAATCCATTAGTTCTCTTAAAAGGAAATAAGCCACTTAATCGTAGAGCAAGAATAGAAATGCTAAACGCAGCTTCAATATCTTGAGGGTTGCTGAATTGTTTCCAAACCTTGGAAATTCGATTAATTATTTGCAAAAACATGACACTTATTTCTGTTGGACAGGTGGAACTGAATGACTCTCAAATTAATCTTTTCGAACGCTTTTATAAGGAAAAAGTAAGTGAAGTAAAAGTATTTTTATGTCATTGTAGCACAATAATAAAACAAACAATTAGTTAAAAAGCGCTTTCTAGTGTAATGGATTAGCAATACTCTGAAGGTAAGGTAACATGGTGTATTCCATATGAGAATGGGGACGATTAGAAGCGACTTAGCTTTGAAGTAGAAAATATGGTATGGGAAATAAAAATTGAACTTGTGTTATATACTAAAGTAGAAAATGGCGTGTGATGATGGATTAAGCTACATAATTTAATGTATGTTATTATAAGCGGGATGACGACAAATTAATTAAAGCAAAAATAGTTGTTTCGGTTATAAAGCTCGCACATAAATTACTTAAAATTAGTACCGTAGAACAGGGCTAATTGTAAGATGAGATCGACGATTAAACTTTAAAACAAGATACAAAACTATAATAAAATCCACTGCAAAACATATTAGGTGTAATATTGGACTTTTTATTATTTTTCAAAAGTGAGAAAAAGCAGTAGGTACATTGTTTTATTTTTATTTATTTATTTAATTCATGTTGAACTACACTGTAAGATACGCAATATCTTTCTTAAGTGAAGCTATTCAACAATACCTAACTACTTTGTTCGAAAAGTTAAATTAAAAAAAAAATAATTACAAACTTGTGAACATTGCTTCTGGAACACATACATTTTTATTATATATAAGATAATGTCATGAACAAGTTTACAAATTAGAAAAATATGGTTTAAGTTGGTAGAAATACAAAAAAACTGTCTTTCTGAGATAAAACTGTTAAAGCATAAGATAACTAAGAGACACTATCAATTCGAATTCAAACACTGTATTTTTTGTACAAATCATAACTTTTATGGTTAAAAGTATTTTCGAGAATAAGGTTAAGGCCTGATGTTTACAAAGACTTTCAATTATAGGCATCGCCATCAAAACGATTTTTTTCCAAAATTGTAAGAATAATTTTTGTTTCTTAAATTCAATGCTCTAATTAATTTTAATTAAAAAAAGATGGTAAGATTTATTTAATTTTTGAGAAATTGAAAAAAAGGAAAAGTACTTTCTTCCAAGATTATCGGATGATCCCTTTTCTAAGAACCTATTTGGCAGATATATTACAAAATATTCCTTTGATCACCAGATTGAATTCCTTCGAAGTTTTACGCTTGGGGAATTTCTTCTTAACGCATTAAAATCGTTGAAGTTAAATTGCAGTATAACCCTAATAGTGGCGATGATATCGAAAATGTATTCTAATATCATTCATTGTTATTAAAATTAAAAGGTAAATGTAAAACTATTACTACTTAATTTTTTGCATTATTATTATTATTATTATTATTATTATTATTATTATTATTATAAGCTTTTATTTGCCATTATTGATATTTTGTACAATATTTATTTTCATTTTTGTTTACATTTTCTGTTTCTTTGGAATTAATTACTATATAAAATTATAAAATCGACATATTTTTTTTTTTTTTTTTTTAATCAACTTTAATATGTGAGCAAAGTTTGAATAAATAAATGGATGCGTGTCAAAATTTTATGATCTGGCATAAGCCTCCCCCAATGTTGCCCAAAGATCTCTATCTTTTGCGTCATTGTACCAACTTTGTCTTTCTTTAAGCAAATCGTCTGCCCATCTTTTCTTCGGTCGTCCAATTGGTCTTCTGCTTTCTGGTGGTGTCCATTTTGTTATGATTTTTGTCCATCTTTGGTCCTGTATTCTAGATATATGCCCTGCCCAATTCCATTTAAGGAGTTTTGCTCGTTCAACCACGTCCGTTAAACCAGTTCTTCGTATTATTTCTCTATTTCTTACTCTCTGGCTAATTCGTAGGTTAAGTAGTTTTCTTTCCATCTTGGTTTGGCATATTCTTATTTTGTCAAGTAAACTTGAAGTCAAGGATATAGTCTGTAACCCATACGTCATAACAGGTAGAATAGCAGAGTCTAGTATATATTTTCGTGTTTCGTCCCTTAGATTTGATTGCAATATTTGTTTTAGACTCCAAAATTGTTTCCAACTATTGGTAATGCGTCTAGAAACTTCTTTTTTCTCCTGGTTAATGAATGACTTAGTCTGTCCTAGATAAGTATAGTCTTCTACATATTCTATGTGTTCGTTATCCAGCATTATGTCATCTTTAATATGGTTAGTAATTATCTTAGTTTTTGACTTATTGATATGAAGTCTAACTTTCTTGCATTCATTTGTCAATTCTATGAGCATATTTTGTATTTGTCCGGAAGTTGATGAAATGAGAACTATGTCATCAGCGAATCTAAGGTTGCTCAAATATTGTCCCCAAATATTTATTCCATATCTATTGTCCCAGTTTAGTTTCCTGAATATTTCTTCCAGTACGGCGGAGAATAATGGTGGTGACATTGGATCCCCCTGTCTTACGCCTCTCTTTATTTTTATTTCTCTTCCTATTCTTTCGGTTTTTATTTTCGCCACGCTGTCTGTATATATATTTTTCAATGTCCTTATAAAGATAGGATGAATGCCTTGGTTTGTCAGCGCTGTCCATATTTCGTCATGTTCTACTGAGTCAAATGCTTTACTGAAGTCAATATATAAAAGATACAAAGGTTTTTCAAATTCGTTAGTTTTTTCAATGAGTTGGTTCATTGTTTGTAAATGGTCTGTTGTTGAAAAACCTTCTCGCAATCCTGCTTGTTCTCTTGGCTGATTTCTGTTTAATGTGTCCTTAAGTTTTGTATACATTACTTTGGAGAACAGTTTATATATCATAGAAATGTTGCTTATTGGTCTGTAGTTATTTATGTCATCTTTATTTCCTTTTTTGTGGATAAGCGTAATTGTAGCTTGTTTCCATTGTTTTGGAATCTGCTGTCTTATAAGTATGTCATTAAAAATCGTGGTCAAGACTGTAGAAATTGGTTGTTTTCCATATTTGAGCATTTCTGTTACAATACCGTCATTTCCTGTACACTTATCTATCTTTAGATCGTCAATTGCTTGTTCAATATCTGTTTTTGTAAAAAGTGTAACAGTATTTAAGTTGGGGTAACTGTCCGCCATCGATATATTATCATCTTCTATTTCTTTTGTCGATTTGAAGAGTTCTTCGAAAAACTCTTTTCCGTCGTCAAGAAATGATTTTGTCTTTTTAATAGATTTTGTGTTACTTAATATATCTTTTATCATTGTTTCGTTATATGTTTGGATATCATTTTTTGCATCTTCTTTTATGGTTTTCCGAAGGTATCTTAGTTCATTTTTTTCCTGGTCTGATAAGTTTTCCTTGTTTCGTAGGTTATCTCTTCTGGTTATCAGCGCTTTAGTGTCATCCGTTAATTTATCAGGTTTTGGAGTAACAGCAGTCATGATTGAAACTTTCGCCGAGTTCTTTATTATCTGTTCTAATGAATCATATGTATTTTGAAAGTTTTCATTTATTCTATTTGTAGTTATATTAAGTCTTATTTCTTTCTTAAGCATGTTATTATATTTTTCTATATTTTCGGTTGGTATCATTCTAGGAATACTGAGTGTTTGTTTGTTTCTTTTCAACGTATTATGGTCCACTTTTATTTTTGCTCTTACTAGCCTATGGTCACTATCAAATTTAAAATTATTCAATACGGAGATGTCATTAATAGTTTTCAGTTTATTTGTTAGAATTAAGTCAATTTCGTTCTTTGTTATCCCATTCGGGTGAATCCAGGTCCATTTTCGTGTTTCTCTCTTTTTGAAGAAAGAATTTGCAAATCTGAGATTCGTCTCTTCTAGCCACTTTATAAGTAGGTCTCCTCTTTTGTTTCTTCGTCCGTATCCAAATGGTCCCATTACTTCTTCATCGTTGTCAATCTGTTTCCCTAACTTGGCGTTGAAATCTCATATAACATACATTATCTCCGTTTTTGTTTCATTATATACTTTGTCCAATAAATTGTAGAAGTTCGAAATTTCTTCGTCAGTTGCTGTTTTGGTCGGGGCATAAACCTGAATTATCGTCATTTTTGTGTTTTGTATTTTTAAACATAGGCTACAAATCCTTTCACTAAAAAATTGTACATTTATTATTCTGTCCTTTAAACTCTTTTTGATGAGAAATCCAACTCCATGCAAGCCTTTGGTCTCACCAATGTAACAGAATATATCATTCTGGTTTTCAATTATGTTTTGTCCAAAAATTCTTAGCTCGGATAGTCCCAGTATATCCCAGTTGATAGTTGATAACGCTAGTCTTAGTTCTGATTGTTTTGCTTCTGTAGCTAATGTTCTTACATTGTATGTACAAATGTCTAGAGTGTTTTTGGATTGGTCTTGGTTTGATGGGTAGTGTGGAGGGAATTGGCCCTCATTCCCCACGATGGCTAATCTGCTTTTTTGCATAACTTCCTAATAAAACCAGGGGTATTTATACAAAGATAAAGCAAACACAAAAATAATTTTCTAGGAAAAAATGACTTTCCATTTTTTTTTCTATAAAAACTAAGACAAAATTTAACATCGGGTTTTTTTGTTTCTTTTTTGTTGAAAATAAATAAGAGCATTGTGATTATGAAAATGAAAAGAAAAATTATATTTGATAGCAAAAATGTTGGAAAAAACTTTTGAAATTTAAAGTTTGATAATTCATTTATGCAAAAATAATTTGTGCAAATGCAATACAATCGTTAATTTCATGAGTTATGAAGTTTCTAATAAATACAGATAAATTAGGTGGAACAACAGTCCGTTGAGAACCAGGACCTATTGACTTACGACTCTCAACTATTCCTGTGTGCGAGTAATGTTGTCGGGAATGGAGGAGACCTACAGTTTTAAGCCGAATCCGAACTTCTAATTTGAGAAAGCACTTTTCATGACAAGAATTACTCTTGGAGAATTTTTCAATTCCTCGCAAGAGGCAGTACCCGTGAAAAAAGCTTTAGATGGTACACGCATCAGGGATCGAACCCAAGACCTCTAGCATGACAGTCCAACGCACTAACCATCATGCCAGGGGCACTACTTATGAAGTTTCTATAGAACTAAAATTCACCATCAGGACAGAAAACAGGAAGATTAAGACTATCATTGAAAAACATAAACTGGGATGTAATAGTACTAGGCGGAATAAGACTACTTGGAGAAGGAAAAAAGAACTAATGAGAGAATTTTTAGTATACAACTAACATCCAAAACACAAAATTTACTATAATACAGAAAAAGCTGAGGACGAAGAAATGATACAATTTTACGACATTCTAGAATAAACATTCAATAACAACAAAAAAGAATTAATGTACGTAATAGGTTTTTTGGATCAAGAAATGAAAGAGGGGACTCTTCAAGTGGCTAGGAGAAATGAATTTACAATTCGAGAAATCATTCTTTAAAAAAAAAGTAAAAGGACGTGAATCTCACCAAATGGAAAGACTAAAAACATAACAGAACTCACCCACACAAAAAAAAAGAAAACTTTCCAAGACATAACTGTAGTAACTACTAAGAATGAAGATAAAAGTTGACCATGAAACATTACGAATTAATCAAAAAACATATTTTATCCCTTAAATAGTTCCTGATAAAAAAATAATTACCTATAATGAAAATATAAAGACTACAGCAAAAATTTCAATAATGAACACAAAGACTTTCAAAGAAAAAATATCGGACAAAACCAAAGCTCTTATTTTTAGAACAGAAATGTTAAGAAAAAAAAACCACAACTACTTATACTTAACCAAGACAAAATAGAGCTAAGCGAACTCAGAAAAACTATGAGATTTAAAATAACGAAAGATATTCCGGAATTTAATGAAAACATTATAAAGGATACAATTAGACAAACAAAACCAATTAAAAAAGCAGAAATATATTTAAATAATAAAAAAGAATGGATTACATGAAGGACCAAAACACAGTTGTTATAACAAACAGAAAAGACATCAATGAAAACGCAACTAAATTTTTAAAAAAACTGTTCACCTCGACTAAAAATAA
Source organism: Eupeodes luniger (assembly GCA_951509635.1). Classification (NCBI taxonomy): domain Eukaryota; kingdom Metazoa; phylum Arthropoda; class Insecta; order Diptera; family Syrphidae; genus Eupeodes; species Eupeodes luniger. The sequence goes on along the minus strand of OX608075.1, from coordinate 57,435,001 downwards.
CACAGAAGAAGATACAATAGAAATCATAGATTCAATACCTACACGCAACCCTATGTTCTCCAAAGAAACTATCGAAAAGACCCTAGACGATCTGAAGAAAGACAAATGCACCGGAAATGACGGAATATCATCAGAAATGTCAATTTATTTATGGAAAAAACTCTCTTTCCAATATTTTAACAAAATAACAACGATAACATTAATACACAAAAAAGGAAAGAAGGACAATATCAATAACTACATTATAAGTACCATTTCGAAATTTACAAGCTCTTCTTCAAAACGCTTTACAGGACCATCAAAGAAGACTTAATAATAACAATCAGAGAGAAAAATTCTCAACAACAGATAACTTGCAGACAATGAATCAGCTAATAAAAAAATGCAATGAATTTAGACTACCGGTTTATTTTCTATTTATTAACTTAAGTAAAGCTTTTGAATTCGTTGAACACGAAATGATATGGTTCTCCCTGAAAAATCAAAACATAAACTTAATTACAGTACAGACGATTAAAAACAAATAAATACAAACAACACAGCACCTATAAACACAGAGAATATAGGACTCAAATTTAATATAACAGGAGGAGTTAGAAAAGGAGATCCGCTTTCACCATTTTCCAAAAATCTAGCTGGAAGAAAAAATATGGAATAAGGATATGTGGAAAAGTTCTTAAAAATTTAAGATTCGCAGACGGTATACATAGTTCTCATTTATACAAAAGCTACACACATTCAAGACATGTTGACGGAACAAACTACCTTGTGCAAAAATTATGAACTTCAAACAAATAAATCAAAACAAGAGTCATGACAAATCGCACAAAAAATTGAGTACGTAGGAGATTACATTATGTACATATATTTGGGACAACTAAAATCATTTAAGGAGCAAAAAAATAAAGAAATTAACAGACGCATAATATAGCTGGAAACAATTCTGGAGCCTTAAACATATTTTACCAAAGTGCAGACGCAATGAAGTTTATCTTCGGCTATGCTGTTCTACCAGTCCTTACTTTTCGACTACACACTGCAAAAACACTTGACCAGCTAAGGATATGTTCAACCAAAATGGAAAGGATAATTCTAAACATACGACTAAGTCAAAGGGTACGAAATGAAGATATTCACAATAGACAGGAAAAATAGAGCAAGGAGGCTGAAATGGAGCTGGGCAGGTTATGTATCTAGACTTCAGGACCAAATATGGACAAAAATAAACGTTTACATTCCTCCAATAAATTTAGAGTCTATAGTTTATAGCGAACTCTCCCTGGCATTTGACTTTCTTATCAATTTGTCCTGCTCTGATAGATGATTTTAATTTACCACACATTGACTGGATGCCATCTGAAGAAGAATCCTGTTGAAGCATCTCTTTCTTCTTCTTTTCGAACTCTCGATTTAGTATTTTGTTTGGACGCTATTAGTACTCTTGTCCTAGAATCTAGATCAGGAATTGCTAATATTGATAAATACCACCTCCATTTTTCTTGACTTTAGTAATCACCTTACTGAACACAGTAATTCCTTTCATTGCTTATATAATTTTCAGTTGTTGTCTAAAGATTTAATCATTTCTGGAATTGCTGATACATTAGCATTTTCTAATATTGACGAAGCAGTTTCAATTTTTTTAAGGAAATCAAGAAATACAAACTTTAGCCACCCCTGGTACATGGCATGGAAAACTTACCTCAAAACTCTTGTCTCCAATTAACTTCTCTTTTTATGTTGAAATCATATATGAATTTAAGCCTCTTTCTAATGTTTTATTCGCTAGTTATGTTACTGATATAGGCACCTCTTTGAAAGAGAATCCTAAAAAATGTTGGAAACTTGTAAACTTAAAAAAAACATGTGACCTTCATGACTGATTTTCTACTCCCGTTACCCCTTATTACAATGAAATTATTATTTACGAACGAAGACGGAAACATTAAAGCTGGTATACAAATTAATTGGTTTGATCAAAATTTTCGTACAGTTGATGTAAAGCAAAAATCAATACAAGATAATTAATTTTAAAATATATTATTATATGCATTCAAGTTTGTAACAAATGAGTACTTTAAAAAGTTTTTAGTAAATAACATCTGACAGTTAAACTTATATTATATTATTAATGAGGTAGATAGGGCAGATAGTTTAAATCTTCTAACAATAATATTTATTATTTTTAATTTAGAATACCTTTAATTTCAATTTAATTTAGCACTAATCGGTGCACAATATTTTTGGTTAACCTGTCTTTCGGTAACAAAAATAGGTTCGATGGTTTTCCTACACTTGAACAAACATATACTGTAACCTTCTCAAGGGTATAGTAGAATGATTGATTTAAAAGACTGGTAACAACTGTTGTACCTGATTGATCATTCTGCATTCAGGATTTCGTATTTGGTTGCAGTGCTGATGGATCATTCTGCAATCCTAGGCGCATGCTTATGGCCAATCGAAGTGTTTCAACACTTCGCCATAAAAATTACTAACATGGATTTATCTCATCCGCGAAAGTAGAGCTAGGTATAAAAGGTGAGGTCTGGCGGAAACCACCGGTCAAAACTAAGAGAGCACCATCGAAAAGTGTATCATTGCCGGTTATTTCTTGCATAGTTCTATAGAATGCTTCGATTGACTTTTTGTGAGCCATTGTGCACTCATCCTTAATTATAATTGAATTCTCCCGCAAAACTGCAGCTATTCCACTATTCTTTTTTATGGTACATATTGTAAAAGTAAAATTCACTGTACAAAATAAATTTAACATATATTTTAGCCTCAGCAACATGTGGTGGTTATGCTATTAAATTGTAGCATATATCAAATGTTTGGAAGTCTTTGCAATCTGTTGGAATCGTTTGAGCTAACAGATAACTGTGACTGTCACATAATAGACAAATAATTTGCAATAAAATAATATTGCATAATAAATTGAGATGTTAGCTATCCTATCTTTCAAGTTGGATCAAACTGCACACGGTGTACAAATTTGTTTAAAATCGGATAAGTAGTTTAGGAGTACATCGCGGACAAACATTGTGACACGTAATTTATATGTATTAACATTATCTTAAAATTACAAATTTTTAACTTCAACAAAAAACATATATATAAAAGTCGGTTTAGTAATAAGTGTTAAATTGTTATAATTTATGTATCCACTTTTTATTTAGTTGTAATAATTTTAGGAACACTTTTGGTTCTTGTTGAATCACACCAAAAACATCAATGAATGAGAAATGGAGAAAGTTCTGCTGTGAACAATAAGGCTGAGTATTCTTTTTTCTGTATTGGGTTAAAATAAGCATAATTTTGGATTTGATCTTATTTCTTTTTAGAAAGTTTAAAAACAAAGAACATTTTTGATATAACCTGCAAATATTTAATAATAAAAACCTTTGTCTGTATAAAACATTAAGAATTGAAGTACAAAATTGGATTTGATTTAAATCTCTAAGTGTTGATTAACTCTTAGCGAAATCACAATGTCCATCAAATTTTGTTTACTAAAAATTATTTATCCAGGCATTTGGCTATTTTTTCAAATGCCAAAAATATAACAGGGTGAAAAAACCTACTATAGCAGATGTTTTTCAAAATTTAGTAAAAACAACAATTACAGAATTGTTACCAAATTCTGTTAGGTCATCACCTGACTTTTCACCATATTCAATGTGCACCTTTACGGTACACCCTGTCAACCTATGCTAAAATATGTATCATATTATTATTAAGTATGCAATATCTGGCATGCTTCTTGATATAATTATAAATATTTTTGTACGACTAGAACATACTAATTCAAAAAATTTGCCTAGAAAACGCAATAAAAAAATGTGCAGTTTTTCAAAAAAAAAAAACGTTATAAATGTATTCTGTATCACAACATTACTTATATTATATGATATGTGTTTTAGAAAACTTAATTTATGTGTCATTATGTGACATTGAACTCTAGCGTTTTATGCATAATCTATTCTTAGTTGTAGTAGGGACTTTTTATAGGCTACCAAAGCAGTAATAAACCAGACATTTCCTGATTTAAATGTTATATACATACGTTAACCCTCTACTGCACAAGAAGCCATATATGGCTTTTGATTTTTAAACGCCCACTGCTTGGATTGGGCAACTGATATTGGAAAAGTACCGTTTTGATATCTTACAAGAGTTCATTGTTTATATTTTTTAGTGTATTTGGTTTTATTTTTCGTTGCACAATCGCGAAAATCCACAATCAAATTTGACAGTGCGCGTGGTGTGACCGTTGGAAAAAAACATAGAAATAAAAGCTTATTTTTCATTGGCTTGTGCATAATTATTGACAGTAATATTTTTTTTAAGAAAGATTCAATATTGATAAGTAATATTAAAGTGTTAAATGTTCAATTATGTCCGTGAAATTCAAGACACGAAGTATTTTTGACAACATCCATATATGGCTCCTTATCCATTCACAACAATATTTATGGTGTATGAAGGTACTCAAGGAAGGAAAAAAAGTACGTAGATGTTGACTGCCCAAAGATAATAGATGAATATAATAAGTATATGGGTGGTGTTGACCTTCTTTTTCGAATTGACATACCACCCAAAAAGTGGTACATCAAATTTTTTTTCCACCTTTTAGATTTGTGTGTTGTCAATGCATGGATTTTGTGGTGGCAGAAGAGCGACACGTATATGCCTCTCTCCGATTTTAAGCTGGCAGAACACCTATAAATAAATAAAAAAAATAATTAGGTGGCGCAACAGTCCATGAAGAACGAGGGCCTAGTGACTTATAACTCTCAACCACTCCTGTGTGCGAGTAATGTTGTCAGAGATGGAAGGGACCTATAGTTTATGTGCCGAATCCGAACGGCTAATTTGAGAAAGCACTTTTCATGACAAGAATTACTCTTGGAGGATTTGTCAATTCCTTGCAAGAGGCAGTACCCGTGAAAAAAGTTAGGTGGCACAGGCAGGGATTGAACCCAAGACCCCTTGCATGACAGTCCAACGCACTAACCATCACGCTACGGGTACTACACACACACCTATGCAAGAATAAAAAGTGCCTGAAAAGGGGACGCCCGGCTTCAATTTCGAACGCCATGACTTTCCATTGAATTCGGTTTGTTTGGACGCAATGGATCACATTCCGGAATGGCAGAAATCAAGGCAGCTATGCCAAAACGACTGCAAATACAGGTCATTTATTATGTGTAAAAAATGCAAAGTAAGTCTGTGCCTGAACAAAGATCGAAATTGTTTCACATCATTTCATTCCTAGTGTTTTTGTTTCTTTTATTAAATTTTGACTTTTGATACGAATATTTATGAAAATGTTTTTGTTTTGTTAAACTGTTCAAGTAAATTCTAGGTATACATGTTTGTTTTTTTTGTAAGCTTGAAAAATGCGTAACTGCACAAGCAGCCATATATGGCAAAAGTTAAGTTTATTGAAATATGTGTAACTGCACAAGCAGCCATATATGGCAAAAGTTATTAACTTTTAATAAAATTTATTTAAACAATTTTTTTTTGTTTAATTCTTTTAATTTTACTAAATGAAAAACAAAAACGAAAAAAAAATATTTTTTTTTTCATTGGATCATAGTGCGTGCAGTAGAGGGTTAATATTAAAATACCTAAAGAGACACATTTTAGTGAATTCGTCGTCGGTATGCCGAAGGCATTGTTTTTCATTGATTGAGGATTGTAGTAGTCGCGTGCAAAAGACTCTTAAACCTCCAACGAAAAAAAAAACTTTACCAAAAAGCTATTTGCGGTGCGCGGTAGTGAGGCAATATTGCATGGTAGAATCAACAAAAACTTGGAAAATGAGAAAAAAAGCGCTTACAGTTTTTACTACCCTTTTAACCTACCATTTTGAAACCACCAAAGACAGTTCCTTTGCTTAGTCGATGACAAGGTGTGGAGACGGAAATATATATTGGATTGATTCAAGCAAATTCTACAAAAAAGTAGGCATCATTTTTCTCTATAATGAAAAACTCCACAATCTGGGAATCAGCTAGCAGGCCACTTTTTGTAAAGTCTATTTGGTTGGAAGCTGGGCAACGCCATTTTATACTAGACTATGAGCCAAAACAAAAATTGGATTCAAGCTCAAACTTGCGGAGTAAACGTAGTAAGTAACAAATGTAGATTATGTTAGTTAATACATAATCTTACAAATTTTTAGCGCCTGTACAATCTTCAGTATATTGTGATTTCTCCGGACTTGATGAGGAGCTTCGTTTGGTTGGATCTTCCAAAGTTCAATGTCGACAGAATTTTTCAGAGCCCAAAATCGAAAACGCAGCAACAGGAACCTATCGCCGATTATCATCTAGAAATCCTTTCATTGACCATTTAAAAAAAAGATGTAATTTCTTGCGTGAAGAAGGACCTTCCAAACGAAGTTCCCTGCATGACATTAGTTCAGTTTTTACCAATAATTCGCATTCTGACGAAAAACTTGCAGAAAGAGTTCTTAATTGGCTGGATCTAGCTGGAAAGGCACCTTTACTTCGTCCAATTCACCAAACTCCTGGAGATTCTGTTCGAAGAAAAGTTAAAAGAGACCAATCAACTCGAAAGATGCAACCGGAATTTGTTTGTTCTCAAAGAAATGACTCAATAAAACACATCACAATCATTTTCAATAAAGAAGGCGTTCCTGTTCGATTCAATAGACCAGCGAGGAATATTGATTTGTGTGCGATTTCAAGCAGTGCTGGTGCTGCTAGACGTTTAGCTGGTAGTTTGGCATCAGTCAGGTTATATGAAGAAAATATTTGCAGAGAGGCGAGCAGTGGTACTCGTGTTATAGAGAATCGAAGACCAAGACCAAAAACAACATGTCCTAGAAGGAACTTCACGTATAATGGCATTAGTAAAAAAAAAACCAAAGCGGAGTGGGAAAGCTCTGCAATTCGTGACGCTAAAAGACAGCTACACATTTTTATGCCTAGTTTACCAAAGAAAACAATTATAAATGAGGAGATGGTTTGTAGTGATCTGAACAGTCTATGTAAAATAAATTCGTCTTAAAACATTACTTAAAAGATGAAAATAATATTGCGACATTAAGCTATTTATTTATAGTTTAGAAAAGTGACAAATTTCAATGTACAAAACATGGTGCCGTGAAATAAGGCTAAGTGAAATAAGACCAACTTTCAAAACTTGGACTTATTGCAATTTCCAAAAGTGAAATAAGGCCAATTTTCAGGAGTTGGTCCTATTGCATTCTGACAAAGTGAAATGAGGCCAAACTATTTGAGAAATAAGACCAACTTACTTTTACGGTGAGATATGTTTGGGAAGTCATGGTGTTGCCCCCCTGCAACCCCCCTGGTTGGGCACAGTATAGGATTTGGAATAGGTGCGAAGTTGAGTGTTTAAAAAATGTCTTTGCCAATTTGGCTTTATTTTACTTTGTTTAAGTGTAATAACTTGGAAATTGGCTTTATTACACTTAACAAAAGTGCAACACAGCCAATTTTTAGAATTGGGCCTTATTTCACTACACCACAAATTATATGCGCATAAGTTACGCTTTCCGGTTAACTTGATCTTGTAGGTCTTTTGGATATTCTTTTTCATAAAATGTATACAAATCTTAAAGTGATAAAATAAATCAAAACTGGATAATACAATGTACTTTTAAAAGTACACTTTAGTGTCTTGCCATGTTATTGTGAGTTTGTTTTCTCTATGTTTTGAAGTGAATATTCTTCTTCCTCATACATATGTAAAATCATAGTGTTTCTTATATATTCCATATTAGGAACCAGTACCGCCTTACAATCAATGAATGAAGTGATTTGCCGTAATATAATGCACATACAAATGCCATAAATCATTAAAGATTGTGAGCTAGCAATAAAAAAGTCAAGTCATATGTAGAATTTTAGTAGGTACATCAACGAATAGTTCTCGGTATGTTGTATAGATATTTTATTTTAGACAGATCTTGGTCAACTAGTAAAGCCAAAAGACGGTCCATTTTTACTGTACTAAAATGTGGACTGACGCGTTCAAATATGTGAGAAATATGAGCAAAGTCAAGTACTTTGCAAAAAGGACCAACCTAAGAGGACTAATTGGTTTACTGTCTAAATATTTAATCCACATATCATTGTCGATGATTTTTTGAATGATATTTCTTTGTAAGTACCTAAACAAGGTGACACCTCATCAGCGTAAGATTAGTACTTCGATTAACTTATTTTCTTCTCCAACGACGACTTTTGGCATAAAGATAGATAGGAGCTTTGTGCCAAAATTCGTCGTTGCCGTGAAATGAAGCCATTAAAAAGTTGGTCTTATTGCACTTGGCTTTATTTCAAATTTGTATCTGCACCTTAGTAGTGCGAAATCGTAGCAGACAGAATTATTTTCAGAAACCCATGTAATTAAGGTATAAAAATTAAAACTAAGTATTTTTGATCTCACTAATAAGTACATATTATAAACGCTTGTGAAGATAATAAGTGCATCTACGATACGCTATTGCGCATGCAAAAATAAACTAATACGTGCTACATGCAAATGCAAATTGATGTATGCATTTGATGTAACGGTTTATATAGGTTTTGTCTTTGTTACGCGCCGCCGTGTTAGTCGCCTGCTGAACACGCTGAATCTGTGACTCTTCAGGTTCTTAGGTATAAATTTGTTCTAAAAATTGAAATAAATTATCAATTTTTATAAGCATATGAACGTATCCATCATTATAATAATATATGTGTAGGTCTAACTATGTTGTTTTCATGGAATTGTGCTCAATTTGCTCAGCATGCTTGAATAAAGGAAATTTGAGTTAAAATAGATATCCGTTTATTTAAAAAAATAAAAATGTGTTCAAACATTCAAAATGTGTATAATATAAGAAGTATTACTATTTACAATGCCGAAATCGCAATTTTTCTGTGCCTTTTTTAAGTTTATTTTAATGCTGAACTGAAACTAAACTAACACTACCACAATGCGTATGAAATGTTGAAAACAATATTACTTGTCACATTTTACCCATCAAAAGTTACATCCTTAAAAATATCAGAGACAAAGTAAAGCCAAAAAATATATTAAAAAAAGCTTATATTCTCCTGGATCCACGTGTATTTATGTGTATAAATTTTATTATTTCAGATGAAAAATACTTTCTCAATTGCTTTATCGAAAAGTAATAACATTTCAATAAAGCTCAATTGCTCAGGCAGACCTATTATGATCCGCTTAAATTTATATTTAATTTTCGTTGGGTTCAGTGGTTGCTGTGCGGTTATTTTGTTGTCATTGCGACTGACAGTTACGAATTAAATCGAGAGGACTTTAAATTTAGTTCAATGTTGTGTAGGATATGATGCAACACTGGTAGCCATACCTACTAGAATTGTGTTTTGTTTTGATTACGTTTAATGTGAATCTATCGATAAACGCAACTCCTAGTAAACTCTTCTAGGTTTATGAATCAGTAATCAGCATACAGAATGCCGCAGATTAAATAATATATATATGCATGAAGGTATGTACTCACATGCAACATTAGCAGTAGTATGTAAGAAAGTTTGGTAGTTTTACTTGTGTTACAAAAAGTAGATGCACGCAAGAGATAATTGTTCAAATGAATAAACCTAAGGTAATTTGTTTCTTAGTAAATACCTACTTAATGTGGAAAGGATTAAAGTTTTGAAAACTATTTTTCATAGAAATATAAATGTAAGGTAATCAACCACTTGAATCAAGTAATCACTTGTGTGTTGTTGAACGTTAAGAGGCTTGAAATGTTAATATCATAAAGACGATTAGGTATTTACTTAGTCCAAAATAGGGATGGGTGGGGATTTTGAAGGGAACCTCAATTTTTTAATATATACTTTGTATAACATAATATACATGTAATACCCGTGGCTTGATGGTTAGTGCGTAGGACCAGCCTCCATTCTTAAGAAACGGCTGTTTTACAGCAGTCGGCTTGACCCCAGAGTGAAGGTCAAGCTCTCATACTGTCGATGATCGTTTATGGTTGTCCTGTGTGATTCAACGTTGCCCCTTTCCAGATGGAGAAGTTTCGGGTGTTCAAACTTTATATTTATATTTACTGACTGAACAAAATATTTGTCACTTTGAATAGGTATTTTACTAACAAAAAATGATTTTATCTCCAAAATAATTTTGCAACGAGGAATAACGTCTGTGACATCTGGTAAAAACAATACTAAGACTTAATACAAATTTACTTTCGACTCAAATATGTTTTATAGAATTAAAAATATTGGCTTCAAACTAAATTTATCTCACAGAAAATATTGTTTTCGACATTCAGTAATTTTTTATAAAAACCCAACAGTCCGTTTTTTTCATAAAAAATAAAATCTACAAAAAATAGTACGCAAAATTGGTAAAAATTGATATTCGGTTCTATAAACACTTTAAAAAATGCTACTAAAATTGGCAAAAACTGGTTTTCGGCTTAAAATCCCGTTAACTTAAATAGAAAATATTGTTGGTAATTTTTAATTTTTTTAGAATAATTCAACTGACAACTTTTTTAACAAAACACGAAAACCTACAAACCTTTTAGGCAAGACAAATCGACAGACGGGATGGGAAGTTATCAGTGTGGGTCGCAACCCAGCCTCTTTTTCACAAATTAATTTAGTTAGTTTTTTTAAAAATGTTTGTATTTTTGTAAAATATATTTAGTATCGTTTTTTGAGTTTTGACAATATGTGCTTTTAACAATTTGCACTTTCTGCAAAATTGCCCTTTCGAGTTCCGTTATGTCAGAGGCGAAAAAGCTGTTTTTGTTGGATTGAAATTCTAGCTCATGAATCTTTAAATAATTTGATTTGTTGTTCCTTGTTTGTTCTTTTATTAACCTTTTAGAGTTGAGTTAACTGATTGAAACATTTGAAATTTTATAAAAAAAAAAAAAACAGAACTATCACTTTGAAAATGATTCGTTTACATAATATCGCTACAATTTTTGTTATTCCTAAATTTTAATATTGTGACTTTAAAGTATTATAATATTGAATATTATGCCTGAAATTTTTGTCTGGATAGTTTTGTAGACACTTATTTCAATGTTCGCTTCGATTTTGTTTTGTTTTCAAAAGTTATAGAATCATATGTATCTTTTCAATAATTTAGGTCCAGGATTCTTTTGGGTCAATATTTGCTCTTAATTTTTCAATTGGTGTGTCTACCAATTATACGATTATACATTGATACCACATTTTTGAGGATCAGAGTTATAAAGTCTATGAAGCTGGCGGATTAATCTGAAACTTCAGGAATTCGAATGATCCAAAATGTTCACGTTTTTTAGTTTTACCCAGTGTCAAAACAACTCGGCTGTTAGTCACAGTTTGTAAAAATTCCGCATATAAGGTAGGAGAACGAGATATATGAATACATTATGTCATGGGAAAGATAGTGAAATTTGTCCTCTTGCACCTCTATACACATGGGAATATATCCTCTACATTACATGACCATTCTGTGCACGTTGGTTGTAACCACTAAGAATACTAACCCAGAGGAACATTTGAGGCTTGCTTAGCTGAAGTGTATAAGTATTATGGTTTATTCTTAGAAGTATTCAGCTATAGACTGCAGAATTTATAAAAGAAACATTTGCGCGAATGTTCTGATTTTTGGACATGCTAAATTGGATTATTAATTAGACTAGCATTATTCACATTTCCCCAACAAATCACAGCCGCAGGATTTTGCGCAAATGAAAAAGTACAATCATTGGTCGTCACCGTCGCATCTCATAAAGTTTAATATTTTTCTTAACTCTAGTAAATTTCTATATTTTAAAAATACTTATAGATCTGTGAAAAAAACACATAGGGAAACAAACTACATCTGTCTGTCTTTCTTATTTTCCAGCACTGTAGCAACTAGTTAATTTAACTAAAATTTGTATTCAATTGTCATCTTTTTTAAATAAATGGTATATTCTTAAAAGTTAACAACCTGAACCTATTTCCATAAAATTAGACATTAAATACAAAGTGGTGGGTAGGCGATTTTTCTTTTGGTGAAATTGGAATGTTCCGATCCCATCTTAACAAATTATTTTGTTTCTCTTGCAGTTCCTATCATACCAGAGTTCCTTTACGACATCCGACATCCCGATGCTCCACTTGATAGTTTCCCGAGGACACCATTGTCAATAATAACACCTCCACCACCAACTCTATCCCCTTGCTCGAGAAATGGGGATGAGGTGTTGCCAACTTCTTCCAAAATGGAGTATGTAACCATTAGTGATGTTGGTAAGAAGAAATATTATTTGTGTTCTTTGTAACTTATCATTTAGTTACTAAGTTAGTTACTTTAATATTTAATTATTGCTGTATTATCATTTATTTAGAAAATGCAACACTGTACAGGGAGATGGAGGAAAGACATAAGGAACTTGTTGGTGAAACGGTTGAAGTTGGTCTGATGTTCGCGTCGAAGGCATTTGTGCAGCTCTTAGTTAATCCCATTGTTGGACCTTTGACGCATAAGTAAATGAAGTTCTTAGACACAAATTTGAAATGACATTATTTAAAAACTTTTTTCTAGGATTGGATATAGTATTCCAATGTTTGCTGGTTTTATTATTATGTTTTTGTCAACACTTAGTAAGTTTGTTTTCAAATATTAGGAAACTTTCCTTGATTAATATTGAATTCCTTTTTAAGTATTTGCATTCGGTCGATCGTACAGCGTGTTATTTTTGGCTCGAGCTTTGCAAGGTATTGGATCTTCTTGCTCGTCAGTGTCTGGTATGGGTATGTTGGCTGATAGGTACACGGATGACAAAGAACGTGGAAATGCGATGGGTATAGCTTTAGGAGGACTTGCGCTTGGCGTATTGATAGGACCGCCGTTTGGGGGAATTATGTATGAATTTGTTGGGAAATCGGCACCTTTTTTGATTCTTTCGGCTTTGGCTCTTGGGGACGGAGTTTTGCAATTATTCATGCTTCAACCATCAATTCAGCGTTGTGATTCTGATCCACCTTCTTTAAAGGCATTGATTAGTGATCCCTACATTTTGATCGCCGCAGGTATGCACAAACATGGTTTATACTCTTTTTCTTTTCATGCCTGCCAACTTATGAACATTTGTATTAAAAAAAAACTACGCAAATTGTGGACCTATCTTCTTTCAGGAGCCATTACGTTTGCAAACATGGGTATAGCAATGTTGGAACCTTCTTTACCAATCTGGATGATGGATAACATGGGCGCAAGTCGTTGGGAACAAGGTGTTACATTTTTACCAGCATCAATAAGTTACCTTATTGGAACAAACCTGTTTGGACCGCTGGGTCACCGAATCGGAAGGTGGTTAGCTGCACTATTAGGATTGCTCATTATTGGCTCATGTCTTATTATGGTAAGATTTTCAAAAATCATTTCTTAAAAATGTTAATTTAAAACTTTAAACAGATTCCTATGGCAACGCACATTAACCATCTGATTATCCCAAATGCCGGTCTCGGCTTCGCAATTGGAATGGTTGACTCTTGCATGATGCCTGAATTGGGTTACTTGGTGGATATTCGGCATTCAGCAGTCTATGGTAGTGTTTATGCTTTAGGTGATGTTGCATTCTGTATGGGATTTGCTATCGGGCCAGCATTGAGTGGAACTTTGGTCAATAGTATTGGATTCGAATGGATGCTTTTTGGTATTGCAATTTTGTGCTTCCTTTATGCACCTTTGCTTGCATTTCTCAAAAATCCACCCACTAAGGAAGAAAAGAAGGTTGGTTTTGATAATAATACCAATGTACCTGGAAGTGATAAGAACGTTGTTGTACAGACTAATGCCGCATTTGTAAACGATGTGGCTTAGAATTCTTTTTTTTATAATATTGTTTTCATTAAAATTATGTTTATACGTTTATATTTTATTAATAAATTTTTTAAATTTGACTTGCTATTTTTTTTAATTTTTGAGAAAAAATGACAAGAGTTTAAGTATAATTTTTTTAAACAGTTTTATTTTATATTATTTATTTATTATTTAGGTATGAAAAACTTGCAACCTACAACTACATTTTCCATTAAAGCCTGGTAAATCATGAAGGAGTTGTTGTCTGTGTATGAGTATCGGGGTTTGTTTTGAACCCTGGATTAGGGTTCAGCTTTTGGTTTGTAAGTTCTCTGAATTGTTTTCCAAGCCAATTAAATGATTAAACCTTCCTGGCACACATATACACATGCCAATAACAAATGCAATTAACCATCAGATTAAAAAAATAATTTTTACTAAGTATTATTATTTTATTAAATATTTTGTTAAGACCTTTCATGCTGATATAATATGTAGATAAAAGAGTGTTACAAGTTTTAGAAGGTAAACCGAATGATGAATTTCTGCAAAGTGAATTCAATCACTGCACTGTGCGCTGCTTCAACTTTTTGAATAAAATTAAAAATCTTAGTAAGGTTGAAAGACTGGATATTAGGTTTGGATGCAGAGTGCCTGCATTACCTTTTCGATAGTGCATTTTTTTCTCTTTATTTAGTAAATGCCTTTCTTTTATCACTTAAGAACTAAATCAATAAAAATGCATTATTTCTAACTTTTAATCGCTATAACTAAACGCGATGTAAAACTTTGCCCATACGAACTATTGGTGTATTTATTAAGACCTTTCTAATGATACATATAAGCCCCAATAAGTAACATCGATGAGACGAACCGTCCACTTTCCTTTATTTGATTTTAAAAAAATAACATGATTAAATTTGTGTATTAAATATGTTTTAAACAAAACCCTTGTGTAACAAGTAGTTTCAAGTAATACAAAATTTTGTAAATGTCATGGTATTTATGAGAAAAATCTTAATTTTTTCTCAAAATATTTGCACTAAGAAATATTTTTTTAACTTATGAAGTGATATGTGTACCTATTTTGTATAAACTTTCAATAATTTTTTTCTTACTGTTTTGCTTACTAACAATGATTGAACAACCAACGTTTGAAAATACAAACATCCATTAAGCATGAGGAATTTAGTTTTCAAGGATCTTGCAATGGAAAATTCAAATTTATAGGGATAATTTTATTTTTTTATGCCCGTATGGGTAGAACGATTCCATTTTTTGGTTGAATCCGAAGTTATACATATTTTTAGTTGGTCAATTATGCGACACGTTGAAATTTTGATTTGAATTCTTTTTGTTTAAATGATAACTTATTTCTAAAAGTTTTATTGATTTTTTTACTTAAATCTCTCACATAATTTTTGCATACAATCATAAATACATATATTTATAATTAAAAAATATTCCTTTAACTGGATAGTTGACTTGTTGAGTTTCCTTGAATTCGTTTTATTTTAATAATAATATATACGTGGTATGTATCTAATTGTTTTATTTTCAGTCTTTAATTATCGGCGAAAGATCTTCAATTCGATATGTGACATATCAAAACGTCGAGGAAGAATAATAACTGGGTAAGATAAACTGACAACATTAAATGTAACTAATTTAAGTAAAAATAAACCAAAATAATACAAAATACTTCAACCAAAAATATCAGGAATATCATATGTAATCCTATTCCTTACAAAATAATTGTTTCGGCTTCAAAAAATTTAATTGTGAACCCTTAACTTATTCAAAGCGGATTAAATCCCACCGTCTTATACAAATTCCCATTTGAAAAAAACAATTTAAAATAAAATAAAATTTAAAAAAATAACATCGGTTATTTAATAATAAAAATATGCACCTGGTTACAATTCACATAAAACAAAACTATGTTATTAGAATATGTCTTATAAAAAAAACTGAAGCTTACTTAACAATTTAATGTTATTTAATATATTTAAAACTAGTACCTACATTTTATTGTTACAACCACTAAAGAGAACTAAATTACTCGCTTTTATAAATATCAAATTAAAATAACTTTAAAAGTTAAACAAAAAAAACAATTATAGGTACTCAAGTGGATAAAGATTTGTATATGTATAATATATGAAATGATGGAAAATTCAATGAATACTATTTTATTCATTACTCCCTAAACAGAAGGATACAAAATATTGCTAGTCAAATTGAAATAATTAGAATCTAATTTATTGATGTTGGTGTCTGGAAATTTAAAAGTATTTTGAAATTACTCCTTAAAAAAAGAACAATAACATTTTCAACAAAAGAAAACATCCATACACAAATCATGTTCTTGTACAGGTAGATTTGAGGGATTTGCATTTATCGTTTCTTTACCCACTGTATTTTTATTTTGTATTAAAGTCTAATATACTGCCAACCATCGGGTCCATAATGTAACAAGTGTTGTCAATTTAGAAAGAATTTAGAAAACAGTTCATACTTTGATAACTTTTTTTTCAGGTTTAATAGCAATATATTTTGTGAATACGAACAATTTCCAATGAACGTAGGGCGAGTATAATGCCACATTCAGTATATGTAAGGTTTGCAACACAATTATTTTATGTTCAGTTCAAATTATCAGACTTACAGAAATAGGTTTTACGTCTTATATTTAATTTGTATCGTATTTACAACAAACAACTTAAATATTCAATTTATATAGGTTTTTAATGATTTGAAGTAGGCAGATTTAAGCCATAATCAAAAAAAAAGTATTTGAACTTAAATTTTGACCAAGGCAACATTTTCAAGTGTCAACTTTACTTCACTAACCTCTACCTTCAGTTGATCGGCCAAAAATTTTCAAAAACATATTGTCTACAAAAAACTCCTCAGCCAAGCTACAAGTCCATTTCGACTTGTATTTTGTATTTTAAATAAATATTACTTATTCTTTTTCCAATTTAACAAAGAACTCTTTTACATAATAGATTTTTATAGAAAATAATAATAGATTTTTACAGAAAATAAATAATTCAAACAGTAATAAAGTTCAGCTTTCAGTTGAATGACAAATTTTGATTAGCTGTCATTCAGACATAAGTGGAATTGACTTCTTAATAGTTAGGGAGATTTTTCTTGATTAACTTTCCAGTAAACTTTTCGAAAAAGTTGTCTGTTTGGAAGGTAGTTTTTTGGCAGTTGCCTTACTTTCAAGTCCGTTATGCCGTCTGAACCTGCCCAATGTCAACATTTTTATAACCTTAAATGTCTAATGTGACATTAGAAAAGGTGTAACAAGAGCGAAAACACAACGATAACATTTTTTTAAATGAAGATGTTTATTTATTTTCAAAGTTTTTTGTTAAAACCCTACCTGAATAAATATGTATCTAAATAACAACAATCGTATTTTAATATATTATCATAACATTATGGCTATGGTTTCAATGCTAACTAATTATGTATATTGGCAAAAATTATATTCCTAAAATTAGTGCAAATACAATTAAGTAGTTCGCAACAAAACCACAATCTAACTCCTGAACCTCTTCACATAAGTGTTGTATAGTTACTTTTCAGAAGTATATGTTCTTGACATCGGTAAAGGTGTAAACCTTTGACCTAGAACTGATGTCGATTTAGTTAAATTAAAATTATTTCTTGGCGAATTAACAATCGGATTACTAGATAATATTCGTTCCAACATTGAAGATTGACTTTTGAAATTGATATCAGAGGACTTCTTTGATAAGTTTAACCTTGTGTTATCCCGTGATCTAGTTTTTAACCTTAATTTGGAGGTGGTTGTAACGGATGCTTCTGATGGGGAAATTCTCAACTCCTTGATTGTTCCCTTCCCCTCCTTATGTGGAATCATGGAATGAGTGGAACATTCTCTTAAAAGTTTTCTCGACGATTTTTGCTTACTGGCAGAAATATTAACACCAGTATCATCTCTGTGAATAATGTAAGATTTAGAGGGTTTTATATCATATAGTGATGGCTTTCGTTTTGGGTTATTGCTGTTCTGGGAAGAAATGGAATGATCGGCTTGTTCATTTATGTGAACTTGATTGTTTGGAACTCCATTGATATTTATAGTTATTTTGCATCCACCATTATGATCTTCATTGAATGTTGGCTTTATTTTTGTTTGTTTTTTTGTTACAAGGTTATTATTTAACCTCTTTCTAAGCCCAGTTTGATGAATTGGCGGAGCATCTTCTTTAGTAAATGGAGCTAATAGTGTTTGATGAATAAGGGACTCTGATCGATTTAAATATTTTCTTTTTCCACCATCTTCTAACGATTCTTTACTTGATCCAGGTTTTGTAATTGATGCAGAATTATTATTTTTAGGTTTTGGTACATTCGAAAAGAAATAACTAGAGGAACATCTACGTGGATTTATCGAAGGTGGAAATGATTTCGAATTATCAAGTAATCGGTTTTTCTTTTCAAAACAATTTTGAAATTTAGGTTGGTTGTATAAAAAGTTCTGTGTTTGAGGCTTTTTGGAATTTCCTATAGTCTTAGAATGATTAGTTACTGGGTAGAATATGGGTTTATCAGCATAATGAAAGTTCAAAGACTGAATTTTAAATGGATCACCCTCAAAAGGGTCTCGGCAATTTCGGATTTTTTGGTAAACTAAAAAACGGTCCAAGTTATCTAAGAGATACAAAAAATAGTTAAAGCAATATTAAGTATATCCGATCATATCGTACCGTAATCCTTTCGTTTAAAATATTTGGCGAAATTCATTGTTATCAGATTACAATTTGAATTTTGAAAATATATGTACACAAATATATTTTGCTATAAAAATTGAATAAATTAAATTTTAACGTAGACACTTATGATCAATTTAAAGTTATAACAAAATATAAGTTGTTTTCTTATGAAGTAAAAGTAATGTTCGTTATTGATCGTTATAAGATGTGCAGTGTTTTTCTTTTTAATAGGTACATTTAAAAATTGTAATAGGATCTCAGAACAGTTTCACTGACAGGATACCTTAAACGATTTCTTTCGGACATATCTATTTAAAAATAGCTAAAGTTAGCTTTATCAAGCTTTAATCTTTTGCCAATTGAAGCTTCAATTTGTGTGCATACCAAATATCTTAAGGAATGTAGAACAAAGTTGATACGGCTTGAAAAATTTCAAGATTCGTCTACCCCCTGTCTGCAATAAAAGTGCATGGCCTAAACTATTTAGCCTCCAACTTCTCGTTCCTCTCGTAAAAGAGGAATAAGCAGATAAAACTAAATACTTTTCGCCCCCTTTTGAGTTTATGTGTGAGTTATGGCTGAAATAGTTGTGCACCTTTTTAAAGATTAAAGACATTATAAAGATTTTAAAAAGTTTTGAAGAAAAAAGTAGGATCTGAATCTAAAAAGGAGAAAGTTACATATTTTGTTTTAGATATTTTCAAGTAGATTATAGCAAGGTTTAATTTAGAACACATCTTGGTTCACAGTTTCTCTCTAGGCTCTCTAGTACACACTGTTGATTTTGTCTTTGCTTGCCAAGGTCATGTGATTTTTGTCGAATCAATGGTTTTTTGTATAAATTGTACTCATTCGGCGAGTCATTGTGGCAAGTATCCGCTCAGTCGGTACACTTTTTGTTTGTTTTATATAAGGGGGGAGAACTTTAAAAACAATTAATTCATTTATACATCAATTGCTTAGTTTCAAAAATATTTCAGATTTTTTAAAAATGTTTTAAATAATATTAACGAACTACGAGCATCAGTTCTATGCGAACAAAGTATTTTTGTCAATGTTTTTCTTGAAATACAAAAGATTTAGAACATTGCTATGGAATTTTTAATTTGATAGAATTGAAAAAATAAAATGTTTTATTTCCTTTATGAATCTTAATGTGAACTGTCCTTATTTTTTACCAAACGTGGTTTTAATAAATTTTAAAATTTATTCAGGGAAACATTTCTAATTTGTTTCTAAATTTGTAAGGTTCGAAGTTGATTTATAGAAACACTTTCTAATGTTTATTTCAAAGAAACACTGCTTGTTTTTCATATTTGTTTGCGAATATGACAACATTCAAAGACAATTTTTTTGTGATAACTTAAAACCACTTGAAAGTAAGAATCAATGAATGGTTTTGATACATTCCTTTTAAAATTTTTCCAGTCACTAACATCTAAATATTTTAGATTTAATAATTTGATATATTTGAGAATGCAATTGCTTATATTATGTCATGGCGTCTGCTTTGTTCATTTAACCTTCTAACTAAATCAATTTCTTAACCAAATATAAATATATATGAAATTATTTACTTAATTATCAAAAGTATATACATAAACCTCTATTTCATATCTTAAATTTTATAGAATAAATGTTATACTCTGTAAACTAAAACAAAATAATTATTCTTAAATTTATTTTTAGTGTACATAAACATTTAAAATCTGACAATTAATGGGAACAAAACAAAAATAAAATGTTATATTTTTATCAATGTTGTAAAATTATTCATAACAACATTATAACAGAGCATATCTTTGGTTTGAATGTAATCTTAAGGATCTTTAAATGCAAAAACAAGTAGTATACTTCAATTTTTGTTTGTATGCAGTAAGACTGCTTCGCGAAAATTTGAATGGCTGCAAATTTTCAATGCGTTGTTGGGTCAGCTGTGGTCAGTCATTTCGAATAAATTAAATTAGTTAGCAAAATGTTTTATTTTACACTAGAGAACATATTTTTGGAAATAAATACAACAAATAAAAAAATATTTCCCCACATTTTAGAAATATCAACATTTAATCAACAATATTATTTAAAAAAATATATTTTACAAAAATTCATTTTGTCCATACTTGTTTGTTCTGCTCAGCTTATTTTTAAGCGTGTTATAATTATTATACTACGTGCTTTTTAATTAAATACATTTTTTAAATTATCTCAATTTTCGAAAGCAAATAAAATTACTTGTTCTTGCATCAAAAAATAAAATATTAAAAAGCTGTATTGTAACTTTTAAAAAAATCTTCTAACAATGGATTTTTGTATTAAGGCAATAAAAAAATTATTTGAAATGCATACAGATAACAATTAAATAATAGTGTAGCAGAAAATGAGCTTTCTTAAATCATATGAATATATATTAAGTAATACAGAATAATTGTATCTGTATAAAAATTGTAAAATAAAACAGAAAACACAATATTCTGTATAAATTATATAGGCCTAACATTACCATAAAAAAAGGATAATTGTATAAATTTTACATTGAATAAATATGCAACAATAATCAACTGAACAAATTTGTAAGGTTATAAAGTTTTTGCTTAAACAAAAGTAGAACATTACTCTCTTAGATGTTTGTTTCTTACGAGAATTGCAAACTCAATCAAGAAACCAAAAAATATACAAATATTAAAAACAAAAAAATACTATATCCATAAGCTTTTGTTTTAAGAATACTTTGCAAAATAATTAATGAAACAATAATAAATTTATAAAAATAAAATCTAGACCCTCTTTAAAAAGTAAATATTCGTTCCACAAAGGCGTTGTACAGGGTATTAAAATTACTTGAAATATATTTCAATTTATGTGGTAATTACGACACATTTAAAGTACACATTACAAATTTTTAGTTAACGTTTTCACAGACAAAATCTTAAATCGGAAAACTTCCGTAGTTATTGTGAGTTAAGACAATAACAATATTTAAAAACAATTTTTTTTCAAACATAATATTCAAAGAAATATATGTAATTACAAAGAAAAAAAAATTAATTATAAAATATTACCCAACAATACATAAACAAAATTAAACACATCTATTCTATCTGATTAAAAAATTAAATTACTATTAAAACTTATTAAAGCTGGTATGGGGTCAAAGACTTAACACAATTACAACTAAATATTTCCAGTAAAAATAAGGAGATGAAACTAGGATTATAATATGTATATTTGCCACAGGATTGTGTGCTTATAAATAAATATAAATTAACTTTTTATATTTAAAAACTATGTATATTTGTGTCTATTTATTTACAACAGTGTTGTCTTATTGTTATTAAGAAAAATTAAAAAACTAATGTGACCAAACCACTCTTTGCATTTATTCCATATAACAATCATAATCCATGAACCTTATTATACTTAAAAGATCGTTTTAGCCATTGGTTGTGTGTATGAATTTAAATACATACATATTGTGTGTATATGTAGTTGGCTGAAGACAAATTCGTTCTATTTTGAATTATACAAACCTCAACCTTACGCAACAATTTATACTAACCGTGTTCTGGTAGCCTAAAAACATATCCTCTAACTCCCACATTATTGAGTTTCTTCAAAACTTCAAAGTTTCGAATTTTAAATTTTTGTTTGACAAATTTGATTTAGACGTACATATGTATGTATGTGCATACATAAAATCAAAATATTGTTATTAGTGTTTGACGTAGTCAAATTTTGTAAAAAAAAACTATATTTATCGTAGAACTAGTATAGTTTTGAAGAAACTCAATAATTTGGGTGTTAGAGAATAAGAGTGGCCTTAAATTAGTTATCGTCAGCTCTTAGCGTTTCGTTGTGAGCTTTTATTAATTTGGAAAAGTGAAAAATTTCGCAGTTAATTTAACAAGAAAAAAATCAACTTTATAATAAAAAAAAACACATCATACATTTATTGAATTTTCTGTTTATATAAACTTTTTTACCAAGAAATCAAGGACCACCTTTGATAAAGTTTAAAGCGTATTTTTTTGTTTGCATAAACAACATGTGATATGCACGTATGAAGGTACATACCTCGTATTTCCTTCCATAAATATTTTGAAATATTACATAGAACTTTAAATGTATGTATGTAATGAAAAATAAAATAAAGTAAAGAGCATTATAGTCAAAATGTATGAACTCAAATTTATGAATATATCTAAGCAATCTAGGAAAAAAATCTAAATACATATTATATTATATCCAATGATTTAAAAGTTTTCTACATGTGTATAGTAAATTAATGATATATAAACACAGGGAAACATTAATGAAACAAAAGTCGTTTGTATTTAAATGTTAAAAGTTAAAACATTAAAAGTGAGCGTTAAGAAAATATTATTTTAGTTTATAAAAAATAATGGAGTTACTTGATATGATATTTTAAATACCTATACAATTTAAATTTTTAAAAAATATGGAGTTAAATTAAATAAATAAAACTGTTGTTGGTGAAACGAGCTACAAACAATTGGGATTGTTTTATTTTTGTGTGTTGATTCCTAAAAGTCTGAGAAGTTTGGAATGTAGTAAGTTTTTAGTATGTTCGGATATTATGTTGTTATTTTATACAGAAGAAAATATATCCATTATTTTGATTTTTGATTTTCAAACTAAAATTTAAATGTTTCAATATTTCTGCATAAATCATTTAAGAGATTAAATTAGTTTTGCATTTCAGTTTAAAAAAAAAAAACCAAAGGTCAATCATTTTGAATATTCAATTTGCCGACTTAAATTTTTTTAAAACAGTTAAAAAATACTTTTTACAATCCAAATAAATACAAATTTTAAAATTAGTATGGAGTTTTTCTTAAATTTGTTCAATTCTACAGAAATATTGGATATCTAGAGGTCTTAACAATTTAAAAAATTAAAATTCTATCATCTGAAAAAGGGGACTAGGTTAAAAAATTTTTTTTTGACTAAACAACCATTTTTGTATAGTTCAAAAATATTAAAACAATGCGAGAGAAACAAAACTTCAAAAAACCAATAAAAAAGTGATTAAATCTACTTACTTTAATCAGAGCGCTTGAAAAGATTGATTTTATTAGTGGCAAGAATACGATAACTCAGGCGACAAGATATTATAACGGATTTTTCAAGAACAGTTAAAAATAAGCATTTTTTACTATGGAAGGGGGGTATATACCCCCCCCCCCCGTTTAAAATGAAAAAAAATAGTTAAAAAATCAATTAAACATTATACGTTTCATTAAAGCCAAGATTCGTTCTGTTCGCCAGTTTTTTAATCAAGTCAAAACTATGCATAGTTTTGAAAAATTTGATTTTAAACTCAAAATTTGAGTAAACTAAAGTTAACAAAAAAAATCTATTTCAATATTTCAAAACCATGGGCTTACAATTAATTGTTTTTAATAGTTTGTTGCTCTTATTAATTTTCAATCAAAAACTGAAAACTAGTTGATTTTATATCTTTTAGTTTTTGAGAAAATTGAAAATAACCACAACTACTATTTTATTTTTGATAGTAATAATGGTAGGTGCGAATTTGGGTGTATGCAACAGTGGGGTGTGTATACAACCCCCTGCTTGGTCACACTATAGGATTTGGGGTAGGTGCAAGGTGGGGTGCCTTCAAAATTTCTTTTGCATTTAAATAAGCTGGATTTAATAAAAAATAATTATTCCTAGGTATATCTTAATCCATATTCGATTATTACTATCAAAATAAGACTACGTAAATACTCAAGAAAGGAAAAAATAATTTAATTAAAATATTTCTTTTGGTAATTTTCAATTTTCTCAAGAACTAGAAGACATAAAATCATCTAGTTTTCAGTTTCTTAGTTTTCAAATAAGAGAAATGAATTCTAAAAAAAAGAGGCTGGATGCGACCCAGACTGATAACTTCCCACCCCGTCTGTCGATTTGTCTTGCTTAAAAGTTTGTAGGTTTTCGTGCTTTGTTAAAAAATGTGTCAGTTGAATTATTTAAACAAAAATTGAAATTAACAACAATATTTTGCATATGATGAAATAGTTTGATTTCAACATCTATTTAAGTTAACGAGATTTTTAGTCGAAAACTGTTGAATTAACCAGCTTTGAAATAAAAACGACCGACTTGGAAAAAGAACACAATGCAACTAACTTTTATTATAAAGAATGGAATTTAAAGCAAAAGCTTAAAACTAAGTGAACAATATTTCCAGTGAGAGCATTGCCAAATTCAAATATTCAATAAATTGCAGTTCATTATTTTCAACACTCCCACTTTTGAATAATTTAATTGAAGCTTAATTAACATTTATATGGATTGTTTACAACTCCAATCAAAAATCTAAATTTTTCAAATTTTTCTTTGCTTAAGGCTTTGGTAAATATGTCTGCAATTTGATGTTCAGAAGGAACATAATTTATACAAAACTCATTTCTCTCATATCTTTCACGTATAAAGTGATAGCGCACATCAATATGTTTTGTGCGTTTATGGAATTCCGGATTTTTTATCAAACGGATTGCACCTTGGTTGTCCATATTCAATTCAACTGCGCAAGACCTCTTAGGTGATACTAGTTCCGCCACAAGTCGTTGAAGCCACACCATATCTTTGACAGCTTGAGATGCAGCCACGTATTCAGATTCGGTGATTGACAACGCCACACACTTTTGTCTCTGCGAAGCCCAGGAAACAGGTCCACCTCCAAATATTAAAATGAAGCCAGAGGAAGATCTTCTTGTGATAGCATCACCAGCATAATCGGCATCACTGAAACATAGTAAAGACAAATTGTTAGGTTTTTTAAAAACTATACCCATTTGCTTCGTGCCGCTGATGTACTTCAGGATCCTTTTGACTGCATTCACATGCATTTGAGTGGGTGCATCTAAATATCGGGATACAACTCCCACTGCAAACGCAATATCCGGCCGGGTGGCTACCGCTAAATACATGAGACAACCCACTGCTTCTCTATATGGAAACGTTATTTTTGACTTTTGAGATGGATCGCTTTCACATCCAAGACTTTCAGCTGGTGTTGAAACTGGTTTGCTGTCATACATATTAAACCTCTTTAACACTCGTTCTGCATAACTTGTTTGGCTGACATGAATCTCTCCACTTGACCCCCGTGATAATTGCATACCTAAGAACCACTCAGCATCCAGAAGTGTAATCTCGAATTGTGTTTTTAGGAATTCGATTAACTTTAAACCATCTTCTTTCTTCTTTGCGGCAATAAGCCCATCATCAATATAGATTGTCAATAAAAGACGACTATCAGCGTCGTTTCCAACGAAGACACAGGGATCCATTTCAGAAACTCTCAAGTTGAATTCTTTCAGCACCTGAGTGATCTTTTCATTCCAACACCTGGAAGCTTGCTTTAAGCCGTAAAGGCTTTTCCGAAGCTTACACACTCTACCGGAACTATCATCGAATCCAAGAGGTTGGTGCATGTAGATGTCTTCATTCAAATTGCCATTTAAAAATGCTGTCTTAACGTCAAATTGTATAAGAGATAACTCTTCGCAAGCTGCAATCGCTAAAACTGTTCGAATTGAAACAAATTTTGCCACAGGACTGAAAGTTTCAATATAGTCGACACCATATTCCTGTGTAAAACCGCGAATCACCAGCCGTGCCTTGTACTTCTTTCGCCCATGCGCGTCCAGATTCTTGATCTTAAATACCCACTTGTTATCGATGACCTTCCTATTCGTTGGTTGTGCTACTAAATCCCAAGTGCGGTTTTTAAGAAGACTTTTCATTTCGTCTGCCATTGCTGCTTTCCAGTGACGCGCATCCTCACAAGACACTGCTTCTTTGTAACTTCCTGGTTCACCTTGCACAAGAAAAGCATGTTTTTCTGCAAAATTAAGCATACCTGAACTCTTCCAGTCCTTTGTGCTACGAAGTTTATTTGTATATGAAACGTCATCCAGAGCAGCATCTTAATCCACTGATTCAAACACCTCATCTTCTAAGCTTACTTCTTGAGAATCCGGTTCAAATGAACTATCCGAATCTTCTTGGGAATCGGGTCTATACGAACTGTTAGTACTCTCTTGACCACCGCTATCACCGGCCTCATCGTTATCATCATGAATGTTATCATCATGCGTTTCATCTTGTCTCGTATCATGCATATTATTATGCTTATAATCATGCATATCATCATCCAAATCATTATCTGAGTCTTCATTCAATCCTTTGGATTTGAGGTTAGTTTCTACAGACGTTGGAAACTCTTTAAATGTTACGTCTCTAACAATTTGAATCGATCTTGATGACAGTTCGTTTCTGCTTTGGTACATGGATGAAAACCTCAGTTCCAAATGTTTTCAAATCAGCTGTCTTACATTGACTGCCCCACCAAAGTTCATACGGGTTTTCACCTTTCGTCGGGCTTACACCAGTTCGATTCAGTACCAAGACTGCAGTGTTAACTGCTTCTGCCCAGAACTTCTTTGATAGACCGCTTCCACATAGCATAGTTCTGGCAGCTTCTACAATGGTTCGATTCTCGCGTTCGACACTACCATTCTGCTCTTGTATTTTAAAAAATACACCACTTTGTACCTTGAAAAATGGTCTTTAAACAAAAGAAAGTATCTGCAACCGCCTATTGAACTCTCTTCCATGGGTCCACACACGTCCGCATGAATAAGCTCACCTGGTTGCGAAGCCTGAAAATTACTCAGCGGAAAAGGCAATCTATGTTGCTTCCCATAGACGCAACTATCACAAAAAAAATTATCAGTGTCCTTAAATTGAATGCCTTCTTTTCGCAACTGATTGCGAACTTGTGTAATGCTCTGGTGTGCCATTCGCTCGTGCCACACCTTTATTGGTAATACCATATTTGCAACATTCGCTGCTCCCAAAGAAGGTGGAAGCACTTTAAAACACATCTTAAAGAGTTGCCCCTGTCTGTTTCCTACCACCACCACTGAACCGTCCTTCTACACAAACTTACAATAAAGACTATCAGAAATAATGCTTAATTGTTTATCCAAAGCACGAGTCTGCGAAAATAAATTCATCGAAATGTTTGGCACATAGAGAACTTCAGACAAATGCCTTTCGACCCAATTTTTCCCAGTTGAAGCGACAATATTAATGTCACCAATTCCCTCTGCAAAGATCTTTTCTCCACTTCCTATTTGGATGCCAACAGGATTTGTAAATTGCCTATACGATGCGAACCACTCTTTCCTGCAAGTCATATGATCACTCGCTCCAGAATCCAAGTACCAGTCCTGACCTACTGATGTGCCATCTCTTGCCATTAGCGCATTACAACCAAATGGTTGTTCCCCTTGAACCTCACTTTTAGTTCCAGTCCATCGACTAATGTCTGGCTCACCCGACGAGTTGCTTCGTCTTTGCACTTCACCTGCACTTCCAGTCCATCCTTGATTAGAGTTTTCCAATCCTACAGCCAGCAAACTGTTCCTTCTTTGCTCCTCACCTGACTTTCCAGTCTTCACTTCGTTCTCAACTTTGCATATGAGTGCATCACCCCTTCGAACCTCACCCTTAGTTCCAGTCCACCTTTTACCATCAACTCCAGCATTCTTCTTTGGACAATCTCTTTTCCAGTGGCCATGTTCATTACAATGGAAACACTTTCCAGGTTTGGAAGTTTTTGTCTTCCCTTTCTTTGCCTTATACTTTGCGACTAAGGCAACGGATGAACTCGTTGGCTACGATGACATACGTGTCTCCTCCATAACTAGTCGTGACGTAAGATTTTCTAAGGTTTGCTGTTCTTTTGCTGTTGACTCCCATGCACAAAAGAAATGTTTAAAATTACTTGGAAGT
Organism: Eupeodes luniger; assembly: GCA_951509635.1. NCBI lineage: Eukaryota > Metazoa > Arthropoda > Insecta > Diptera > Syrphidae > Eupeodes > Eupeodes luniger. The sequence goes on along the minus strand of OX608075.1, from coordinate 57,406,559 downwards.
GTCATTAAAACTTTTGTAATAATCATGCTTTCAGAAATTGTCTCCCCAATATTTCTTAATTGTCTAACAATGTTTTCTAACCTGGATATATGCGAAGATACATCGTAATCTGGATCTTTCTCAAAACCGTAAAATTTCTGCAGCAACATGTGGACATTAGTATTTGAAGTCTGTTCGTAAACCGACTTTAGTTCATTCCACATTTGCCTTGCAGTTTTGCAATTAATGATGTGACGAAGAGGAATAGAACCGATGCTGGTTGCAATTATTTGCTGAGCTTTGCTGTCAGATTTCTTCCAAGTCAAGAGTCGCTTATCAAAAATCACTTGCTGCTCATCCTGACCCTTGATCGGAAAATCTGATTCACCTTCTACAAATTCAAACAGCCCAGATGCATTGAGCAAAATGGAGGCTTGAAACTTCCATACGGAATATTGATCCGCAGTTTGCAGTTGCTCAATTTTCAATGTGTTGATTTCCATAATAATTCTCGACTGTCGTTTTTATTTACTCTACTATATTCCCAGATCTAAAATTAAATAAATTCTTCCCTTTTTTTTATATTAAACCGCGTAAATCTGGGCCCATAACCTGTTGAATTAACCAGCTTTGAAATAAAAACGACCGACTTGGAAAAAGAACACAATGCAACTAACTTTTATTATAAAGAGTGGAATATAAAGCAAAAGCTTAAAACTAAGTGAACAATATTTCCAGTGAGACCATTGCCAAATTCAAATATTCAATAAATTGCAGTTCATTATTTTCAACAAAAACCAATTTTTACCAATTTTAGTATAGCATTTCTTAAAAGATTTTATTTCTTATGGGCTTATCCACAGTATTTTTAACTTTCATGTTACCACAATATATTAAGCCTTAGAAATGAAATTGGCACTTTCTAAGTGGATAGATTTTCGTATCATGACTTATTTCAATTATGTAATCTGCTTGTGACTTAATTGGATTAAAATTTTTAATTAAAATTAGTAAAAAAAATAGGCTTAAATATTGCAAATTTCAAGCGTACCAGATGCAAATTTATTAAGTTTTATAAACAAAAAACATTTCAACGACCTTTGAAACAACTTAACATCATTAATATATAATTATTTATAATATACACTAATAGAAAAACTTCGAAAGAAAGGTGTGCTACCATTTAAAAATAGTACAAAGCAATGAAATTAGAGTACATCCGTTTTTACAAATATTAAAATCTGATCTTTTTCTCTATATAACTTTCTCAACGATCGATTCTGGTAGTATTTTATAGGCTTAAATTATTCTCTATCAATCAATAAATCAATTAAAATTTAATTGGATCATGTGTCTCTATTTAAAAATAAATAATGCCATTTTAAAGTTTAAAATTGAAAACGTGATTGGTATAAAATATGTGATTTTTTTACCGTCACACCTATCGATAAGATCTTACAGCTAAATAAATGATTGTGAATGATAATTTTACGAATAATCAATAGTAAAAAAAAGTATTGATCTAAATTTTGAAATTTCAAAGTTTGTACGACAGTACAAAATCAAAATTTATTATGAAATGAGGGTTTTTCATTGAATGCTTTTCATTGATCTAACGTACCGGATATTACGTGACGGATATTAACGATGTTTCAAAATGAATCAAGCAAGTATTTTGTTGTTATTTAGATGATAAACAATCAAGACAATGTTTGTTTATAGATGTGCCTCAAAGTATAAAAAAAAAAAAATCTATTGTTGAAAATGAAAGATTCTGTGGATATGCCTTTAAACAAATACCTACAAATTAGATGAATGAAATGAATTTGAAGTCAATTCTATTGTTCACGAGATATCGAGAGCCGAACGTCAATTTTTAAAAAATTTACTATTTTTGCTACATTTCATTTTTTTATGAAAAAATGGCCTGTTGGATTTTTTTAAAAAAATTATTGAATGTCGAAAACAATATTTTCTATGAGATGAAATAAGTTTGTAGTCAATATTTTTAATTTTTGAGAACATATGAGTCGAAAGTAAAATTTTACCAAGTTTTCATATTGTTTTTTTTTTCGGTTTTTATTTTTTGTAAGAAAACTTTTACTTCGATTTTTCTCAAAATTTTACCGAATGTTGAAAACAGAATTTCTTATAAGACAAAATTAGATTGAAGCCAAAATCTTAAATTTTCGAAAAGATATTTGAGTCGAAAATCAAAGTTTACCAACTTTTAGTTATGCTTGTTTAGGTTTTTATTTTTTCTAAACAAAACTGTCAATTCGATGTTTTTCAAAATTTTGAAGATTTTGGCCATGTGAGGAAAATTGAACTGATTAAGGAGTTTTGCTCCTCTAAATTGAACGATTTTCAAACTGCAAGCTTAACTATGTTGATAAACAATGGATTGGTTCAATATATCTGTACTCCCCGAACAATACCAATCAATGATAATGGGAATGGAATTCAAAGTTTTAGTAGCAAAAAATACTGGAGATACGAGTACCATTAAAGTGAAGTTGGTGTAGGACTTTAAAACCGATTGATGTAATGTAACTACATTTGTTGGTTAAAATTGGCATAGTTGTGGGAAAAAAATACAAGGGACCTTAACGTTACATTTCTTCAATTAAAACACAACTATGAAGAAACGGTATTAGCTAGTTTGTTTGATAAACAAAAAGCATGACTGGCTCGTACGAACTGCTTCATGTATTCAAAGAATCTGTTTAAAAATATTTCCAATATTTTAAGATTTAAAAATGTACTTGCAAAAAAAAGTTTGTTTCAAAAAAGCTTTTGCAGGAAAAATGATTGAAATCGGTTGATTAGTTCTTGAGAAAACTTAAAAACAAAATATCGGTTCTATGGGGGATACAATTCTGGAATAAAACAAAGTTCAAGTTTTGACTAAAAAATGTTTATGGGGACTACTGTTATTTTTAGTGGTAAAAAAAAAACAAAAACGGCTCAAAAGATATTTGAGTCGAAAATCAAAGTTTACCAACTTTTAGTTATGCTTGTTTAGGTTTTTATTTTTTCTAAACAAAACTGTCAATTCGATGTTTTTCAAAATTTTATCGAATGTTGAAAACACTATTTTTTTATGAAATAAAATTAATCTAAAGCTTATCTAAAATTTTGGCACGAGTACGATAACTTTGGCGCCAAGATACAATAACGGTTTTTGGTAGAGGGGCTTAATACAAGCATTTTTTACTATGGGAGGGGGGGTCTATCTCCCCCCGTTTAGGCGGGAGGGGCAATTTAAAAAAGTTATTATTTAAAATGGAAAAAAATAATTAAAAAATAACGGTGATACTTACAATTAAGTTGTATACATTTTTTTAAAGCCAACATTCTGTTCTATTAGCTAGTTTTTAAATCAAGTCAAAACTATGCGTAGTTTATGAAAAATTTAATTTTAAACTCAAAATTTGAGTAAAAAAAATTAAAAAAAGGTTTAAAGTGTAACTTTTTCAATACTTCAAGATTATCTACCATTGTTTTTATTTCACAATTTATTGCTCTTATTTGTTTTTGATCAAAAACTGAAAACTAGATGATTTTATGTCTTTTAGTTTTTGAGAAAATTGAAAATAAAAATTTAATTTTAAACTCAAAATTTGAGTAAAAAAAATTAAAAAAAGGTTTAAAGTGTAACTTTTTCAATACTTCAAGATTATCTACCATTGTTTTTATTTCACAATTTATTGCTCTTATTTGTTTTTGACCAAAAACTGAAAACTAGATGATTTTATGTCTTTTAGTTTTTGAGAAAATTGAAAATAACCACAACTACTATTTTAATTTAATTCTTTTTTTTTGCTTGAGTGGTCTTATTTTGATAGTAATAATGGTATTTGCGTATGCGTAATGCGTATTTGGGTGTATGCAACAGTAAGGTGTGCGCGAGTTTGGGTGTATGCAACAGTGGCATCTGCAACCCCCCTGCTTGGGCAGACTATAGGATTTGGGGTGGGTGCAAGTTGGAGTGTGTGCAAGGTGGGGAGGGTGCAAGATGGGGTGCATGCAAAGTTTCTTTTGCATTTAAATAAGCTGGATTTAAGAAAAATTAATTTACCCTAGGTATATCTTAATCCATATTCGATTATTACTATCAAAATAAGACTACGTTAATACTTAAGCAATGAAAAAGTAATTTAATTAAAATATTTTTTTTTGGTAATTTTCAATTTTCTCAAGAACTAGAACACATAAAGTCATCTAGTTTTCAGTTTTTGATCAAAAACAAATAAGAGCAATGAATTCTAAAAAAAAAATAGTAGATAATCTGAAAGTTTTGAAAAATTACACTTTAAACCTTTTTTTTAACTTTTTTTTTGCACAAATTTTGACTTTAAAACAATTTTTTTCAAAAACTATGCATAGTTTTAACTTGATTTAAAAACAAGCTAATAGACAAAAGTGTTGGCTTTAAAAAAAGGTATAATACTTAATTGAGGGTATTACCGTTATTTTTTAATTATTTTTTTTCCATTTAATGTACATATTTTTTTAAACTGCCCCTACCGCCTAAACGGGAGGAGATAGAAGCCCCCCCCCCACCCATAGTAAAAAATGCTTGTTTTTAACTGTTCTATACAAATCCGTCATTAAACTTTGTCGCCAAAGTTATCGTACTCTCCCCAAAATTTTTGAAAAGATATTTGAGTCAAAAATCTATTTTTACCAACTTTTGTTAATTTTTTTTAGGTTTTTACTTTTTTGTAAAAAAAAACTATAATTTTGATTTTTCTCAAATTCTTACTAAATGTTTACAATAATAGTTTTTAAAAGATAAGATTAGTTTAAAGCAAATATCTCAATGTTTCGAAAGATATTTGATACGAAAATCAATTTTTAACAACGTTTAGTAATGATTTTTTAGGTTTTTATTTTTTGTAAAAAAAACTGTGTGAAACTACTGAAAACAGTATTTCTCATAAGATAAAATTAGTGGAAGCCATAGTCTTAAATTTTTGAAAAGATATTTGAGTCGAAAATTCATTTTTACCAACTTTTATTAATTTTTTTTTTAAGTTTTTATTTATTGCAAAAAAAACTGTCAATTCAATTTTTCTCAAAATTTTACCAGAAAAACGTTATTTTTCGTTGCACAAAATTATTTTGGAGATAAAATCATTTTTCGTTCATAAAGTTTTCGAGGTCACAAATATTTTTGTTCAGTTTTTTTGATTTATTAAAAAAACCCGTTGATTTAATTCAAGTCTCTAGCGTTATTGGTTCGTGGGATATTCACCTTTTTTTAAATTGCTATATGGTAAAAAACACCTACGCAATTTGTGCTATGGATGACGAAAAAACGTTGCGAACGTACGGACCGGACGTACGAACGTTAGTACACACGCACACACAGACATCTCTCTAAAAATCTTTTATTTCGACTCTAGGGACCTTGAAACGTTAAGAAATGTCAAAATTTTCAATTCGACAAATTGTACCGACTACAATAACTTCCTATGGGAAGCTTTTTAACTTTTGTTTTCCCAAATTTTGAGTTTCAACCAATTTTTTTCAAAAACTATGCATAGTTTTGACTTGATTTAAAAATAAGCTAATAGACAAAAGTGTTGGCTTTAAAAAAATGTATAATACTTAATTGTTAATAATAATATTTTTTTTTAAAATGCCTCTCCTGCCTAAACGGGGGAAGATAGACCCCCTCCATACTAAAAAAAAATGTTTGTTTTTAACTGTTCTATACGAATTCGTCATTAAACTTTGTCACCTGAGTTATCATACTCTCTCTTTAGTGTTACTGATTTATTAACTGATTTTATTAGTAGAACGTTCGATTTAACCCCACATACGACAGGGTAAAAGTGCGAAGGATACTTCTCTTCGAAATACTTTTGAAGATTTTGGCCATGTGAGGAAAATTGAACTGATTAAGGAGTTTTGCTCCTCTAAATTGAACGATTTTCAAACTGCAAGCTTAACTATGTTGATAAACAATGGATTGGTTCAATATATCTGTACTCCCCGAACAATACCAATCAATGATAATGGGAATGGAATTCAAAGTTTTAGTAGCAAAAAATACTGGAGATACGAGTACCATTAAAGTGAAGTTGGTGTAGGACTTTAAAACCGATTGATGTAATGTAACTACATTTGTTGGTTAAAATTGGCATAGTTGTGGGAAAAAAATACAAGGGACCTTAACGTTACATTTCTTCAATTAAAACACAACTATGAAGAAACGGTATTAGCTAGTTTGTTTGATAAACAAAAAGCATGACTGGCTCGTACGAACTGCTTCATGTATTCAAAGAATCTGTTTAAAAATATTTCCAATATTTTAAGATTTAAAAATGTACTTGCAAAAAAAAGTTTGTTTCAAAAAAGCTTTTGCAGGAAAAATGATTGAAATCGGTTGATTAGTTCTTGAGAAAACTTAAAAACAAAATATCGGTTCTATGGGGGATACAATTCTGGAATAAAACAAAGTTCAAGTTTTGACTAAAAAATGTTTATGGGGACTACTGTTATTTTTAGTGGTAAAAAAAAACAAAAACGGCTCAAAACCTTAATTGCAAATTTGAATTCAATCGACCCAATGCTTTGGGCTGTAGGGGCCAGGACAGACAGACGGACGGAATCGGGGACCCAATTTTTTTCTACTTCTCTACCATCGTAATGTCCTGTTTGATTGTAATCCATAGTTCAAAATTTTTTACGAATGAAAAAATCGCCATATAGTTCCTATTATATTGTAATATTCGGCTTGGTCCGACAGTTAAAACTTATACAAACTTCGTAAATAAAAACACAAATTCACTTTCTTCTAAATTACTCACAAAAATTCTTTATTCAACACTTTCAATTATTACTTTTAAAACATAGTCTTTACTTTTCAAACACAGTCTTTTCTTTATAGCAATTCACAATCCATAATAATCCGCTTCGCTTCCAAGCGCCTATTTATATACCTCAAATCGGTTCGAGAATCTACGAGGTTGTTCTCGATGCTTAACGAAGTTCTCCACTTTATCACTAGATGCTTACCCCTTTCGAGGTTCTTGTATGCGCTGAATGAGTTCCCCTCTAAGCCACTAGATGTTTCTCGATGCTTAACGAAGTTCTCCACTTTATCACTAGATGCTTACCCCTTTCGAGGTTCTTGTATGCGCTGAATGAGTTCCCCTCTAAGCCACTAGATGTTTCTCGATGCTTAAGAAGCGAGTTCTCCTATTAGCCACTAGATGTTTCTCGATGCTTAAAGAAGCGAGTTCTCCTATTACTACCACTAGATGTTGCCCCTTATTATTGAAAGAGTGTATACACATTACATTGCCCCCTCCTTAGGATTGATCGTCCCGAACAAATCCATCGTTCTCATCACCACTGTAGCGATGTAGCCGGTCGCGATGTACAACTTTAGGTTTTCCTCTGACTCCCTTTTGTATCCGGTACACGACATCGTTGATTTTTGTAATGACTGTATATGGACCTTCCCAGTCCCGTTGAAGTTTCGGTGACAATCCTTTTTGTCGATGGGGATTGTAAAGCCACACCCGATCTCCTGCTTGGAACTCTGTTGTTGTCGCTCGTATATCGTAGCGTGTCTTCATTCGGTCACTGAACATCTTTATTTTCAACCTGGTATTGTCGTGGATCTGAAGGAGTCTTTCTCTGAGGTCATCAATGTAGTCATCCTCGGCTTGCAGCTCCGAAGTGGGACATCCAAATTTTATTTCGCTCGGCAGTCTGATGTTCCTTCCCATCAAAATCTCAGACGGTGTATGACCAGTTGAGCTATGTCTTGCACTTCGATACGCCATCAAAAACAGTGGAATGTGTCGATCCCAATCTCGCTGGTTGTAGTCCACAACTTTGCAAAGATGTTCCTTCAGGGTTCGGTTGAATCGTTCGACCATGCCATCAGATTGTGGGTGAAGTGGTGTTGTTCTTGTCTTCTTAATGTTAAGAAGCCCACAAACTTCCTGAAATATGTTTGATTCAAAATTCCTTCCCTGGTCGGAATGCAGTTCTAATGGAACGCCGAATCTGCTCACCCAGTTGAAGACAATTTGGTCTGCGACTGTTTTGGCTTCTTGGTTTGGAATGGCGTATGCTTCAGGCCACTTGCTGAAGTAATCCATGACGACCAGAATATAACGATTTCCATTATTTGTTTCCGGAAATGGACCCGCCACGTCTACAGCAATCCTTTCGAAGGGTGCTCCAACATTATACTGCTGCATTTGGCTGTGGTTCTTTTTGTTCGGACCTTTGGTGGCAGCACAGGTATCGCATTTTCGGCACCACTTCTCGACATCTTCCCTTACATGTAGCCAGTAAAATCGTTGTCGAACCTTTTCTAGCGTCTTGTTCACTCCTAGATGGCCTCCCGAAACCCCACCATGCATCTCTCGCAGAACGTCCATAACCTTCGATCTCGGTAAGACTAGCTGCATGACATAAGACTTTCCATCTGCTGATTCCCATTTACGTCGAAGGACACCCTCTTGGACATGAAACGAGTCCCACTGTGCCCAATAGGCCTTCAGAGTCGGACTTCTATCGGAGATATCAGCCCATTCTGGTTTTTCCTGGTGTTCCTTCCAAGCGAGGATGGGTTCGATATCTGAGTCTTCTTGTTGAGCCTTCCTCAACTCGTCGTTGCTCCAGCCATAAATGGGATCGGCTCTGGTTCGTTGGACAATAACCACTTCTTTTTCTTCTTGTCGTCTGCAATGCTTACAATCTTGCTTGCATGGTCTCCGAGACAGTGCATCTGCATTTGAGTGAAGCTTCCCTTTCCGATGTTGAATTTCGTAATCGTACGTCTGCAGCCTCTCAATCCACCTTGCCACTTGACCCTCTGGATTCTTGAAATTCAAAAGCCAGTTAAGTGCACCATGGTCAGTTCGGAGAAGAAACTTCTGTCCATAGAGATACTTATGGAAGTGCTTTGTTGCCAAAATCAGTGCAAGAAGTTCTCTTCTGGTTACACAATAGTTTCTTTCCGACTTCGAGAGTACCTTGCTGTAATAGGCAATTACCTTTTCTTCGCCATTATGCACCTGCGATAGTACAGCACCTATCCCGACATTGCTCGCATCAGCATCAATTATGAATGGTTTTCCTGGAGTTGGGTAGGTCAGCACTGGTGCATTACACAAGCGTTGCTTGAGCTCTTGAAAGCTGCGCTCGCATTCACCTGACCATCTAAACTGCTTTCCCTTTTCCGTTAGCTGATGTAGACTCTTGGCGATTCCTGCAAAGTCCTTCACAAAGCGCCTATAGTAGGTGGCTAGACCCAGAAAGCTTCGGAGTTGGTGTTTGTCCTGTGGTGTTGGCCAATTCTTCACGGTGTCAACCTTATCAGGATCCGTCTTTACTCCTTGGGATGAGATGATATGTCCCAGATATTTCACTTCGGTTTTGAAGAGTGAACACTTTTCTGGGTTAAGCTTGAGGTGGGCTTCTCGAAGTCTTTGAAACACGGCTCTCAGATTTGTACAGTGTTCGTCAAATGTTTTCCCGTATACTATGACGTCATCTAAATAGACCAGGCAAGATTTCCATGTGAGTCCTTGCAGGACGCATTCCATTAGGCGCTCAAAAGTCGCTGGAGCATTGCAAAGTCCAAAAGGCATCACTTTGAACTGCCACAATCCGTTTCCTGTTGAGAATGCTGTCTTTTCTTTGTTTTCAGGATGGATTTCGACTTGCCAGTAACCACTTTTCAAGTCCAAAGTTGAGAACCATTGTGCTCCTTCCATTGCGTCCAGAGTATCACTGATCCTAGGCAGAGGGTAGCTATCCTTCTTGGTCACATCATTTAACCTTCGATAGTCCACGCAAAAGCGGGTTGATCCGTCTTTCTTCTTTACCAGGACCACTGGAGACGCCCAAGGGCTTTTAGAGTTTTCGATCAGACCTTCTTCCTTCATGGTGGTTATCAGTTCTTCCACCTCACCTTGTTTGGCTAGTGGAAGGCGTCTTGCAGGTTGACGAATCGGCCTTGCATCCCCGGTATTGATTCGATGTTGCACCAGTTGCGTTCTGCCATACTTCCCTTTCGATGACGAAAAGATGTCTGCAAATTCTTCGAGGAGACCTTCTGCAGTTCTTCGTTGTTGGTGGCCAAGATTAGATGACTTGAGAATGTTCGTCTTTATGGAGTTCAGCTCTTCGGACTTCAAGGATTGCCTTGACTCTTCTTCGTTGATCCTTGTTATCGCTGATACAGATTCGCATTGTCCGACAATCTCACCTTTTCTAAGCTTAACTTCATACGGCTTGATGTTCAGTATTCGTACCGGAACCATGTTCTTTAATGGTCTCACAAGAGTCTTCCCAATGGTGACGTTTTGGGAGGACTTTACAGATGCTGGTTCGACCATGAGGTATCGATGGCTGCCAGGCTTACCCTTCAATTTCGTCCACACGAATACCTCTGAAGAAGCATGCAAAGTGAGATCTTCTTTGATGACGGCTTTCACAGATGGCGAGGTCTCATACGAGTTAGTCCCATAGATCATCGGAATCTCGATGTTTCCATATTTCAGGACTTGGTTCCCGATGTCCAATATCACTCCGTGATCTTTCATGAAATCGACGCCAACAATGCACTCGTCGCATATATCTGCTACCAGGAACAGGTGAGAGAATTCCAACTCTGCCATCCGGATCTTAAGACGTACCTCACCATAAACTTTTGCGGCCTCTCCAGTTGCAGTCCTTAGACGATAGCTATTGGTGTTGTGGAGCCATGCCTTCTTGACGAGGTCTTGCCGTACGATGGACGCCGTGGCACCGGTGTCAATGGTAGCCACACATTTGTTGCCATTTATACTTGCTTCCACGGTCAGGCTCTTGTTGTCACGTTTTGTTTGAGAAACCTGGATGTCGTTTCTGGGGCCATCGATACCAGAAACCAGCTTCTGCCCCTCGAAGTTGGTTCTTATTCGTTTCCCGGGTGGGAAACAACTTCGGAAGCAACGTTGTTGGTGTTGCTTTGAACGGTTGAATTACTCCTATTTCCACAGTGTTGGCATGTGGTTCTTCTTCGTGGTAATCTGCACTGTCGCTGTAGATGCCCAGTCTTATTGCAGTTCCAGCATCGTGCTGGTCCGTCTCGCTGACTCCTTTCCACAGTAGCCTTCTGACAAGAACATTCTTGGACTTCTATTTCTCTTACGCGATGCACGTTTTGGGAAGCTTGTTCTGCAGCCTCCATCGTCAGAGCGAAAGCCAATGCTTCTGGTAGTGTTCGCTTTCCGGCAGTGCGGATAGCCCTTTGGAGATTTATATCGCCCACAGCTCTCACAAAGGCTTCAACAGCAAGTTGATTTATTATTTCGTTACCAGCTGTTGGATATGCCAGGTGAACCAATCGCTCGATATCTGCCTGAAGCTGCTGCAGAGTTTCACCTCTTTTCTGTGTCCTATTGTTAAGCTGAACTCGGAAGACTTCTGTCATGTGGCTATCCCCAAACCGCTGTTCGATTGCGTTTACCAGAACTGTGAAGTCACCACTCTTCTCTGCTGGGATGGTTTGTAGCAGTTCAGCAGCAGATCCTCTTAAAGCAAGCGTAAGAGCAATGTATTTTTCGTGATCGTCCCAGCCGTTTGTTAACGCTGCTGCTTCAAACTGTTTCTTGTAGATTGACCACGGAATCTGCCCATCAAAGCTTGGAGGATTCACTTCTCTCTTCCTTGAGCACTCACCAGAAGGTTCTCGAGCTTTCATCTTTCGCACTTTTTCTAGTTCATTTGTGATGGTTTCAATTTGTTCGTCAATTTTCTCGAAACGTGCATTTTGTCGCTCGTCGACAGTTTTAATTTTCTCTTCGAAGTCCGCAAACCTGTCTTCTAAAAGATTTCTCTGTTCGTCGAATCGCTCTAGAATATTCTGCTGTTCTTGCTTTTGGTCGCTTCTTTGGGCTTCTAGTTGTTTGAGGACATCATTCCTTTGGGTTTCTAGTTGTTTCAGGACATCATTCCTTTGAGTTTCTAGTTGTTTGAGAACATTCTGTTGTTCTTGCTTTTGGTCACTTCTTTGGGCTTCTAGTTGTTTGAGAACATTCTGCTGTTCTTGCTTTTGGTCGCTTCTTTGGGCTTCTAGTTGTTTCAGGACATCATTTTTATTTTCTTCAAATTTGGCTAAAAGAACTGACATCATGTTGTATAAGGCAACATTTGGATTTACCTCTTCCACTTTTGCTTCTAATTCGAAAGCAAACGTATCTGGATCTTCATTTTGCTGCTCCAGATATTCCTGCAGCCGTTTAACGAGTTCGGTTTTTACTCCTGTCCCACTCAAGCCACGTTTGCTTAGTTCGGCCTTTAGCTCAGGGACAGTTAAGTCTTTCAAAACTTTACTCATTTTTTTTATTTTTAACTTCACTACTTCACACAAAATAGTTCAATCACTGCTCACTGTTTTTATTCTCAATAAGTTTTAATCCCTTATTCTGACACCAATGTAATATTCGGCTTGGTCCGACAGTTAAAACTTATTCAAACTTCGTAAATAAAAACACAAATTCACTTTCTTCTAAATTACTCACAAAAATTCTTTATTCAACACTTTCAATTATTACTTTTAAAACATAGTCTTTACTTTTCAAACACAGTCTTTTCTTTATAGCAATTCACAATCCATAATAATCCGCTTCGCTTCCAAGCGCCTATTTATATACCTCAAATCGGTTCGAGAATCTACGAGGTTGTTCTCGATGCTTAACGAAGTTCTCCACTTTATCACTAGATGCTTACCCCTTTCGAGGTTCTTGTATGCGCTGAATGAGTTCCCCTCTAAGCCACTAGATGTTTCTCGATGCTTAACGAAGTTCTCCACTTTATCACTAGATGCTTACCCCTTTCGAGGTTCTTGTATGCGCTGAATGAGTTCCCCTCTAAGCCACTAGATGTTTCTCGATGCTTAAGAAGCGAGTTCTCCTATTAGCCACTAGATGTTTCTCGATGCTTAAAGAAGCGAGTTCTCCTATTACTACCACTAGATGTTGCCCCTTATTATTGAAAGAGTGTATACACATTACAATATGTATATAAATATATAATAGACTTTTTATTAAATAAGCCGGCTAATACACTTTCCCATAAGTATAACTCAATGGTTTTATTTATAAGAAAGATGTGTAAGTTTGTTTTTTTAATCTCGCCATAACATTCTAAGTGGGTAAGATTTCGTTCTCGCAATATACTGATCTGTTGCTCAACTAAGTAAATTGGTCAAAAATTATATGCCCCACATACATACCCCAATGTTTATATATACATATATATATAAATACACAGAACTTGCTTTTGTCTTTCAAAACCGGTACAATAGTACTATATTGTAAGTATTACCGTTGTTTTTTAATAACTTTTTTTCAATGTAAGTAATTTTTTCTATAACAGCCCTACCTCATATACGGGGCGAGATAACCCTCCACCCAGTCCTAAAGTAAAAAATGTTTGTTTTTGTTTTTTTTTTTCTACAAAAAAAGCCGTTATCAAATCTTGGCGGCCAAGTTATCGTTCCAAGATAGGAATGTTTGTTTTATTATGGTGTGGTCTCACATTATAAATAAAAAAGTTGAATTAAATCTAATAATAATTAATTTAAGTCGTAGCTACGAACAGCCCATTTTGCAAAAGCAAATAAATTTCCTAAAGAGTTCAATTATTCTTAAACATAACTACTTTCTTTCATAACAACCAACAAGTAGGTAATGTTTTATGTATGTTACTTCACAAAAAGTTCCTTTTTTTACAGTTCAACTCAATTGAACAACTTCCCAAAAGCATTGTCTAAATAATTGTTGTCAAGTTGTCAAAAAAATATGAAAATAATTTTTGTTCAGTTCTTGCTCTTCGCTGTTTTCAAATGTGTGTTTTTACTTTTTTTTCATAAGATAAATCTGCTAGAAGATCTTATAAGGCGTATTCAGGCAACTCATTTGGAAATCATCATTGTGAGTTCTTGTTTGGTGGAATCCAAATAAGACAATTGTTTTGAAATAAATATACAAATTTAATAATTATATACATACATTTATTGTATTTGCTTTTCGCTTATAGTCAATTAAATTAATTTCGTTTTAAAAATTGTGCTTTTGTTCAATTTGTAAATAGTAGTTTTACTATAAAAAAACGATACAATTCTTGAAGTTTTAGTCTCACTTTAAATACTGAAAAAAAATTATATCGACCTGAAATTTGCTGCACCAATTTTTAAAAAAAAAAACAAATTTAATTTGTTTTAATACTGTAATATTCGGCTTGGCCCGATAGTTAGAACTTATTCACACTTGTAAATAAAACACAAATTTACTTTTTTTAATCATTTCAAACTTATTTATTGAACACTTTCAATTATTACTTTCAAACACAGTCTTTTCTTTCAATTATTACTTTTTAAACACAGTCTTTACTTTTCGCAGTTCACAACCAATAATCATCCGCTTCGCTTCCGAGCTCCTATTTATATACCTCAAATCGGTTCAAGAAACTACTAGGTTGTTCTCGATGCTTAACGAAGCGAGTTCTCCTCTTAATCACTAGATGTTGCCCCTTCGAGGTTCTTGTATGCGCTGAATGTTCTCGAATTGAGTTCTCCTCTTAGCCACTAGATGTTTCTCGTGCTTAAAGAAGCGAGTTCTCCTATTAATCACTAGATGCTTAACGAAGCTAGTTCTCCTCTTAATCACTAGATGTTTCCCCTTATTCTAAATGTTATAAACGGTTGCTACGTACTTATTCTACTATAACACCATATTAAAAGAGATAAAGAGTGTATACACATTACAATACAAACAAAATCCAAGAGCTATTCAATTTTACTACTGATTATGTTTTCGCGCCATTAATGTGAAATTGCTTCGAAATCATTTCCATGGACACTAGAAAAATGCTTTTGCTTGCATTTTTCTCGTGATTTGTCCGTCCATACCTTCGTTATTAGTTCATAAACATTAATACAATTTTCTCTGTTTAATTGTAGCTTTAATATGATTAAAAATGCCTTTTTCACTCTACATTTTTTGCAAAGTGTTTTTAAAATAACGTGACACTATCACTCTGAAATAATACTTTCGTATAATAAAACTGTTTAAAAGAATAACACAATATTTCTTTATTTAAGATAAGTTACTAAAAAGCTCTCTAAATGACATTATACAATTTTCTGCACTATTCTTGGTATAATACGTTATTTTACATGCATATTGTCAATGGTTTCGGAAAATAAAAAAAAAATAGTTTTGCCACCCTGCCAAAGCGCAAGACTTCTTTATAGCAAAGAAAATAGCTTTGGTTCTTTCCACATAACGTGGAGAGCACCTCCTACATACATACCTATGTCTTGTCTATTCAAAGAACGTTGTAAAATACTCTTATTGAGGTTAAACTTTTTGTGCTATTATTTCAAATAACGCCTGGCAGGATATCCTACTTTAACGATGAAAGAACTTTGAATGTTCTTTGACAATAACGTTGTGTCTAGTTTAAACGAAAGGTTGAGATGTTCTTAAGCATTTTATTGTTTCAGGTACTGTACGATACATACAACACCTAAGATTCTTTTTTTTGTAATTTAAAATATTTTAAAGCACAAGATTAATTCAGTAATGAGCCTCACAAACTTGTTCTTCTGTTTTAATTTCATTTCTCATTTTGATATTTCTTATCGTGATGCATTAAATATTATGCCCATTGGGAAGGTTCTAATAGCTGATTGGCCAGCTGCCCAAAAATTGCCAATTAAGGCCACTTTAATGGAAAATTACTGGAAGTTAGTCAAGAAAAATCTCCCTAACTATCACAATTGATCATGTTTTTTTATTCAACTGGAAGCTGAACTTTATTACTCTATGATTTATATATATTCTGTGTAAAAGGTTCCTTGTCAACTTAGAAACGAAATAAGTAATATTTCTTTTCAATACAAAATGCAAATCAATTCAATTCAATTCAATTTATTTATTTAATAACTTACACAGTAAGATACATCGTGATGTGATGGACTTGTGGTTCGACTGAGGAGTGTTTTGTATTTTCTTTATATCAATGCACTTTTATATGGAAAATGGCAATGTCTCAATATTGTGTCTAATAAGGGGATGAATGAAATTTTTGTATGCTTACATCAGCTGTTCAGGATCTTGTACCAATTTTTGTTTTTATTTACATTCATGACTCTGCTTCTCCTTGTGTACGATCTTTTTACCTATATGAAAAATGGTTGTATTATGTATAGCTACGATGCGATTTTTGTGAAGAAGATACATATTGGGATAGTTATACGTTTGATTATAGTTATGTATATTTTGTCGAGTGGGTATTTTGCTTTTATTTGGCATTAAGTTTTTCTTCAATTTTTGAAGATTAGATTTGTTTGAGGTTTAAAGATTTTTTTTGGTAGATTTTTTGGTGATTTTTTTTTTCAGGATGTATGTGGGTTTGATTTTAAATTAAAATTTTAAATACAAAAGGCATTGGTAGGTAGGCAGGTATTTCATGAAATTCCATAGGGAATTCCTGCTAGTATCCGGACAATTATTATATCCGGACACTTAGCACTTTGTTTAAGATTGGTAGGTAGGTAAATTAATTATAAATTTGTGGTTTTAAAATAAAAACAAAAGAATGCATTCTTTATGTTGGTCCATATACCTACCTACCTATGTACCTAGTTTGAACTTTGTACATGAAAACAAAGGTTTGAATAATTTTATAATTGAAATTAGTTTTATTTATTTTTATTCGTGTTCAAATCATCTCTTTTTTTTATCATTCTTAATAAATTAATGGGCACGAGTAGGTACGATAACTTTGGCGACAAGATATAATAACGGATTTTGGTAGAGGGACTTAATACAAGCATTTTTTACTATGGGAGGGGGGGGCTATCTCCCCCCGTTTAGGCGGTAGGGGCAATTTAATTTAAATTTTTATTTAAAATGAAAAAAATTATAACGGTAATACTTACAATTAAGTATCATACCTTTTTTCAAAGCCAACATTCTGTTTTATTAGCCAGTTTTTAATTCAAGTCAAAACTATGCGTAGTTTTTGAAAAATTTAATTTTAAACTCAAAATTTGAGTAAAAAAAAGGTTTAAAGCTCTTATTTGTTTTTGATCAAAAACTGAAAACTAGATGATTTTATGTCTCTTAGTTTTTGAGAAAATTGAAAATAACCACAACTACTATTTTAATTTAATTATTTTTTTTTGCTTGAGTGGTCTTATTTTGATAGCAATAATGGTATTTGCGTATGCGTAATGCGTGTTTGGGTGTATGCAACAATAAGGTGTGCGCGAGTTTGGGTGTATGCAACAGTGGGATCTGTAAGGGGGGGCATGCTGCCCCCCTGCTTGGGCGCACTATAGGATTTGGGGTGGGTGCGAGTTGGAGTGGGTGCAAGGTGGGGAGGGTGAAAGGTGCGGTGGGTGCAAGATGGGGTGCATGCAAAGTTTCTTTTTTTAATTTTTCCTTGGTATATCTTAATCCATATTCGATTATTACTATCAAAATAAGACTACGTTAATACTTAAGCAAGGAAATTTAATTAAAATATTTTGTTTTGGTAATTTTCAATTTTCTCAAGAACTAGAAGACATAAAGTTATCTAGTTTTCAGTGTTTGATCAAAAACAAATAAGAGCAATGAATTCTAAAAAAAAATAGTAGATAATCTGAGAGTTTTGAAAAATTACACTTTAAACCTTTTTTTTAACTTTTTTTTTGCACAAATTTTGACTTTAAAACAATTTTTTTCAAAAACTATGCATAGTTTTGACTTGGTTTAAAAACAAGCTAATAGAAAAAAGTGTTGGCTTTAAAAAAAGGTATAATACTTAATTGAGGGTATTACCGTTATTTTTTAATTATTTTTTTTCCATTTAATGTACATGTTTTTTTTAAATTGCCCCTACCGCCTAAACGGGGTGAGATAGACCCCCCCTCCCATAGTAAAAAATGCATATTTTTAACTGTTCTATACAAATCCGTCATTAAACTTTGTCGCCAAAGTTATCGTACTCTCCCCAATTAATGTAAGAAATACGAGGTGTGGCAATTAAGTTCCGGGAATTTGTCAATAAAAACAAGAAAATGAAGTTTTAGGAAAAATTTTGCTATCGACCTTCACAATAATCTCTCTTTAACTCTACACAACGATTCCAACGTTTCTCCCATGATTGGAAGCACCCTTGGTAGTCCTCCTAAGATAGCTCGTTTAGCACCACGGTTAGAGCTTCTTGGACCTTCTGTACGCCGCCATGATGAGTTCCCTTGAGGTGCGACTTCATCTTGAGGAATAGAAAAAAGTCGCAGGGAGCAATATCGGGGCTGTAGGGTGGGTGAGGCAACGTTGGAATGCCTTTTTTGCCAATAAAAACACTTTAGAGAAGCAGCGAAATTGGGTATAGACCATTATTTGTTTACAAAATGCTAATTTCGACGGTCTTATGTTTACTCGTACCTTTTATAGTATTTTGTTTTTAGCTTTTTCTATCCCAGATATAGGTACCCACCTACTAAAAATAAGTCATGTCGTTTAAAAACAACTGAATGCACAAGTAAACTTCAAATACAAGAACAACAACGACAAGTCTCCTCGTTTCTTTGGTGTCAAACTCAACCTCAACTCTTAACTCAGCTCAGCGCAACTTAAAGAACTTTATTGCATTTGACATTGTTTGCTGCATTTTTTTACTACGATACCAATATATCAAAAAAAAAAATACCTACCTGTTTGATTTAATTTTGTTGACAAAGTCTAATTTTAAGTTTGGATAAAATTACCTACAACAGCAAACAACATAAAGGTAGCTATACATACCGAAATATAAACCTTATTTGGGTGTTGTTTATGCTCTCTTAAGTCCCAGCTTTACGAGTATTTCTTACATTAATTTATTAAGAATGATACAAAAAAAGGATGATTTGAACACGAATAAAAATAAATAAAACAAATTTCAATTACAAAATTATTCAAACCTTTGTTTTCATGTACAAAGTTCAAACTAGGTAGGTAGGTAGGTATATGGACAAACATAAAGAATGCATTCTTTTGTTTTTATTTTAAAACCACAAATTTATAATTAATTTACCTACCTACCAATCTTAAACAAAGTGCTAAGTGTCCGGATATAATAATTGTCCGGATACTAGCAGGAATTCCCTATGGAATTTCATGAAATACCTGCCTACCTACCAATGCCTTTTGTATCTAAAATTTGAATTTAAAATCAAACCCACATACATACATCCTGAAAAAAAAATCACCTACCAATTGATATCTATCTACCAAAAAAAATCTTTAAACCTCAAACAAATCTAATCTTCAAAAATTGAAGAAAAACTTAATGCCAAATAAAAGCAAAATACCCACTCGACAAAATATACATAACTATAATCAAACGTATAACCAAAGACCATATAACAAGTAAAGATGTCGCACGTAGAACAAAAATCTGTGCCTGCTTTTTTCCACCATCCCTTTTTTACAATGGGTCCAAAACATGAGTCTAGGAATTTGAATGTATAGAAACATTTCAAATGTTGTGGGTACACACTGTACGAAAAAGAGCGTTGCTATTTATACTGAAAAGTTAGAGGGAGAAACAAGGTATTTCATGTTTATGAGTAGAAAAAACAAAAACAAAACGTATGTCTTTTCAATGGGTCCAAAACATGTTGCAAGATTTGTAATAAATTTATGAAGCAGAAGAGAGAAAAAATATTTGTTTGTCCTATTTGTACAAGCAAGCTAGGTTGAGGATCGAGTTAAAAGAAAGAAGGGTGAGTTGATGTCCTTCACGTGTATGTGTATTTATATTGTCTTAGGGTTTTTTTTTGTTGGCTGCGTAAATGCAAACCAGTTTTATTTATTTTTTTTTCTTGAAAGATAAAACAACCTTGAAAAGTGAGTTTTGATAATGTTCGTAAATAATGAGTTGTGGTAGTTTCAATATTGGGCTTTGCTTTGCTTTTGTTTTGTTTTGTTTTTACTTCTTGGGGTTGGTTGTGATTTGAAAATCGTATTAATTCACATGTTTAAATGTAGGTCAAAAAAAGATTGAATTTTTGATGTGAGGATTTATTTATGCGTATGTTAAGTATGTTAGGTAAATTTTTGATCTCTTAGTAAGTTCTTTTATTTTTCCTTTTTTTTTGGTTCGTTATCGTTACTATTGAAGTCGGTAATGGATCAATTAAATGAGGAGTACAGGTGATGCGTACATTTCATTTTATTTCGTTGATCGAGTACAAATAGGGGTGAGTTGGCGTCTACCTCAACCTTACCATACAGTAGGTATACACCTGTAATAATATGTGCGTGTGAGATGATTTTTTTGTTGTAAGCGTTAGCTTTTTTTTCCTTAAAATATTATGAAAAATGTTAAAAGTGAGCTTAGAAGGTAATTGAATGTACCTTCATATCGAACATATGTTTTATACTTTTTGTTACTCGTAGGGCTTTAATTTGTTTTCATTTATATCTATAGGTCAATTTACGAACAAATTTGTAAATTTTTGTTCACAAAACTTTATTTCAAGATTTAATAGGTAGGTAAGTTAGTGTAGGTTAGGTACCACCTATATCAAGGCAAAGTACTTTTTTCAATCTTTACCATTAGTTGATGAAAGATTTTCTAATTTCTAATAACGTAATGTATGAACATATGTAGCGAATTCAATCGAAGGTTTATCAATCGAAGGTTTTTTAAATTTTCTTGTATACCACAAGCAGTGTTTTCTCAGTAAAACATGTGTCATGAACTCGAGAGCTTTTACTCTTGTTATATGGTCTTTGGTATAACTATCCCAATATGTATCTTCTTCACAAAAATCGCATCGTAGCTTCGTATACATAATACAACCATTTTTCATATACAAAGATCGTACACAAGGAGAAGCAGAGTCATGAATGTAAATAAAAACAAAAATTGGTACAAGATCCTGAACAGCTGATGTAAGCATACAAAAATTTCATTCATCCCCTTATTAGACACAATATTGAGACATTGCCGTTTTCCATATAAAAGTGCATTGATATAAAGAAAATCCAACAACAAATTCATCGACCTTCATATGGAAGCTTAGTATACACTGCCGCTCATCTGAATAGGTTCACAAATATTTTCACCTCACTGTTGGCCTCCCTTCATATGTATTGCAATGACACATCTTTTTTATATATGTAATGAAAGAGCATCATTTTGTGCTTGTTTTGGAAGAAAAAAATTTGTCTTAAAGCTTACCGTTATTCTCCCACGGTAGCTAGACTAAATGTATTCATAAAAACAAGTATTCTTTTTGGCTCACCTGAATAGGTTCAACGGATGAAATGGAATATAACAATAAAAATCATTTGAATTCAAAGATTTATTTTACCTTTTTGTATTGTATGATTATTTAACAGAAGTTAAAAATGAGTGTTGCCACCTCTTTTTAATATAGTCTCGATTTGGAATGGAACTATACAATTTTTCCAGGTATTGAAGCGAAATTTCTGACCAGGCTTTTTTAATGGCTGCGATTACTGCCTTTTTGTCTTTGAATTGCCTCCATGACTCGTATACTTTACGTGGGAGAAGTCCCCACACATTCTCTATTATGTTAAGGTCAGGGGAGTATGGGGGCCACACCAGCATCTCCACTTTTTGACTCTCAATCCACTGCCTTACTGTCCTCGCTGTATGGATAGGGGCATTATCATGTTGGAATGTCCACGATATTGGTCCAAACAGGTCAGAAATCTGTGGGAAGTCCTTCTCTAGCACACCTTTAAAAGAATTTGCATCCATTCTCGATGTAACAAATTGGAGCTCCAAGGCTCCGTAGAAGGAAATAGCTCCCCACACCATAACACTGCCTTCACAGCTATGCAGCCGACTTAAATAATGCTCCTCTTTTCGAAGGTCATGAAAGTAATAATTATAGCCGTCAGGGCCCTCTAAATTGAACTTTTTCTCATCTGAAAAAATCACTTTGCCACTCTGACTTCCACGACATGTATTCGTTACAGAATTGGAGACGAATTTCTTTCCTAGATTCGTTAAGTGGTGGTTTTCTCCGATTTTTTTTCTTTTCAAATGAGAAGCACTTTTAATAACGCGTTTTACCGTAGCTAAACTGCAATTGACACCGGTTTTTATTTTTATTTTTGACTTGGAATCATGAAAATTAGAAGCTGCTCTGATGATAGCACGTCTATCAGCCATTGATGTGGCCGTATAAGTTCCTCCTTTCATGTTTTTTCCATAATTTTGGATATTTCGCAAGTAACTGTCTACCAAATTTTGACTTCTTTTAATTTTCTTCGGTATAAGTCGTTGGCTTAGGCCTGATTCCCGAAATGCTTTTATTTTGCCTTTTTCTTCCTCGCTTAAAGATTTTTCGCCACAAATTTTCACCGTTAATAGGAAAAACACACTAACTTAATTGACAGATAAAATTTCGATTGCAGTTAACACGCAACTTAACGCAAACTGCCATTTTTTGCTGTTGAACCTATTCAAATGAGCCAAAAAAAATGCTTGTTTTTTTGAATACATTTAGTCTAACTACTGTGGAAGAATAACGGTAAGCTTTAAGACAATTTTTTTTCTCCCAAAACAAGCACAAAATGATGCTCTTTCATTACATATATAAAAAAGATGTGTCATTGCAATACATATGAAGGGAGGCCAACAGTGAGGTGAAAATATTTGTGAACCTATTCAGATGAGCGGCAGTGTATGAAAACATATACAATCATAAACTCAAATAGAAAGAAAATTCAGATAACTTTTTGGCTGCCAAATTAATTGTCTCCCTTATTCTGCTGGCTGCTTATGGGAATGGAAATTATATGTTTCTCTCGCTCCCCCGAAATTTATCCCTTTTTCGATACAACCGCTAACGACGGCATCCGGTTGCCCTAAAAGTTTCTGTCCATGAGAGTACTATAGTTTTCATATACAAAGGTTTCGCTTGCGTTTTTCGATGACGAACTTTCAGTTCAAGAGAAGAAAAAAAAAAATTGTCAGTTGAATTATTCTTAAAAATTTTAAAATTACCAACAACATTTTGCATATAATGAAATAGTTTGATTTCAAAATCTATTTTTGTTAACGAGATTTTGAATCAGGTATTTCTTTAAAGTTTATATTTCTTATAGGTATAAACAAATACAAATTGGATGAATGAAATTAATCTGAAGTCAATATCTTCTATTTTTCACGAGATATTGAGAACCGAACATCAATGTGTTACAATTTTGCATACTGTTTTTTGTAGATTTAAATGTTTTATGAAAACAAAACCGACTGTTGGATTGTTGTTGTCACGTTATTCTTCGTTACATAAAATTATTTTAGAGGGTGAATCATCTCTTGTTCGTAAAATATTCGCGGTGACAATTATTTTTTGTCCAGTTTTTTTTATTTGTAAAAAAAAACTGTTAATTAGATTTTTTTCCAAAAATATATTTATTTGGTATCACGTTACAATACATGATATAAAATTTAATTCAAGTCTCTAGCATTATTGGTTCGTGAGATATTTTGGGTTTACCAAAATTTTCACCTTTTTTTAAATTGTTATGGTAGAAAAACCACCCACTCAATTTTTTGAGTCCTTTCTGCTTTACTATCTATATAACAACATTTATCTAAAGTCGATATATCTACTGGTTCTTGAGGTATGGACGACGAAAAAAACTTCGCGAACGTACATACATACGTACACACACACGCACAGACATCTCTCCAAAAATCTTTTATTTCGACTCTAAAACCCTTGAAACGTCGATAAATGTCAAAATTTCCAATTCGACAAATCGGATCGATTACAATAACTTTCTATGGGAATTTAATAAACCTTGACATGGCGTTCACCCAAGAAAAAAATATAAGAAACTTTGTGAGTAGTAATTCTTTAAGATTCTTCCAGATCCTAGGTATCTCATACATTTTTTTGGATAAAGATGGAACGAAGACCCAGATTATATAGCTGCGAAAAATATCGTTTATTCATTGCATGATTATGATTGGAGTTCGCCGTTAGTCGTGATTGGAGTTCGCCGGTAATCTTGATACCCAATGCTGAAAAGCATATCTGCATGTACCAGTTGACGAACAATCAGGTATTATTCAAATTATTTCGACACATAAGGGAACATAACGAATAAATCGTCTTTCGTTTGGCATAAAAACTGCTCCAGCTTATTTCAACAGAGTATAAAACCAAATCTTACGTGATGTCCCCAAAACTGAGTCATACTTGGACGATGGGTCTACCACGATATCTAGAAATTAATTATCTAGAAAGTAAAAATCTCGAATATGAAAATCTCGAAAACAAAAATCTAGAATGGAAAAAATCTCGAAAACAAAAATCTAGAAAATAAAATCTCGAAATGCCAAAATCTAGAAAAAAAAAATCTCGAATGCAAAAATCCAGAATGTATGTTTGAATTTTTGAGGCAATGTTTAAAATTCGCGCGAATTTTAAACATTGTCTCAAAAATTCAAACATACATTCTGGATAACTTACTTCTCCTTAACAAACTTAAAGTTGACAAGTAAAGTTATCAATCATACAATTGCACATTGCTACTCATGCACCTGTGAGAACAGTTACCCATCTAAACACATTGTCAATGAAACTGTAAGAACATCCACAGTAAATTCAGTATTATTAAAATTAGTCTAACGTGAGCTTGAAATTACCTCTATAAAGATGAAAGTAAATGAAATTGTCACAAATATAGAAATATTAAAATTGAAATCTAGGGATTTATTTACCATTGTAACAAATGCGTTATAATAATAAATATTATTGGTTGTGTGAGCTTAACAAATCGCATTATTGTCGTGCCAGAGTAATCACTGTCAAGAATAATGACAAGCACAATATTGGGTAAACTGATGTATTTGTGTTTTATTGAGTTTTAACTGTTAAAAATACAAAAAAAAAAAATTTCGAATTTTTATTTTTTTTCGAGATTTTTTTCTAGATAGAGTCTTTCGAGATTTTTGTTAATTCTGGATTTTTGTGGATTCGAGATTTTTGCGTTCTAGATAATTTTTTTTTATTTTCGAGATTTTCGGCATTCGAGATTTTTCGCATTCTAGATTTCGTCATGATCCCTTGGACGATATTATTGTACATGGCCAGTCACTTGAAGAATGCAAATCTAATCTACTACAGAGTTTTTCAGAACAGGATGTTCTGGATAGCTTAAAAGAAATTGATGTGTCAAAAAAACCTGGCTTTGATATGATTCCTCCTATTCTTTTGTCAAAATGTTCGTATTCACTTTGTAGTGTTTTAACAACTATTTTTAATAAATCTTTACAAACTGGTGTTTTTCTTAATGAATGGAAAATATCTTATATAGATCCCATTTATAAGAGTGGTCTTAAGCACTTAGTGAAGAACTATAGACCAATATCAAAACTTTCAGTTATTCCCAAACTTTTTGAAAAAATGGTCACCCAAAGACTTTATTTTGCTGTCAAGAATTTCTTGTCTCAAAAACAACATGGTTTTGTAAAGGGTAGATCAACGTGTACTAATTTAAGTCTATTTGCAAATTATTGTTATAATCATGTTGAAAAGGGTAGACAAGTTGATGTCCTGTATACTGATTTTGTTAAAGCCTTTGACCGCGTGCATCATGGTCTTCTCCTACAAAAGCTTAAGATGTTAGGATTGAATGCTTCATTTTTACAGTGGTTAGATTCATACCTTTCTGATAGAAAACAAGCTGTTAAAATAGATGATTGTGTTTCAAATCTTATAGACGTGGTGTCGGGTCTTCCACAAGGCAGTCATTTGGGTCCACTTCTTTTTATAATCTTTATAAATGATTTACCTTCTGTTTTTAAATTTTGTAACTGCTTGATGTACGCCGATGATGTGAAAGTATTCACAGCAACATCTTCACTTGAAGATTGCTTATTAATGCAGTTGGATATAAACAATTTTCTTAAATGGTGCGACTACAATCATCTTCAGCTGAATTACTCAAAGTGTAAAATTTTTAGTGTATAAGTCTTTATCCCTTATTGACTTTGAATATAAATTCTATGATGTTAGTCTTCTGAGGGTAATTGAAGTAAATGATCTTGGGGTGATTTTTGATTCAAAGATTGACTTTAGATCTCATGTTGATTACATCGTATCTAAAGGTAATTCACTTTTAGGTTTCTTGAAGCGGAACTTCAAAGATTTTAAGGATGCCTATACTTTGAAGACCTTATTTATGTCTATAGTTCTACCTGTTTTAGAATATTGTTGTATCGTCTGGTCTCCTTTTTATGAAAATAATATTTTGAGAATCGAAAGAGTTCAGAAAAAATTCACTCTTTATGCACTTCGAAAACTTAACTGGGTTGGGTTTTTACCAGATTATAAATCAAGGTGCGCTCTTATTGCCTTAAAAACGCTTAAATGTCGGAGACAAGTCCAAAGTGTTTTGTTCATTAAAGATATTATTGATAACAGAATAACCTCTATTGATTTGCTTTCATTAATTCCATTCCATGTTCCATCACGAGTTTTTCGCAACATAAATGAATTATTTTATCCTCCTCTTCATAGAACTAATTATGGTCTAAATGAACCAATAACGCGTTCTCTGTATCTATTTAATATGGTTTATAATGAAATTGACCTTTGTATGAATAGAGATTGTTTTAAGAAAAAAATTCTTGAAATATGTAATTGATTAATTATTTAATTAAATTTAATCTTAAATTCCTTGTAAATATGTATATTATTAGCTTTATTATTTTGTAGTAATTTTGTAATCAGCAGATCTTCGATCAATTGATGAAATAAATAAATAAATAAACTAATCTAATTACATACATGCCTTAACAACTTCAAAAAATCGACTTACACTTGAACCATTCAAAATGTTCCTTCTTTGAAAATAAAATCAAATTCTTAGGATTAGGATGTTCTATGGTTAGGTTAGGTTAGGTTGAAGTGGCTGTCCAAGATGGAAACGGACACACTTAGGCCAGTTTAATGGCCCATTGTGATACCACATGAATCTTGAGGTTTCTTCCTAAGCTCAATGGAACCAGTTTGAGTCTCTTACGAAACGTGAGAGGCTGCTTATACCAATATGATTTAGATCGTTTAGATCGTTAAAGAAGAATTCTCCTAGGTAATTCTTGCGTTTTCGAGCCAGAGCAGGGCATGTGCAGAGAAGATGAAGAACTGTTTCCTCCTCTTCCTCGTCCATACAGCTTCTGCAGAAGTCATTTGAGAATACGCCTAATCTCGTGGCGTGCTTTCCTATTAGACAGTGTCCGGTTATGACACCTATTATCGAGCTTATATGCGATCTGCTTAGAGAGAGCAAGCACCTTGAACGTTTTAAATCCAGTGTTGGCCAGATGCTTTTCGTGACTTGACACGTGGTGATGTTGTTCCATCTGGTGCCTGCCCTCCTCACAGCGTCTTGCATTAGCAACAGTTTACAAGTAGCGATTGGTATACCAGTACGTGCCAAACGTGGTAGAATGGGCTGTACTGTACCGTTCCTGGTGAGTTCATCTGCCTTACAGTTACCTGGAATGTCTCTATGGCCCGGCACCCAGCAAAGGTGAATATTAAACTGTTGTGCCATCTCCATTAGAGATGATCGACAGTTCTGGACTGTTATAGAGTTTGTAGAGACAGAATCCAGAGATTTGATAGCGGCCTGACTATCTGAGAAAATACGGATATCAGATGTTGATATCACGTTTTCTTTAAGCCAGGACAGGACTTCTTTTATCGCCAAAAGTTCCGCCTGGAACACGCTACAATGATTGGGAAGGCGGAATGAGAGACTTAATTTCAGTCGTTCAGAGTACACACCTCCACCAACCCCTTCTTTTGTTCTATAGAACATAATAAAGCTCTGAAATCTCCATCCAAAGTGACTGCTATTTTAGAAATGCCAAGTCCTGATTCAACCGACGCGACGATGTAAGGCGGTTTTTTGACTAGTCACATACTATTTCAAATTCATCCCAAATGTTTAAACAACTCCACTTCTCGAGTTTTTACATACAAATTCATTGTTTAATTAGTCAATGAGATGTCAAAAAGTGGCACCGAAAATATAAACGTTGACTGTTTATCTAGAGCTCCACAAATCTCAAATATTAAAAGCATACATTTTATAGATAAGGACGTATGTATGTATGTATGTACATTAAATTTGGTTCAAAACTATTCAAATCATCTAAATCATTCAATCAAGGTCATTCGAACAAAATATAAATTTCAAAACATTAAGGAAAGAAAATCCCGAAAAAGATGAAACTCTGCCAAATATTTTGTTCAATTAGTCGTGATTGGAGCAAAAAAAAAAGAGATTCGAAATCATTTTAAGCGAATTTTATGTTTCTATCAAGTCATTGGAAAATGTTATGGCAAAAAAACACCCTTCGACCTCAAATAAATGTATGGACTCTATTTATTCTCAAAGCGTATGCCAAATAATAGATCTGCTCTTAATTTTATTAAGATAGCATTATCTTAAATGTCGCCTCCATAATATTTTACCTGTTTTTCATATAAAAAAAAATATTTTATAAAAAGGGCTATAACTTATTAAAAGATGGTTCAATTTCTTTGGTTTGAATTTTATTAGGTTAGGCATTAAAAACTACCCTGAAATCAT
The DNA here is from genome assembly GCA_951509635.1 of Eupeodes luniger. Classification (NCBI taxonomy): domain Eukaryota; kingdom Metazoa; phylum Arthropoda; class Insecta; order Diptera; family Syrphidae; genus Eupeodes; species Eupeodes luniger. The sequence goes on along the minus strand of OX608075.1, from coordinate 57,377,916 downwards.
GTATCATATGCCTTGATTGTGTTAGAGTCAATATTTCAGTCTGTTGTATCTATACCTTCCCCTATCAACCTTTAAAACACAATTGTTCAAAAGGCCAAAAAGTGGATTTTGGGCTACTTTTGAAGTGTTGGTTAGGATGGCATAGTGCAATCAATAATAAGATTCCAATAATAAAATTTAATGAAAGACTGATGTTGTTACGAGCCGAAGAACAAATTTCAGTTTTTGAAAGTGTCTTGAAAGAATAATAGTTTATTCAAAATTTTATAGAGAAAACATTCGTTGGACGTGCAGAAAAATATTTAAAATGCTTTGTCCGTTTATTAAATACGAAGTAGAAGCTATAACTTTCCACGAATCAAGTCAGTGACATACTAGATATGGTCTAACGGTAGATTCTAATTCTTCCATATAACCCCCCCTTTAAAGTGAATCCACCTCTTAAGCTATGCTTGTCCTTCTTTAGATTTGGTGGAAAATGTGGTATTAATTTTCAAACGCTTTCTCCTGTTTCTTTGCTTCAACGAGCTTTGGTGGCATGACAGTCCTACGCAGTAACCACCACGCCACGGGTCGTCTGATAGTAGCTTAAGTCTGCACCTTAACTTTTCAGTAAGTACCTTCAAACCAAAACTATGCGGGAGCTCTTGGACTTATAGTATAAAATAGTAAGTGGAAATCAGATTTTATTTTCTCAAAATGAAACACAGTAAGACTATTAATATTATTTTTTTTAACTTAGTTCTTTAATAATGTAAAATCCTCGCAACATTACAAACTATCTTGCATAGAAACAGTTTAATAATCGTATTGTTACTTGAATCATAATTATTATTTCTTTTGAAAAGAATGTCTAGGTAAATTAAAATAAAAACACGAATCACTATAAAGTAAAATTGGAGCTAAACATCCATTATTTTGATTTAAAACTAACTAAATATTGAAAGCTTTATACACTAATATAAATTGCAGTTAATTTTTTTTAACTAATATTAATAATTGTTATACATATTATATATATATATATATATATATATAAATATATATATATATATATATATTGTCTATTAAAACACTTAACTTAAGTTTGACCTTTTTGGGAATTGTGTAAGATTTAATCGGTATTACGAATTGAAAAGTCGATTATTTCCACAAGACACCTTCCCAATTCCTCCATGACCATTTTTTCGGTTTGATATGGTGTAAGTTCACCTTTTTCACACTCATCTGCCTGGGCTATTAAACATTGGATCGTTGCATCTACAACTTCCTGAGTGATGAAATTACAAGGTTGTTTCTCTACTGATGCGCCGCTAGACGCAACCATTGATGCTGTCACAGCCGGTGTAAGTACCGATGTACTCTGAACTTTAGGTGTTATCATTTCATATGTTCTTTTTCCTCTATTGCTTGAAATATTTGTGGGAATTGGACATTTTTTTGTATCCATGTCAAGGTCTGGATGGTCATCTACATTTCTACATCCTGAAAAGATATAAATAAATATGAGCTGCATGATTTACGTTAAAATAATAATACAATACAACTTACCGACACATTTGCAATTAGATGAACATGGGATTTTTGCTTCGTAGCATTCGCAGTAGTTCTTCAAGCAACCTGATCTCTTGCAATTACAACCTTTGTTGTGTAACCGTTGGTCACTTTCGTTGGCAGCTGCTGTTATTTTTGGTCTAGAATACAATATTTATTTTAAAACTTTTTTTACTTAATTTTTCTGTTCGCGTTCTCATATAGCCATCTATGATTTAATTTAAATAAATAAGTAAATTAATTTCAATGAAATAAATTCAAATGAAAATCAGCATACTATGAACATTTATATTTAAATCTTCCATTTATTTCGAAACAAGTTTGAACGGTGGATTTTAATTTGAAAAAAAAAACTTCATAGCGCAGTCACTCTTACAAAAAGAGGTTTTAATCACAAAGCATTATCTATTGATTTAGCTCAAATCATTAAAATTTTTCAACGGATTTTAACTGCCTTGTTATCGCTCAATGTGCTTGTTAATAAATCAATGAATAATTCTACTCAATAACTGAAGAGAATCACTGAAAAAGTAAAAAGGCTCATTTAAATGCAAATAGTCTGCCGGTATATAGATTCGATTGTTATCCAAAAAACATTCTACTTGACTTATCGCGCCGGATTACTTCACAAACTCGCAAAAAAGAAGGCAACTTGGTAATTAAACTTGTTAAAAAAATAATATTTTTCAATCAAATCACTAAATCCTTTATAAAAATTGTATAGAATCATTTTCTCTACCTCACTAAAATATTCTACCACATATAACACCAAAGTCCACTGATTGTCTTAATGATTTTTTAATTCAATAAATTATTTTATATTATATAGAAGTTTAGAGTGCAGGAGTCTATAAACTTTAAAAATGTCATAAACAAATCAGAACCACCTCGAAATGCCAAAAGGTGTCTGTTTTGTATGATTTTTAATGTATTTAAGTTTTTTTTTTATTTTACGAATATTGAGGTCCTGCACTTTATCCGTCGATAACTTCAAATTTATAGTTATTAGTTACTTACTTGAAAGAATTTGGATTTCTTTCTAGGCAAATTCGTATAGCCTTCTGTCGTTCGTCTTCGTTTTCCAAATTGTTAAAACAATCCTTACAGTTGCAGTCTTGACAGAATTCTCCATTAGCAAAGCAATCACAATACAATTTTAAACACTGTGATTTAGTGCAGTTACAATGTTTTCGTCTAATAGTCACGTTGCTTGAGTCGTCAGATGGTGGTGGGGATGTTCCTGTCAGCGATAACCTAGGTGTTGTTTTGCCAACAGCAATATTAGATGAAACGGTGGTAGTTGGTTTACCATATTTTGAAATAAAAGGCTCAGCCTTTTGCTTTGAAGGCAAAGGTTCTGCCTTTACTTCAGATTTTAATTGTTGTGACTCAGAGTTTGTTGGTCGAAGGATGCTATAAAGTTTTTTTGCCGGTGGAGGTGAAATATTGGACCTAGATACGGCTGAGCATCCTGTATCTGTACGGGAGTCAATTATCGATTGGCGTTGTTGCATTAATTTCAGATTTTGACTAGTTACTGAATTGCGAATCAAAGATGATTTGGATACAACGAAGCATTTATTTTGGGATGCATCAGGTTTACTCTGGATCTTTGTATTCGATGTGCCGCAAAATCTCCCAATTTGCGAATTGATTTGGGAAATCTTCTGAGTTCTTACTAAATTCTGTGTTCCACCTTCATTTGTTCGTACTATTACATCATTTATTTTACGATAAGTCGGCACTGTTGTCATTTTTATTTGCTAAAAAAAATTAAATAAAATGAAAAAGTACTTTAAATATGTATATTTTTGAGCATTTTAAATCTAAAACTAACCCTATCCTTGTCAGTTAATGGAGATTTAACAACTATTGATTGCTTGTTTGCCTGGTTTACTACTGTGTACTTGTGTGTGGTCGAAGAATCAGATGAGGAAATTTTATGCTGAGACATTCCGCTCTGCGAGCTATTCAATACCCGAACGTACTGAAAACCGGGTTTTCCAGGTATCTGAACAGTTTGTAATTGTCCACTCGAAGTGTTTGGTGACAATTTTATCATATTCCCTGATACCATGAGTTGACGAGCATTTCCAGACGTACCTTGAACCAATACTTTGCCACCGCCATTATTTGGATTCGCCATAATTTGTCTTGTTGTTACAACTTGTCTCACTTTCGGTTTTGGTTCAACAGACGATATAATAGTTGAACCCATTGCTCTTGATCCCGACTGCGTAGTAGAGTTAGGAACAGCTTTTATTGGAGCTTTCACGAGTACTTTTCCACCTCCAGGACTTGTAGTTATTTTATTGTTCCCCGGCATGGCGTTTGGAACATTGACGTCTTTACCTGATTTGTATGGAACAAAATTACCCTCCGCAGTGCGCATAACATGAATTGCAAGTGGCTGCTTTGATGTATTGGATGTGGGAGCATTTGTTGTAATAGTGGTTGGAACACGAACAGGAACAGTTTTACCTCCCGGTCTCTGTAAGTATATTATTTTGCCATTTGCATTTTTGGCAACGGTTGTCATTGATGGTGATGAAGATGAAGTATTGGTGACTGTAGTTGATCTCGGAGCAATCCTTATAAAACCCGATGAAGATCCTAAAACCTTATTTTGCATCATATTGTTTAAGATGGTAGGTTGTGTTCCATAGTTTCTGTGTGTCGATGAAGAGGCGGCGGATTTTTTGATATCTTTACGTACAATGGTTATAGTTTTAGTTTGCGGATTTTGTAAAATGCATTTCTCATTTAGTTGTCGTTTTGTCTGTATTTCCTTTTCTTCTTCCTTACTTCCAATTTCTTCGTCATATTTATAATCGTCATCAAAACCATTTGTGTTATCATCATGTTCTTCTTCAATTTCATCGTCTTCTTCTGGTTGATCTTCAATTTCTAATTCATTTTCAAAATCTTCTTCTGTGATGTTATCTTTGTTGTCATCAGCATCATCTTCATCTGACTTTAAGATGTCTTCTAAACTTATTTCATTATTTTTAAGGTCTACTTCATCTGTTAAAGAAAAAACAAATGTGTGTAAATTATTTTAGTCTCAACGAGTAGCTCTAGTACAAATTTTACTAAAAACATCAGCTCTAAGATATTTATATTTTTAACTTAATTTAACCTTTAATTCTCTTAATGATTTTCTTAAACAAAATTACGAACAAAATAACATTTACTATGGAATTTACCTAGGTACTATCTAAAGGATTATGTTTTAATATTTTTTTTTTTTTCAATTCAATTAATTCAGAAATATAAATGTTAATAACAAAAATGTTTGCATTGTTTGAGCTGCAAGTGATTATCTTAAAAACATTGTCTTGCTATTAAAGCTAGAATCACGCCTTAGAAAATAAAAAGGAAAGACACCAGGCAGGGTTCTACTTACCTATTTAATTATTCATATAATAATTCCTCGATTTAAGCAGATAAAATACCGCAATATTGGAAGACAACCGTAATAATTTCGATTCTTATGATGTCATTCGCTTTTATTGGGAATTGGTATAAAAATTAATTTATTTTGGGGTTCATTCAGTTTATTAAAACTACTTGATAAAAAAAATTATGTAGGGCTCAGCTTTCCAACGATACACATCTCATTGGGCAATGGCTGGACTTTCTCATACAATGTGTTTATCACTTTTCAAACGTTACGACCAAAGACACTTTATATACTTTATACATATATACATATAGAGTGTCTTTGGTTACGACCTAGTACGCCCCAAGGATAAGACGAAACACCCCTCACACCCCCGAACTCCCAACACCACAGGGGCTTGGATGCAAGTTAAGATTCAGGAATTCCACGTAATTCCAATAAGAAAACACACCCAATGGTGATAACAACGGCGCAGCCACTCAGCAGCGTCATATCAATAAGTAAATTAAAATGTAACAAACATAAGTCATAAAATAGTATTATGTTCCATATTATCCGGAAATGAATCATAACAAAAACGGAAGTTCTTTGCTTTCTATGGTAGCTAGTTAGTATAAATACGAAAAGAATTTTAATCAATAGTTAGTTAAGAGAAGCCCAGAAGCTGCAAGTGCAGCGAATAAAGCTTTTTAAAAACTCAACCTGAATATCATTTAATTTAATTTGCATTGCCAACTGTTCAGTATATGTACAAGAACATGTGGATTTAGAGGTCTGTGTAATTATATTATTGTTGATTAGTAGGTCCTACCGTATTATGTCTTAAAACAAAGCTTTGTATATACCTATCAATGTATGTCTCTTTAACGTTTTGAATCATTGAGATGAGTATCATTGCGTGGAGATAAGTCTGTTTTTTATTCGATACTTAAAAAACTGTCAAAAAGTGCTTGAGTAGCAAGCTATCCTCTTACATAGCCCCTAATGCAACATAGTCCGTTTAGGACCTTAAGCTAGCATAGAACTAGGTACCTGAGCGCCATCAGAGCAAGGTTGTTTTATTGTTATATCGGACCTCTCACTCGTACACAGATTTAAGAAAAAATGCTCTGGAAGACTCGCCAGACTATGGCATCAATAATGATGTATGGATTTTACGTGGACGAAATCAATCCCTTCATCCAATATATGTATGTATATTATTGTTACATACTTATCACACCTACAATGAAGAAAGTAATATGAAACAATATTGTTGTTATTGCCTGACAGGTCGACGCACAGTGGGGAAACAGCGGAAAAAACCTATGTTTATCAAAGTAGGATTTTAAAAAATTCAAAAACATTTTCGCAAAGCAAAAAGGATGAAGAATCCGAAAACAGATTTAAAAAAAAAAAAAAAAATTGTAGCGGATATTTCCGATTAAAGTTGAAAAACAAGGAAATTTGGCAAAAATAAGAGTAGTTTTGAATTGCTTATTTTCTGAAAGTTGTGTACCTTTTAAATGTTTTTTTTTTGTAAATATGTTTGAAATAGAACAGGCAAATAAAATCAGAGTTTTTTTTTGAAATTTGAAATTGGATAGTATTTTTTTGTACGAAAAACTGTTTTTTTAAAGGTTTTTTGAATTCAAATAATGTTTTGACTGTTAGCGCTGTTTGGCGCTGTAAGCAAACTAATTGCGTTTGAAAGTCTTGGGTCTCAGCTAGTTTTTCCAAAAAAAATCACACCCGAAGACGTTTGAATTCGGATTTTATAGCCATTTGAATCTGAAAAGTCAGCTTAAAATAATGAGAGTTTCGCTGGTAGATAAAAAGAGTGCGTTTGATGATACAACGTTTTTTAAATATTTTTTGGAACGCTGAATCAGAATTCGAAACTTCTCTTCACTACCTACCCCAAACAAAAAAAAAATGTTTCAATTTTATGGTAAATGTGAAGGAATTTTAAACTTTTTTTTGACAGGTGGAGTGCAAAGTGGGTTCGAGTCCCAGATAAGTAGGCAGTGTTGTATACATACATTATATATGAATACATGTACATATGTATGTACATACATAAGTACAAAGATATTGACCTTGAATTTACATCACTACTAATTTCAAAGTCAAGGTTTTGTCTGCTTACTTGACTGTTGTAGAAAAAAATGTATTGTTTATTTGAAAACAAAGAAAAGCTTTAAAATTTGTACATTAAAATTATTTGCTACAATCGATGGCTGTTTTGTTTTCAATCTCTCGATCTTTCTTAGTTGACTTGATATTGAAAAAAGAAGAATCTTTTGAACAGTTTTTAAAAACAAAGCATACACATTTAACAAAAATAGAAACGGACTTAATTTTTAAAAAATATAAACAAAATTTTTTGTCGAAATTTAATACACGGTATCGTGAATCTACTTTCAATAAAAGTGTTTTCTTTAAAAAAAAACGGTGATTGGATAGAAGGTAAGTTTGATGTTAAGAACTCTACCGATATCTCTATTGAGGGACCCCGTGTTAATTTTGGTGGAAGACCAACGAAAGACTTCGAAGAATGCTGCCATATCGCAGCAAAAGAAGCAAGATAAGAAAACTTCAAGATAATGTGCCTCAAGCATTAATTGATGCAGCAGCATCATTATCACCGTCAACGTCATATTTTGACCCAGATGCTGCTCTAGCCTTAACTGTACAGGCAAAACTAACTAAAGAACAGTATGAAGTAATCTGGAAAGCATCTAAAGAAATTGGGCACGATATCTACCCTTCGTACAAGAAGGTTACAGAAGCGAAAAAAAATGCTACCCAAATAACTCCACAGCAAATGAAACATCTGCCTTTGTCCCACTGCAAGATCTATTAGATCACACCTGCAATAGAATTTTAAAAACTTTGGATGATTAACCGTCAATCGACACCGACATCTTATTCTGCAGACCAAATGGGGATGTGATGGAGCAAGTGGGCAAAGCAGGTATATGCAGAATTATGAAGTTTCCGAGAAAGGTGTTTCTGATGAACACATATTTTTGACATCCCTTGTGCCTCTTAAGCTCGTCGAAGAAGAAAAGGAAGACATTTTATGGACAAATCCGCGACCATCTTCAACCCGTTACTGCCGCGCGATTAGATTTTCATTTTCAAACGAGACTCCTGAAGAAGTCAGGAAGGAAAGAGATCGTGTTGAGAATTAAATTAAAAATCTTCGAGCCACAGAAATAGAGCATAATGGTTTTCGAACTAAAATAACACACGTATTATATTTTACAATGATAGACGGAAAAACCGTGCAAATTGTTACAAATACTTCTGCAAGTAGCAATTGTACAATTTATGGTGCAAGGCCATCGGAAATGAACAACATTTCAAGTTTGCAGTTGAAGCCGACAAATAATGATTCGCTAAAGTTTGGAATGTCGACCTTGCATACAAGAATACGCTTCATGGAGTATATCCTGCACCTATAATCTTCCGTTTATAGCTTGGAGAATAACCCCACAAACTGCAGAATTAAAAAAAAATACAAAAACTCGTATACAGAACGAATTTCGGCAAAAATTGGGACTGCTTGTTGATGTTGTTAAACAAGAGTGTGGAACAACAAGACGTTTTTTTTTGATAACCCATCTCTCACATCTGAAATTACCAAAATTGATGAAAATTTAATAAGGCGTTTGGTGATTTTTTTGGAGGTTATTTGTTGTAATCACTATATCGATGCAGGAAAGTTTCAAGAATACTCTATTGAAACTGCGAATATTGCTGTTAAATTATATCCTTGGTACTACTTACCAGCAAGTGTTCAAAAGATTCTTTTACACGGAAAGGAAATTATAGAATCTTGTGAACTTTCCATTGGTACCTTGGCAGAGGAGGCTCAAGAAAGCCGAAATAAGGATTACAGATATTTTCGATCCAACAATAGCAGGAAAATTTCAAGGACAGCTACAAACGAAGATGTCCTGCATATGTTCCTTATATTGTCAGATCCCTATATTTAATTTTTAAGGCCTGAGCCGAAGTCCAAAAATTATTTGATGAGTGAAGAAGCTAAACACTTATTAATATAATTATGAACAAAATAGTCATTACAAAAACTCTAAATTCTTTGAGAAAGATTTTTTCAAAAATTGCCCTTTTGAGGGCCCCAAATAAATAAAACATATATAAACAAGATTTCAATTCAATGAAAAAAAAACACAAAATACTTTTTCCAAAAAAAGTATGATTTCAAAATAAATTTAAATAATCTTAATATTTTTTTCAATGTTGGATTTTAGAAAAAAACATGTTTTGGTCAAAAGCCATTTCCTCTTCTTGTGGGCGTGGCAGTGGGCGGTTATTTTTAGAGTTGATTCTACTTGCTTTAATCAATCTTCTCTGAAAATTTCATGAAAATCAATTCAGTGGTTCAGCGAGTTTTTTCCGGTTCCCCATGCAAGGTGCCCCACTGTGCGACGTGCCATGGGTACGTGTGCTCATATTCTCGATTATGTTACCTAGTATCCGCGAGACATGAGGGCTTCACTGCCTCAGTTGCCTTCCTCGACACCATTATTATTTTCTTTTTCTTTTTAAACCTTGTAGTGTGTAAATGTATACAAATATTTAAAAAAAAAAAAAAAAAAAAAAAACAATTATGTATAACCAAATCTTAAAATTGTAGGTATAGGGTGCTGCTGCTGTGGTATAGTTAGTTATAAGTGCGCGCATAGTGCTAATAAAACGTGACAAGAAAAAAAAAAACTACTTTATGTATGTATGTACAATGTACATACATATGTATACTACATACATACATATGTATATAAAACCTGACCAAAAAAGACAAACTAGTTTATTTATGTATGTATACTATAATTCTAAAACATATGTATATTGCTTTGGTGGCTTCAGTAAGTAAGTTATGTGGTGGTATTACTCCCTAAAATACAGCTTATGCAGACAAGCGCCAAAGAAGGCGTGAATGTACGTCAAAATGCCGTTCTAATGATATAGGTACTATTGGATATATACACGGCCCATACAAAAATGCCCCTTCTTCTTTCTCACTTTTGCTGTCAGAAATCAGAACAGAATTTTTATAATTCGATGTCTTAAAAGTTGTCTATCAAACACTTCAAAAAGGATGAATAAAATGCAAAGCTAAGTTGATTGTTAGGTGAGAATGAACAGTGAATTGTGTTTATACTTCATTCTCCTGCTCTATCAATACGTCTGAAAAAAACTATCAAAAATCATAGAATTGTAAATTGGCCAATTCTTCCACAGCCTTGGATTACTTTTTTAGTGGACGAGATGTTTTATGTCAACTGTTGTTTTTACTGTACTACCTCATTTTTAAATAAAATAATCTTGTCTTGGACAGTAAATCAGTACTTTATGGACCAGCCTTATTGTACAAGTTCAGATGCCTGTGTTTAGTCAAATATTGGACAAAATCTTCGGTTGTAATGATGAAATTGGGAAAGGTGGAACAACAGCAACGAAACAATTGTTTTCTTTTGGATTTGTATCAGATCGTTTATTGTTATAAACTGTTCAACTTTGCAGTGCAGAAGAATTCGGTTGTAACGGCAACTTTTCTGCGACTCTATAAGCGGATGTCGCTAAATCCGAAAAACCAACGAAACAATTTTTAAAAATATCCGTTATGTTATAGGTACAAATTTTTATTTCATTTTATTTAAAAAAAAAAGTAATCCAATTTGTACAACTACATTATGAATTTGCTTTAAGGTAAAGAACTTATAATTTCTTTTCTGTTTCAATTACATTATTTGCAAATTCTGGTGTGGTTTTTTCGAAAAAAAAAAACAAACATTCCTAACAATATCTATCGCATTTACCACCTCAATTATTAAAGTGTTTGTTTCGCATACAATACCGTCATAATCATCATAGTGCTCATTTATTGTATTTTCCACGGACCGTAACTACTTTCCAAACTGTTTTTCATCTCCAGAGTTGTTTAAAGTCTGCAAGACAGAATGCTTAAGACTGTTGATAATTGTGCTGCTGCTAACACGATCCCAACTTTTGATGCATTTAAATAAACCTATTCACAGAAAAGTTTAATGATCTTAGGAAAATTCTCTTGTTATTTTGATTTCGGTCGTTTTATCTGAACTTTACGATCGTTATAACCAAAATGATCATTATGGTACAAGTCGTTACAACTGGAAGATTTAGAAATTTAGTGCCTACTTAGTTTAAGTTTCGTCGTTAAAAGTCACTTTATGCGAATGTAACTGTATATAATTGTGAACTAAACAAAGTTTAGATTGTTAATAATAAAGTGAAATATTTTTATCAAAGCCAAATTTTCAAAAGAAAATTCAAAATAAAAAAAATAATTAGATCAGACCGCGTAGCAAGTCTATAGAAACACAATACACAAAACACAATTTGAAGACGAATTTATTTGTGTGGCAAAGAATGTAAATAATGGTAAGTTTTGATGTAACGTAATTGTTAACAAATGTTCCAATGACATCTAAGTTTATTTTCTTCTGATGATGGCTAGCAAACAGTAGAACTTCTTTACTTGTGCCTAAGATATATCTATATATGTAGTGTTGGAAAAAATAATAGAAACAAGTGTCTACATCATTTTCGATGCACAATATTTTCTTAGCAACTAAGTCTTTTGTTGTTAGTCTTTCTATATTTTAATCGTTCCTAATAATGCTCTCAAATGGCAAAATTGTTTTGTGGACACTTTTTGTTTTCACTTAACGGTAAAAAGTTCGAGACCAATGATGATTTCGTTTACAAAAAATAATAGAAACAAAATACTTTAACTGCTATTCTAACGTAAGGATCCATTTTTTTGTAAGCAAATAGGCGCTTTGAGTTTGTTTATAAGTTTGTCAGATGTTTTATATTCAATACTAAACAACATTTTTAAAAGTCATCTATAATTTTAATAAAAATGGGTCGTGGATTACATTATACTCCCTTTGAACGTGAAGTGATAACAAGCTGGAAAAACGATGGTTGAAATTAAAAAACCTTAAACTGTTCGAAGAAAAAAAGTAAAAAGTAAAACTTTACATTCACGCGTAAAGAAGAAACAAGATGAAGAAAAAGATAAACTTCTTCGCCTTTTGATACACTATTGGTAAGAATATGTAAGAAGAAACCATTTCTTTCTTTAAGAGAACTTAAAAATGAATTGAACGGATCAATGACAGCTGGAACAATAAGAAACTAACTTATAGAAGCAAGTCTTCCTGTTAGAAGTCCACGAAAAGTGAAATTTTTTAACCAAGCAAAACATTATACAAGGACTTCCCTTTGCAAACAAACACTTGCACCGTTATTATTGGAATAACGTTTAGGGTCGGATGAAACGACGATCAATTTGTTTACTTCAGATGGAAAAATGTATGTGAGAAGGCCAAAATACAAGAAATTTAACTCAAAATACAGTGAAGTACGGTGAAGCACGGTGGTGGGAATATAATGATTTGAGGGTACTTTTCAGCATCTAGTGTAGGTCCAATATTTTGGATTAAAGATAAGATGTGCGATTTGGATCATGTCTACATTTTAAATTCAGTTATTCTAACATTAACTGAAGAGGAGGTGCCAATCAAATGGGAGTTCATGCAGGATAATGACCCGAAGTACCCCTCAAAATTGGCTAACAAATACTTACAACACAACAAAATCAATGTTATGGAATGGCCATCACAATCCCCCGGCCTAAACCCAACTGAACACTTATTGGGCATCCTAAAGCGAAGGATCGGAGATTGTAAAACCAAAAAAAAGACGAGTTGTCGTCAAAAATTCAAAGGGAATGGTACTCCATACCCGTAGACATGTGCCGAATTGGTGAACTCGATGGAACGAACAGTGGAGCCAGTTATTAATAATAAGAGCAAAGCAATTGAAAATATTAGCAAAGAGTTTGAGCATGTGACGCAACTGCGTGATGGTAATTTACTTCTATTGGTGAAATCCCAAAAAATTGCGGGAGATTTTCTTAAAGTCAAATCGCTTGCTAACACGTGTCCTGTATCAATCAAATTACATGATCAACTTAACTCAACTAAAGGCATCGTTTTCGCACCATGTCTAATCAACGTACCTGAATCTGAAATAATAAGTGAAATGAAGTCACAAGGTGTGAGTTAAATCTACAAATTTAATAAAAACGAAAACGGTAAGCAAAAACCATCCGGTTTAATGTTATTTACTTTTGATCTTTTCACACTGCCAAAATCAGTAGAAATTGGTTTTTATAAAGCTAAGGTTACGGAATATATTCCAAACGCAATGCGCTGTAAAAACTGTCAGCTGCTTGGCCACACAAGCAAACGCTGCAGCCGAGACCCCACATGCGTTAATTGCTATCTTCCACCCCATTCAGGCTCTGACTGTACTCGCACCATGTGCGCTAACTGCAAACTTGCACACTCCGCCTCCTCCAAAGACTGCCCCGAGTACAAAACGGCTAAAGAAATAATAGCAATAAAAACCAATAAGAAATGTTCCATGGCCGAAGCCAAACGTCTTCATGGGTTACAAAACCCAAAACAACAAACGACAAATGTAGCAATAACTGATTCATTTGCATCAAAAACAAGACCACAAAATAAACACTCAAATAACTCGAACAAAACCACAGCCCCTAGCCAATCCAATGAAAAATCCAATAACACACTCTTTAATAAACCCAACCACCCAATTGTACTTCCTCTAAAAACAGCAACAATAACCCCTGCACCATCCACAACCGTTAAAACATCAACAATAATTCCTGCTGCGTCCACAGCAAACAAAACACCAACTAAACAACCAGAACTCGTTAAAAATACAGTCTATGATAGCAACCAAATAAACACCACTATACATAAAAACCAAAACACAGAATTAACTACAAATATTCCTAATATCAATTTTTCTCCTATATCTAATATAACCTCAAACCTTATCAATATGAATAACTATTACATGGATACATCGTGTTACGATGATACCTAACCAAATAAGCACTATTAAAACAAAAGCCGCATTTCCAGACGTGCGACATGAGCGGGGAACAAAGCTTTGAAAAATTTACCAGTAATATTAACCCTTACTCTTCACCCAGAAAACTTTGGTCCGACATTAAAGTCCTCTCGGGCAATTACACACCATATTCGATTAAAATTATCAAAACTGATTCACAAACTCTCACTGAACCCTCAGACATTGCCAATCACTTTGCAAACTATTGGGCAAAGTAATCGCATGATAATAACTTCTCCACGGAATTCTTACAAGCTAAGCACACCTCATTGCAAATATATCCATCTCCAACGGGCATGTCAACATCAGCAAATCTGATTGAATTACCAATAAATTTAACCGAACTGGAAAATTGCCTTCACCTAGTCAAGGGTAAAACACCGGGTTTCGATCGCGTATCGTACCCTATGTTAAAAAATACCCCTCTGCCTTTCAAGCTTCGCATCTTATCCCTTTACAACCAAATCTTCGATGAGGGAATTATTCCACAAATGTGGAAAACAGCTACGATCATACCTTTGCCAAAACCAAATAAAAACCCTCTCGAACTAAACGGCTATCGTCCTATCTCCCTTCTACCTTGTATTGGGAAACTTTTAGAAAAAATAATTTCCAAGAGAGTCCAGTGGTTCATCGAAAAAAATAGTCTAATTAGCAAAAATCAAGTCGCTTTTAAACATGGCCGCGGAACAACTGACGCCCTTTTATACATTGACGAATATATAGCCTCGTCATTATCTACAAAAAACCATATCTCAATTTTATCAATCGATTTTGAAAAGGCGTTTGATAAAATTGTTATTCACGTCGTTTTAAACCAATTAATAAAATGGAGTTGGACCTAAAATCTTCGGATACATTAAATCGTTTTTAACCAACAGAAAGTTCCGTACACGAGTAAACAATGAATATTCAAGTCTTAATGAGCTCGAAAATGGCATACCACAGGGTTCACCACTTTCAGTGGTCATCTTTATTATAGCTTTTAACGAAATAAGTAACATATTATCTAAATACCAAACTGTACGACACTCCCTGTATGCGGACGATCTAATTATTCTTCTTAAAACAAAAGAAATTCCAAAAATTATAAATTATTTTTCAAGTATTCTTGCTGACATCGATAACTGGTGCACAGAATCTGGCTCAGTCATATCTTTCAATAAAAGCAATATCCTACATATATGCCGAAAAACAAGTTGTACAAAATATATAAACGTTAACTTTAAAAATATCGATATTCGTAATGTAAACTTTTTAAGAATTCTTGGAATCATCTTTGATAACAAATTTAGTTTTAAGAACCATTGTATGTATCTTAAGAAAAACCTAGCTACCAGGACAAATATAATAAAATACCTAATAAATAAATCTAGCTGTTCTCATACTAACACTGTCTTAAAAGTTATAAAATCAATCATTATTTCCAAAATCGACTACGGGCTTGCAATTTACGGTAAATGCTCGAAATCTAATCTTCAACTTTTCAAACCTGAATACCACACAGCAATACGCCTCGCCCTAAGAGCTTTCAGAACAACACCAATTATGAATATGTTGGTTGAATCGGGCCTACCTTCCATTGAACAAAGGCATGACTTTGTTACAGCGCAACTTCTGTACAAAATAACATCATCACACAACTCACCAATAACACAAGTGGCGAAACAAACATTCAATCGGAAAAGAACCCCCAAATGTCCTTCAACAATTAATAACATCCTTTCATTCGCAGAACAATTTGAACTTCCAATCACATTCAACAACGCAACAAAAGAATCTGCATATCCTCCATGGCTCCTGACACGAAACTCAATCATCACTGAACTCAACAAACTACCGAAAAATTCTACAAACAACGAAATCTACAGATCTGCTTTTACGGATTTGACCACTAAATACAGGGACGCAAACTGGAACTTTGTTTACACTGATGGCACCAAAAACCAGTATGGTACTGCTTTCGCGGTATTTGATGGATCTGAACGGATTCTACACAAAAGTATACTGCCAGAATTCTCATCTGTATTGTCTGCCGAAGCCCTTGCAATCCTTTCAGCGACAAAATTAAGCAACAATCAGAAAACAATTATATGTACTGATAGTCTTTCTACCCTTAACGCTGTAAAAAACATTAACAACAACTCACCAACCATACGATACATAAGAGATATACTCATCGCAAACAAAGACAGAGTAAAACTTCTATGGATACCTGAGCATGTCGGCATCAAAGGCAATGAGTTTGCCGATGTAATTGCTAAACAGGCAGCCAAAGAACCCCTCCTCACGTCTTTTATACCAAACAAAAAAGACATATCAATAACGATAAAAAAACATTTCCTAAAAATGAGACGAAATGAATGGGCAACATACCGCCATTACTACAACAGCATTAACCCAGAAGCTCAACTGGCAGAATATCCAATAAATTGCTCAACATCCATGATTCGGTGCTTTATACGACTCCGAATGGGACACTCAAAGATCACCCACAGCCACATATTCGAGAAAAAAGATCCACCAGTATGCCACTTCTGCAACAACAGAGAAATACTCACCATCCACCATCTACTCTTCAACTGTAACTCAATCAACAATAATATTCTTCCTAAATTAATTAAAAACAAATCTATCCTAAATATTATGAAAAATCCATCTGAAGAAAATATAAAATTAGTCTATAAAATATTAAAAACATTAAATATAGATAAGCTTATTTAACTTTTTCTCAATTCGTATAAACTTTCTTATTTATATTTTTAGCTGATAGTCCTGGAGCTAGTGCTTTAAATTGTATTATCTTGTAATTCATTACATTGTAATAAAATAATAATAATAATAATAATAATAATAATAATAATAATAAGAGTGCCACTACAAAATACTCAAAGAATTTGAAATACTTTTACCGTTAAGTTTCTTTCTCGCTACAAAAAGAGTACCATTCTAATTTTGATTCTAATATTTTTTCCAGGAGGAAGCAACATACAAATCAAAAATCTATTTTTTATCATAGTTTCCCAATATTATATTTAAAACAAATTATTGTATTTAAGCAATAAATTGTTAAAAAATCTGTCTGTGTTGTTTTTATGTTCCTAGTCTTCAAAAATACCTTTTTTTGTCTTAAAAAGAGTGAACACGAAGCTTGTTTCCATTATTTTTTCCAACACTGTATATCTATTTACATATGTAATGAGACATGTTATTAAAATTTATCCATAAAGAAAGACGTTTTTATAACAATGTCAATCTAATGGCTATATCGCGATTTTACCCGTTAAGATGTTATTAGCACTAAAGTTTGTTAAGAGTTCTAGTGCCAAGTGACATTTTTTATGTCGTATGTATATACTCCCTTATTGAAATCATTACCTAATATTGAATAGGAACTCTTATTTCAACAAAACGATTGTTTTTATTTTTTTTTTAATAAAAACATGTAATTAATTATTGAAATAAAAATGTACGCGTTTTAAAATTTTATTATAATTTCAACGAACCTTTTTTATCGATACTATACTCAAAATAACATATGCGAATAAGAACTAAAAATACAAAATAATATCTATTCTTAACTTTAAGCTTCCTATTTCTTGACAGCTTGCTTCTTTTCACGTGCTTTCTTTCCTTCAGTTAATTCCATTCGTTCGGTTGGAGAAAGAATAGGTAAAACCTTAGTTACAACACCAGTTCCTAGAGTTAAATTTCCATCACGCAATGTGAACCGTTGGCCTTGCTCCAAAACCATTGGGCGAATGAGTCTTAGAATCAATTTGGTATCTTCACCAGGCATCACCATTTCTTTATCAGGGATTTGCACTTGTACAGCGCAATCCCAAGTTCGCGAGAACATCTGAAGCTGTATGAAGCTCATAAATGGTTTTGTTCGACCACCTTCCTCCTTGTTTAATATGTAAACCTGCGCTTCGATTTGATCTAGAGCCTTAACAGATCCCGGTTTGCACATTACCATCCCACGCTTTATATCATCACGCTTCAGACCACGAACAAGAGCTCCCAATTGATCTCCTGCTTGAGCTTCATCCAGAATCTGATGGAACATCTCAACACCAGTGACAGTAGACTTAATAACCTTGTTGTATCCAACGAATTCACATTCGTTTCCCTTTTTTACCACTCCACGCTCCAGGCGTCCAGTTACGACAGTTCCACGACCGGGAATACTGTAAACATTCTCCACAGGCAACAAAAACGGCTTGTCTAATTCACGGACTGGTGTAGGAATGAAAGTGTCTACCTCCTTCAGTAATTGTAAAATTGCTTCTGAACCGATTTCTGGACTCTTGTCATCCAGTGCACACAATGCAGAACCCTTCACCACAGGAACATTGTCCCCGTCGTAACCCATTTCTGACATTAGTTCGCGAATTTCCATCTCTACCAAGTCAACCATTTCTTGATCTGCTGCGTCAACCTTATTAATGAAAACTACAATGTGGCTGATACCAATCTGTTTAGCTAACAACAAATGCTCTCGTGTCTGGGGCATAGCACCATCCGTAGCGGCCACAACCAAGATAGCTCCGTCCATTTGAGCTGTTCCAGTAATCATATTCTTTATATAATCAGCGTGCCCAGGGCAATCTGTGTGACCGTAATGACGGGTTTCAGTTTGATATTCAACGTGGGCCACATTGATAGTAATACCACGAGCCTTCTCTTCCGGAGCATTGTCAATTTCGTTATATTTTTTGCTCTCGGCCAATTTTCGGTCAGCTAGAACTTTGGTTATGGCTGCGGTAAGTGTTGTTTTGCCATGATCAACATGTCCAATTGTACCTACATTGCAATGGGGCTTAGAACGCTCAAAGACCTTTTTCTCTGATGCAAATTTACGAAAAGATTGATTAAATAAGGGTCCTGAACACTCCGTTGAAATCGAAGGAACAATACGACAGAAATCACATGTGAAATTCCTGCTACTGAAAACCAATTTTTTGACGATGTTTCGTCTGACCAAAGCTTGTCCAAATGCAGTAACTGCACGCAATCCTACGTAGCTCGACATAATTATTAGGTTTTTTTATTGGATTTCTATAATATCTTCACATATAATTTGAAGGATTTCACAATTTATTTTGTTTCTTCGGCCTCTCCCACGAAGATAGATCAAAAATTGCGTAAAACTAACCCCACTAACCACAAAACTTAATACATCAAAATGAATTTTTATGTCAAATTTAGAACGACATCTGTCAGTGAATTGGTTCTGAATTCTAATGAAATAAATTTAAGTAGCATGCGAGACATTTTACAGAATAACACCACCAAGTGGTCAATAGGAGAACAACAAAACTAAAGCTATATACTCATGAACGTAAGAACGCTCGGCTATTGAAAAACATTAATAAATCTTGATGTATGTACATTAACGAAGAAAGCCTTTGAAAGAAATTTGAATAAGGTGAATAAATTTTCAAAGAGAAAAAGGAAAATATATGTAGCTTTGAAAACAAATTGGATAGAAAAGACAATGCCATATGTATACAACTTTGCATGGTGGAAAATAAATCACTGTTAAAATAATTTACTTTATGTAAAATATAGCTTCAAACAAAAATTATTGGATACCTATGTAACAATTTAGAATAAATATGCAATTACTTGTAAATGCAAGAACTAAATTTAACGTTATAAATCCAAATTGTAATAACAACCCTCAACCCATTCACACTTATAACTTAGTGGTGAACCAATTGAAGCGCAAGACATACTTTTCACATCCCTATCTCAGCCATATGTATGTATGTATATGTACATAAGTTTCAAAAACTAAAACAGAACGGATAACAAGACAAGAAACCTTCTTTCTAGAAACTGACAAAACAAAGAATATAAAGTAACAAGAAATCACTACTTCGAAAAAATGGTAGCATTTTTAGATTGTTGCAAAAGAAATGGATACTTAGTTTGCATATATAACAATCAAGCTATCCACATTCAATCTACGCTACATAATGGAAAGTTTTTATAGCAAGCTCGTTGTTTTGTTGAAGTTGAATTGAAATCTCTGAAATTGATTGCAATTTGATTGATCATTTTAATATAGATACATATGTATATGTACATATGTATATACATTGTTATAGTTTTTTTTAATAATTTTTCATTATTGACTGATCTTCATGTGAAATTATGAAAAAATTTATTGTGTAAAAGAGTGATTCTATAAGGAAGAAGACAGGTTCATCTGTATCTGTATTGCGGCGCTTCCTGTAATTCGCATTTATAAAGATATCAACAATTTTGGTGTGCTTCGTCTGTTTTAATTTGACTTTATCATTTTTCTAGTCTTTTGTTGATAAGAAACAAAAAAAAGGTTCAGAAGACAATTTTGAAATTGCGGTCAACCAAATGCTCTTTAATTTTTTTTTAATTATTATTATTTTCGATTTCTTTAGATGATATTATAACAAAAACTACTGCGGCCATGTTAAAATTCCCTTTTGCTTATCTTGATATTATTATCTGCAATACAAAATTAATTTGAAGTCGATATATTTGCTACTTCTTGGTATATGGAGCTCGAAAAAGGTATTCCGAAGGTTCAGACAATTAGTTTAGTTTGAAACATTACTTTTGGAAAGTTAATAATATTAAATTATTTAGGTGGCGTAACAGTCCGTAGAGAACCAAGGCCTAGTGACTTACAACTCTCAACCATTCCTGTGTGCGAGTAATGTCAGAAATGGAGGGGACCTACAATTTGTGTGCCGAATCCGTAAGGCATTAACCGTGAAAAAAACTTTAGGTAGAGCAGGTAGGGATTGAACCCAAGAGCACTAGCATGACAGTCCTACGCTCTAACCATCATGCAATGGGTAGCATTTGGGAATTTAATATGAATATATAATTAATTTTCCGCAGTTTTGTATTTATTACTTTCATTCAATCTTCAATGACAAAAATTTGTCCAGTTGTATGATGACTTTTTATTTAAAATTTTTTTGTTTTCTGTTTAACTTTCTTAGTACATGTAAGCATTCATTGTATCAGCAAATGTTCTTCAATTTAAACAAATTGACCTAAGAAAAATATGGAAAACCATGCAAAGAATGTCAAGAATTCAAATATTCTTATTATTTGTGGGACAACAATCAGAAAAGTAAGTGAAATTCGCACTTGCATCAAAAAACTTCGTATAGAAGAGTATATAGAAATTTGTTAGATATATGTATGTAAGTGTCCCTTGCTCCGGTATAAGTGTAAGTTATATTGCACCCAAACAATAGATAATAACCAAATATATCATTCTAATTTTTACCAAGTCATTTACTTATTGCTTTTAACCAAAAAATCTCTGGGTCCGTCCTTTTTAACAAAACACGAAAACCAACTACAACAACAAAAACCTGATAAGAAATGAATTTCGACTAAAGTATAAGGAGATCAAAGAATGATATTGACTTCAAATTTTTGTCATCTCACACAAAATCTTGTAATTAATATGGATGGGAAGTTATCAGTGTGGGTCGTATCCCAGGCTCCTTTTTGTTTTTAATATTCGTGTGAACATAAAAGATATTTATGGTCATCGCGTGCCAAGTTCAATAGGCGAAACAAAACAACTTAAAAAAAAACACAATCATTGCTTCAAAGATAACGGTACAAAAATCCATTATTAATGGAAACTCTCATTTACTTAAATTTGCACGTTTCGCCGTTATGTCTTATTTTGCTTTATCTCTTAGTTTATTTTCCGTTTTCTTAAAGTTACCATATCGTGGGAGAAAAAGGTACTGTTTTTAAAGTATTATCCAATTTTATTTTTCCTTAAAAATAAATATTCAATGTTTTACAGAAAAGAAAATTAAAAATGAAAAAAATTGCAGCTGACGTGGAAAACAGAATAGTTTCTCTACTTGAAGAAGGGATATCTTCAAGAAAAATTGCTCAGAAAATGAAAGTCTGTCAACGCACTGTCCTTTTGGTAAAAAAAAAAGGAAAAATGTGCGTTGCAGAAGCAATCCCCCGGGCCGACCGAGAATGCTTTGTGATGGCGATGAGCGGTTAATACAGAAAAAAGTCGGCAAAATGATTAAGAAGGACGTCAGTGAATGGACAGATAGAAGAGCCCTAAATAGGATTGGTTTAGTAGCAGCTGTTAAAAAGAAAAAAACACTAAAAAAATGTGAAAGCACGTCACAAATTCTGCAAAGCCAGCAATAACTGGAGTGTTGAAGATTGGAAACGGGTGGTTTGGTCAGACGAGACTAAAATTAATCGATTCCAGTCAGATGGTTAAGAATATTTTCGGCATCGGCAGAATGAAACTCTTCAGAAGCATCAGGTAAAGGAAACTATGAAGCATGGAGGTGGCAGCTTAATGGTGTGGGGATGTTTTACATGGTGGAACGTAACAACTTACCAGATTTTGTTCACCAATGCACATACCTCAATGAGGAGATCATTTTTCAACAAGATGGGGATCCCAAGCACACTGCACGAATTGTCCAGAGCTTTTTTAAGTTGTTAATTAAGAAATAAACTTTTATGATAAAATTAATTTGATTAAGGTTTTTTGTAATAAGCATACAATTCATTACTTTTGTTTCATTTTACTAAAAAAAGTACTCATTTTTGCTCGCCACTGTATGTTGTAAAGGGCTATTATTATGTTAAGTGACCAACATATTTTTTAAGTATCCATCTAAATAAAAAAATTAAATAAGTTAGAAGGCGTAACAGCTCCTAGACAACCAGGGCCTAGCGACTTACAACCCTTAGCCATTGCTTTGTGCGAGTACTGTCAGGAATGAAGCATTTGTCAATTCGTCAAGCACAAGTCACAACCATTACTACATTCGTCTAAATAGCTTCTGATCATTATATGTGATCTTGTTTTTAAACTTAGAACGCGTATAGTAAGGTATCCTTAAAAAGATGCACATACGACAACACGCGTAAAAAGACCTATACAAAAGAATCAATTCCTCATACATTGTTATATCTCCAACGGATTAAACGACGTGTTTTATAAAAGGTAACAGATTTATGTCAAAGGCTTGCTCGGGGTAGGGTGAGAACAAAACTTCTTAGAGTAGTCACGTCTGTTCAGAAAGAAAATAAACACTAAGATATAACAACTAAACTACACGAGAAGCTTTAATACGATTACACAGCTAAGCAACGAAGAAAGCAGCTTTAATATTAAAGATACTGTTTTGAGAATATTATTTCAAGAGCATAGCCTTGAAATCATATGCCAAGTAATTATGGTATAACTCATAAAAACAAATTAAATCTATTAAATTTTTGCTGAAGCCTAGTACGCTGCTGATGCGAAACGAAATTTCCCATACAAAAATGACATGACGAAATCATAAACGAAAAATTTCGCTGTGCTTTTTGTTTTTCAGTACGCTGCTGAACGACGAAATGTATCATTTTAGTGGATAGCTGTACTAGATTTCTTAGTACAATTCTCCACTCTTTTCGTTCTCAATTTAATTGCCCAGCATATTAATTGCTTGCAAAATTTGTCTAATGTGTTCCAACATTGCATTTCTGAATCGGAAACTCAGGATGTTATTGGTGATTTGCAAGAAGTAATGAAGACAAGCAGTAAAATTCAACTTCCAGACAGAACTCTCCACAAATATTTTTCCGCTGTGGTTTTCATTTTAATTTCGCTCTGCACTTGGAGACCACCGACAAATTTCGTTTCGCATCAGCAGCGTACTAGGCTTGAGCAATAAAGTCGCAGTGTTTAGAAATGAACGTTACATTTTGTATTCCCAGAATTATAAAATACGATACAATTGAGTCAAATTGAAAATAGTATCACTCTCAATTCTACGATTATTCTATCTATTTGGTACCTGTCCTTTCAAAGATTTTGGCAAGGCGAATAGGGTGACATAAAGATAACAGGTACTAAGCAACATGCCTTACGCCCACAGAGTCTACTCATTGATCCACCTGCTTGAGCACGAATAAGTTGATAACTTAAAGTTAGAAACAGTTCAAATATCGGCGAAGTTTAAAATGGAATCCCTCAGGGTTCTCCCTTATCAGTGTCAAGTTATGAAACAAAATATACAACCCCTTAACTACATTGTATACCCACATAGATCTATACACTGCATTGTGAATAGAACCGCGTAAAGCAGAGATAAGTTATAATAATTTGAAAATCATTTTATTTTCAGAGCATTGGTTACCAGTGTATCTAAAATTTTGATATCACTTCTTTAACCGTATTTAAAGCTAATGGGACTCACTACCCGCGGCGACCTTGTTGTTTTCGTCAACATCAGCAGTCTGATTAATTCAATTTTGAATTCAAAAACAAATTTAACTTTTCATAAGCTCGTTACTATTTCAATAAGTTAATTTATGTAATTAAACAATTTTAACATTATCTACATACCTTTTTCCATATTTGAAAGGATTATTGATGACTTGTTCCCGCTTTTTACTTAGTTTTTAAAGTGGTGCTGTATTCTGAACTGGATTCCACAACGATCGCTTGCCAGATCCAAAACTAAATCAAAGCCAGGGCAAAGCAGAAACACTTTTAAAAAAGCATAAATATGCATACGAAATAAAGTTTTTTGTGCAGATTTAATTTTTTTATTTCCTTATTTTGAACGTTCTTAAAGGTGCTTTTCTTGAATGGTTCGCCTGTGATAAATTTACTTATACGCGGTAATTTTGATGAATTTCAAAAACCGGATTTGTGTGGTCTGGTCTTTTAATTTTTTTTAATTTTATAAAAAATACAAAATAATTATAGATGTAAATAAATTTTGAATTAGTTTTAAATATTTTTTTGAAAACGTACTGAAGAAGAATTTTCAATTTCTCATTTTGACTTATCCATCAAATAGACACATTAAACTTCATTTTTCATTTTTAGTGCTGTCATGGTGGCAGCCTTGCAGACGCCTGATTTTATCTCATGCAATATTTAGGCAGTACTTGCATTTGTACTTTTCTTATTGTGTATATACTTACACTTTTAGGTAAGAGCTCTTAGAAAAATGAAATGAAATTTGACACATATGTACACACTGTACATAAATGTGGAAATTATTTGAGAAAAGAAATGTCAAACCGGTTATTAACTCGAAGAAAAAAAAGTAAACATAAAACTGAAATAAAAAGATTAATTTAGTATAAATAGTTAGAAAAAAGCAGATTTAAACGATTAACTTAGGCATTATATATTATGTATGTATATTAACAAACAACAATAATAACAAATAAAAATATTAAGTTCCGCATGAACTTGTATTCAAAAAGCCAAATTACGGAGGATAGGATCACTTTCCCATCATATGTAGGATTTATTACTTTGCCTAATAGAAAATGATGTTATAATTGTTTCGAATCTTTTAACTAATTATCAATGAAAACACCAAACAAATGATATATTGATCGGGAAGCTTAAAAATTCTGAGCATTTTGATATTGTTTCGAAAATAATAGAAATGTTTCTGAAAACTAGAATTTTTTATATTGCTTTCAAAATCAATGAAGGTCCATTAGATGAGAAAAAAAAACTACTTAAGTTATAATAAACGGGCCTTGCCAATAATCAAATTTAAATAAGACTTACAAATTTGGGAAAAATTACCACATATAATATTCCATAGCATAATATAAGTCAATTTAAGTTAATGTTATTCATAGACAATTTAAACCCATTTTAAAACTATAGCCTGTAGTCTAAAGATGAACAAGCTGTTTGTAAATCTATAAAACGTCAAAAATAAATAAACTAATTGAGAAAATTACGTTGCGAGACATTTTATTTGAAAACATAAAAACAAAAATTAAAATGTCAATACACTTAAGCATCGATCAAGATTTTGATATTTTTCTGGATGTTAGTAGCAACCATAGAGAAATATATCTAAATATATTTCTCTATGGTAGCAACACAGAAACGAAATCTCTACTTAACCCGAATCGACTCCTTTGAAATGACGACGATTTGTATCGATATCGATTTGATAAAAAAAACTGCCAAATTTATGATTGGCCTTCTAAATATTTAAGACTGAAATTCAATTAAATGTTTTGCAAAATCTGTGTGTTTTTAAGTCTTAATAGAGCCAGCCCTAAGATTTTTCGCTCAGTATATTGACCAAAGTGACCATAATTTATTTTTGAAAGAAGAAAATATTTAATATTTTTGTTTGTTTTGATTTAATTTAAAATACTTACCTCGTTGTTAATCTGTCAAAACTCAGCCCAACTCAAATTGGGCCACGTTCACATTGCAGTTCTAGAGTGCGGCTATACTTTCTGCATTATTTTTTCTGTTTTTAGCTAAAATGTTCATAAAAATCATAGAATTTGTATGCCAAAAACAATAAAATAATATTTTTAGCACAGTTTTTACTGAAAATGAGTTACACAATTAATTTTTCTTAAATTATTGCATTCATTTTTCAATTTTTGAAGTCAATGATCACCGTTTTGAACCACTGAGTTCAACTCATAATTTTGTTACTCGTAATTGAGCAAGATGGGCACAATTTCCGTAAAAACGACATCGATAATGGCTTGATCCCATAAGAAATGCAAAGTGTAGCTTGCAGGCTGAAAGACAACAAACCCATTTAGTCGGGGCTCTGATTGTATAAGTTCTCTATGAAAGTTACATAGGCAATGTGATGTTTGCTACTGTACGCATCTTTACCACAATAAGTAAATATTTTGTTACAACAGGCGACTTACATGAAATTTCTCAACTTTCAAAGTCTTTGACTCTCCAGCTAACACACTTTATTTTTTTCCTCCCTCTACAAGTCGTCTTTTATAATTTTAAGTAAAATTGTAGTAGAACATACTCTAAACCTGTTTCTAACTAAACAGAGCTGCCCATTTTTTTTATAAACAGCACCTGTGTCTAATCATAGAGGAAATATATTATTATATTATTATAATATATTTCCTCTATGTGTCTAACCTAGATGTTAAATTTAGACTCCAATGTACGTGAAAATGTATTGCTTATCAAAGATATGAGTTTATAAATTTGATTTCCTCTGATTTTTAAATCTACATTTTATTGTTTGGTTCTTCAACGAACTTGTGTTTGTGAAATTCGTCAAATTTAATAGCTTCGTTTTATTATGGAAAATAATCAAAAGCGTTTTTCGCATAGGGCTTAGATTATTTTTTAAGACGTAGTACAATAACATAATTTGAAATCTTGGATATAATTTGAGTTAATTTTGGAAATATGTAGTTTACTTTTTGACAGATAAGGTAGTATGAAATGAAACCAGATAATATACTGAAACAAATAATTCTGAATTAAGTTGTAGAGATATATAAAACTTATTCCTTCGATTACGAAAAACAAGCCGTTGATTATGTTTATTGAGCAACTTTAAAACATTTGTTCCGTTAAGTAAAACACTTGGGATAGGACTTTACTTAGACTTTTGTATGAATGTATCTCATTAACATAATGTATCATGGTGGATATGTTTATTTGGCTGATTGTATGTTGTACTTAAATTGGTATTTTTAAAGTTTGTAAGTCCTAAAAATGTCAGACCTTCGACTTTTTACTAAATTAAAATCTATGTTTTTTAATAAAAAAGTGTTCACCGTGTTCTCGGTTTCAAAATCTTGGCTTAAATTCATATTTTTTCACGAACTTTTACACAAAAAAAACAAGGAAACATTTTTAATAAAATCAAAAATCATCGTATACAGTGCAACAGATTTTCATGTATCTGTATCTACTATTATGAAGAACAGATTGAAAGAATGTACGAAAGAGTAACTCAACAAACATGAATATTTTTTTTTAACGTCTGCATGATTGGCCTGCTATCTCTTTCCAACGTATGAGATTTCAATATTTTACATTCTCTTTTTCTGCAATTTAGAACGTTCAAAACAATGTAAACCTTCCATATTTATGACTTTTTCTAAAATGGTTCTTAAAACTTTTTCGAAGGTGTTCCAAATTAAAGAAATTAAAAAGCATACAATTCCCCACCAAGTGTTGTTAAGTATTAAAGTAAAAATATAAAAATATATTTAATGAAGAATGCGGAATGTTAGAAGCGCAGTCTTCTAATATTTTATTAATTCTTCAAAACAGGAAGACTAGAGTAAAAGGGTTTTCGAATTTTAAGTTTCTCACAAATTTGATTGAAATGTCAAAAAGTCAAAAATCAACAACTATCTCATACAAACATTCTTGGAAACAAAACCTAAATGTCTTTTTCCGTCAGAAATAGAGGTAGTTCGGTTTTGCTATGTCGATCCAATTAGATTTTCAGTAAGTCAAAAATCAACAAGTTCGAGCCAACGAGCCAAGGCTCGGCTCTGTCGTGTGTATGGAGTGAACGAGTCAAGTAGTTCAATCTATCTTAATACTAGTCTATCACATATAATAAATAAAGGAGACAATTTCTTAACGTCTCTTTCCTCTAGTGTCAAATGCCAGCTTAATAGCAGAAAATATTAAATACATTTACCCTTTTCTATCATTTTTTCTAATTAAATATTTCGTTCTTTTAGTATTTTTTGAAGAAAATAGCCGAAAATGTTTATTTTTTTATTTTTGTATGTTAATTAATATTACGCACAAGCATATATTTTCATATACAAATATGTCTCTGTCGTGTCCAAATGGCTCGGATCCAATTGACTCGCTCGTGTATGGCTGGGTTTCGATTTATTTTCCATCTGACATATTATGAATTATTTACTTTTGTGGCAAAACGTTATATCAAAGTCAGAAACGACTTTTATGAGCGCCGATATAAACTCATCTCGCTTATTAACTTTTCCTAGTCTTATTCTAGTGTTAAAGGAATACTACTTTTATAAATTCGGTAAAAGGTTTGCTCCGAAAATCATTCACTTTTCCAAAATTGGTCCCCGCTCTGTTTCTGTTTCATCTTCTAGTTCCGTTTGTTTTTGTATCTATTAATAGTACGTTTCCACCAAAAAATAATCCGAGATTTAAGGCAAGTGATTTAAAATAAATCATGAGGTGTTTCCACCAAAGAAAAGGAGATTAATTTGACGTTTCGTTTATGTCATAAAAACCAAACTTCAAATTATTCTCCTTTCAAAAAGAAAAAAAATATGTATTTGTTCACTCATCATCTGTAAGTAATTAGTTTTATTATATTCTTGTACATATTTATTATTTTTGTATACTTACATTTTATTTCGTCTGTGATTTCTTGAAAGTTGTTTATTGTTTTGAATTTGAGTCACATGGAAGTGAGACAGATAGTTTTTGTTGACATTTTCATCAGTCAATAACAGAGATGGCAGAAATGCGATTTTTTTTGATTTACTACATTTGTTACGTCTGCTACATAAATGAGGTAGTTAATGTAGTTAAATGTAGTTAACGTAGTTAAATGTAGCAGACGTAGCGGTAGACGTCAAAACGTAGTTTGAAATGTCAATTCAACCACCAAATTGACAAATTTCATCGAAAAGATAACTGTGAAAGTGTGAAAAACTAACTCTCGTCGTCGGCGCCGGTCGCCGCAGTGGTCGTTCGTCCATACGAAAATTCGGAACAGGCTTAACCAAGAGCATTCCAAAAAATTGATAGATATACACTATACTCTTAAAATGAACGACAAAAATAAAACAGATAATTATTAAATTTGCATTTTTCTTCCATAAAACTTCTAATTCCTTGATTTAGTTCATTTACGCAACATATTTGGTTCTTTCTTATGTATAGTTCAGTGTTTTTCACTCGTTAGTCGTTACTTATTCACTCCTTTTTTTAAATTCTTTTTAAAATTTAACGTTTTTTGTGAAGGTAGCACACGTAACAAATGTAGGTAGTAAATGAAACAAATCAAACGTGTAGTTTATCCAATTAACTACACGTAGTTTACCGAGTAGATTACCTGACGTAATCTACTCTGCCATCTCTGGTCAATAAACGAAATTGGCGTTTAAATGGGTCGGTTCAACAATTATTCTCCGAAAAAAAAGTTTGTTTGATTTGACAAACTAATGTTTCCAAGTTGATTTCAATGAGTTTTATTTGAAATCTTCATTTGAGGAGATTAAAATTTGTATGGTAAATCTTCGAGATTTCAAGGAGATTTGTGACAAATCTAGCTAAATCTCGGTTTAGTGCCCGGTGGAAACGTAGTATAAGTTCACCACCATACATCTCAACAGCCCTTAATACGCAGTTGGTGAAATTACTTTGTCGAACCAACTGACAGTTCTCAAGGAAAATTCTTTTTATATGCCTATCTCACTCTTTTCCGGATAATTTCTCCTGCTCTTACATATGAGAATTAGAAAATTTCATACTTTCTGACTTCTGTCGTTTGTTCTGTCGAAGTGTTGAGTCGCGAGGAGATTCCCGTCCACAATTACAGAACCACATACCACAGATTTTCTGTTTTAGTTCATCGTTGAAACCGCCATTTTTTTAGTTGAACCGAATTTTTCTTTCTAAAATAATTTTAAAAGAAACAAAAATGTTACAAAAACTATAAACTGAAAATTATTTTATGGTAAAGCATTAAAGTTACTTTTCTGATAGATGTTAACCGAATGCACAAAGTTTGTTGCCTCCATATCTTGAGGCTAAAAAAAATATTTGCCTTGAATCCGAAATCTTCAGAAATTTCTTTTTTATTTCTCCTTTATGACATCGCGCAGCCATTTGTACATTTCTATAGAAAAAAGAATCTAGAGGTGGTTCGAGATATAGACGATGTTTTTTAATTCAATCATCATGGGGAATCAGCAACAATAAAGTGAACTTTAAAATGTGTTAAATCAAAATTTTACAAATTACTTCAACTTTTTTGTCAAAACCACATCGCGAGCGTTTTCATTAAGCTTCACATAGTTTGTTTTAAATTGCATATAGAAGGAAGCTAAACCACACAAACAAAAGAAAAAGGTAAGATTTTTTTTTAAATTATTTATATTGAATTATTAAAAGTTTATTTTCGAAAGTCTACTCGCAAGGGGTGCTTCTTGAAAAAAAAGTATAAATGACCTCCCCGGTTTGGAGACAGGAGCTCCTTAACTTTTTTTTTGCTTAAACTAAAATAATGGTTCCATTTCTTACTATTTTTTTTCAACAATCAATTGCAATAATTTCTTATTTTAAAGATAAGAAATAATTGTTGCCTCTGTATAGCCATTTGAGAGCAAAAACTATTATATCTCGTTTTTCAACAACTGAATAATTACACACTAACTTGAAGCGACCAACAGTAGAACAGACTGCCAACTTTTCTGAAAAAATTATTACGGAAAGGCTGTCTTGAAAAGATGCCCCTTTTTAATCAGATGGATTTAAAAAAGAAAATAAGTGCTTTATTTCAGGAATATTTAACCATTTATTTATCCACTAGTGTGCCTGACTGCTATTCTTTGGAATTTTGTATTGCAACTTTGAATATAAAATTGAGTTTAGCTTATTTCCAAAAATTAAATATGTACATTGTACATACCTACCTCAAAACTGTATTATTACAAATTACGTAATATAAAACAAAATTGAATGAAACCTGGAATGTCCTTAATTAATACATAAACAAATAAGTAACGAATATTATGCTATGTGCCGTCTTGTCAGACCTCTCGACGATAAACGTATGCGGAAATGTATATTTTAATTTTTTATTTATATTTTTCATATTATAATATATTATGTATGTCCTATGTATGCATAATTTGCATATAATGTTTGTTTATCGCAAGTAGTCTAGTTTAAAATTGTGATGATGTATGATCAAGATTTTCCGTTCAACTGACACCTGAATTTCATTATTTTTCAAAGCTTTATGTAAAGATGTTCATCAACAAATTTGAAAAAGAAAAGAAGCAATTTAATTATTACAACCTCGCAAATTATAACCCATATTGCGTTTGTATCTTAAGTTTTCCTTTGTTATAAGCAATCTTCAATAGGACGGTATTGTGAGTTGAAAATCAGATTTATGTTAATACATACCACTTATAAAATATAAATATATACAATAGAAAAATATGAACTTTCTTCCGGTTAATTCACGAACCACATAAGCTTTGAGTGTTATTTGGTTTAAAATCCAAGGATATGGTGATCACATATTTTAAACACAAACAAAAATAAATCCTTCAACAAAAACAGAACATTTAATCACAAAAACTCAAAAATTAACTAACTGATAGCAAATTCATGTTCGTACATCTTACTTTTCTTGGCAAAAAAAAAAAACCAAAAACTTGACAACATTTAATTATCTTGTGGCATATCCCTTTTTTTTATCACATTCTTAAGCCTATTTGGTAAGGATTAGACACGTTTTTTTGTGTTGTTTAAACAGAAATTTTGTACTATTTTTGCACTATCTTCTCTTTTAGATCACTTACATAGTTTGTTTCCTCTGTTGCTAGTCTAAATGGTCCGATAAATTTTCGATTGGGTTAATATGCGGTGACTGGGTGGAGTTTCCATAATTCTAGGGCAGTTATAAAGCAGCCACATCCGGGTATTATAAGCTTTATACTTTAGGTCTCTGTCCTGTTAAAAAGTGAATTGGTTTTGTAGATCCAATTTTTATGCACTTTCTCTCATATTTACTAGTTTAAGAATGTCAATGTAGTTCTTGTGGTTCATTATTGTTCTTCTTAAGTTGATCTTAAGTTGAGCCGTTTAACTCTGTTTGGAGCATTAATGAACTTTTTTTTTTCGGGCAACTCGACCGTTAAAAACATGTTCGCAAATGCAGTCCCTCAGAGTTTCAGTTGAATTTTCCTTCTTTAGCTCCTGACGCAACCTTTCATCCAGTTTTGGTGCACTACTTTGGGGATTTATGGTTATTGCGATTTTCATTTTGAAACCTTTTAACTATTGATTGCACAGTTGACCTTGGTCTGCCAACCAGGTCCGATACTTGTTTTAATGACTTACTGTCGTAATGGTACTTAACAATCATTTTTCTGATCTCACCGCACGTTTTACATTGTTTTATTGTCGAACACAATACTGAAATAGACGTTTAAATGATAGAAATGTATTTGGCATTATATTTAACTGTTACTTGTTATTAATTTTGCGAATACAAAATTCTGTACAAATATAAATTTGATCTGATTTTATAGAAAATTATTTTCAGAAGAATCGAAAAGTTGGTTAAACATTATTTGTCCTTAAAAAAGTTAATGGTTAAGAATAATTTGTGAATAAAATTAATTGCAATAAAATTTTGGTTAAAAAGAGTGTTTAAAACATTTCGAACGTACTGTACGAAAATGAATTTGACTGTAAGTGGCATATGGGAGATTATACAAAAGTTGGGTAACTTTCCTTTACGATAGTTATTAAATCAAACTTCTACAAATTCGGGTGTATATGATGTCTAATCTAATTAATATATTGTTCCAAATCGGGCCAGTCACTTTTTTGAGTACATTGTAAGATATTTAAAAAGGGACCGTAACGAAATCCCGCAAAACAAAATCCCGCGTAACGAAATCCCGCCGATTAAATTTGATATTTTTTGTGTGACACACGCACAGAAAATGGTCGGAGTAACGAAATCCCGCCGATCACCGCGGGATTTTTCTACTCCTTTTTGGCAGGATTTCTAAGTACGGCACAAAAAAGTACTTTGGAAAAAATATTTTGTGGAAAAGTAGTGAAAAATATTTTGCCTGAAAAAATATTTTTTCCTTCTCGCTTATTATTTTCATTGAAAATTTAGTTCGATGGAGTAGTCTTTTTTTTGTTAGGCTATTCGTATGGCAAATTTGATTTTAAAACTTATTTCGGCTAAATTAGCCTTCTTCAGGGTATTTGTATGGACAAAATAATTGATTTTTAGCACGCTTGGAGTTGTATTTAAGCTAAAACCGATTTTTTTGGAAAAAACGCTCCAAAAGCTAAAAATCTTGTTTTTATCTCTTTGAATATTTTATATGGAAAAAATTGATTTTTAGCACGCTTAGAGTCGTATTTAAGCTAAAACCGATTTTTTTTGGAAAAAACGCTCCAAAAGCTAAAAATCTTGTTTTCATCTCTTTGAATATTTTTTGTAGCTCTAAAAAATACTTTCAAAACGCACAGCGTTTTAAGCTAGTAAACGTCTAGATTCAATTTTCAAGCGCTTAAGAACATTCCCATAATGAACGTTCTAAAACGCTTAAAAAATAAAAACGCCTTTTAATGGGCAGCGAACTCAACACGCTTAAAATGCTTTTTAAGCGTAAAGGAAGATTCAGATATCGAATCAACCAAAACGCCAAAAAGCACTCCGAGCGCTGTCGCCTCTCTAAATAGAGCGCTGGTTGAACATCAAGTCCATATCTCTGGTGAGGTGTTTACCTCACGGAGTTCTAAGAAGAACTGAAATCTGAAAATAATGTTTTGTTTTTTTTTTTATTTATCTTTTATTGAACCTTTTATATATTAAAATTGTCTTAAAATAAACTTATAATTAAATATTAAATGTTAAATGATAAAATATTTTGTTGGCACTTAGGGGGCCTAACTCTATACATTGTATGTTCTTAGAAATTAGAGAATAAACTAAAATATTACTGTTGTAAGATAAAAAAATTAATGAAAAAATTTATAAATCCTCGGGGTGTTCAGGCCCGGTTTTCCGTTGGATGGGCTGTTAGCCACGGTGGTAAGCTGACTCCGTGTCAGCGTAAAATTGAAGGTCTCCTTCTTCGATGGTGGGCTTAAGTTCCTCGTTTAGTATATCCAGAGCACACAGATATCTTGGTTCAGGGTGACGTTGCTGGGAGTTCATCCTTCTGATTAGCTCGTTTTGGTGGTTGTTCAATCCTCCTGTGATCTTCATGGCTGTTTGGAACAGATACTTGTCCAAGGGAATTATTTTGGCTTCGTCGTAGACCCGTTTGTTGCTGAAGTGTCTTTGCTTCTGATAGTTGAAGCAAAGTCCAGTGCATCTCCGTAGGATTTTCCTTTCAAAGACGAGAAGTTCCTTTATGGCTGTCTTTGAAATTGTGAACCACACCGGGAAGCTGTAGGTGATGATGGGAAATTGCTTGCAAAATGAGCACTACTTTTATACTCTTTTCAAAGGATGAGTGGCTGTTTTTTCAATTGGCTTTGGATACGCCTCCTTCGTTCGTGTTGATTCTCATGATTGAGAGTGAGGTAGGAAATTTTGCGATAGCAATCATTAAAGATTACAGTCAATTACTTTTGTTTAAGAAAGTTGTTGACATAGGCGCCTGCCTGGCGACTTTACATACGCTAAGCGGAGCAACGGAGTTGCTTGAGCGGGTGTGAACCCCGAAAAGTGGAGTTTAAATCCTGAGAACCCGCGAAGCGATCCACCCACAGGTGCTTTTATTGAAAGAAGTTGTTGATATAGGCGCTTGCCTGGCGACTTTACATACCCTAAGCGGAGCAACGGAGTTGCGTGAGCGGGAGTGAACCCCGAAAAGTGGAGTTAAAATCCTGAGATCCCGCGAAGCGGTCCACCCACAGGTGTTTTATTAAAAGAAGTTGTTGATATAGGCGCCTGCCTGACGACTTTACATACCCTAAGCGGAGCAACGGAGTTGCGTGAGCGGGTGTGACACCGAAAAAGGTAGTTAAAATCCTGAGATCCCGCGAAGCGTGCCACCCACAGGTACTGTTTTCAAACAAAATTTGTTCATTTAGATCAGAGTTTAATAAAAAATAATACTTATGCCTGCAATTTCAAAACAGATGTATGTATCTCTTCATAAATAATTGGTCGTCCTGAAAAGGACGGATTGGTTCACGTTCATTTGGAAGGCCATCTACCTTCTATGCCAGACTAAGATTGTGAGCAACGTTTCTTAAATACTGGACTTTGTCAACACCCTCTGCAGCTTCTCATTTCTCCTTATTGCCTTGGTTGTTGGTGGCTCTTCTCCCCGTTGAACTCTCTCAGCTGACAGTTTTGCAACAATGCATTCTTTTGAGAGGTCCCCAATCAGCTTGTAGAGGCCTGCATGTCTTTGGCTTACTACGACCTTAAACCGTCTATGCCATGCCTCGACACTGTTTTGGGTTCTAGGAAAACTAGTTTCACTAGCAGCAGCACCCGTTGTTCAAAAGTCCGGATTGTACCGTGGTCTCGATGAGGAGCTCCCCAAGTAGTTCCTTTTGAACCACTTTGCCAGCGTCTTGCTTTCGGCAAATTACAAGGCCCCGTATGCTGCCTCAAAATAGGCAAAAACCTCGCCTTGGGATACAAAAGCCAGTGCTTTAACCATCCTAATTTCCATGGCGAAATTTTCATTTCGCCCATATTTGACTTGAAAGCCCAAATTTTGGACTTTCCGCCAAATTATCTGTCCAAAATGAAAATGATACCCGTTGGGCTGGGTGTTTGGAAAGAATGTTTGGGCGGATCTGATGATGACCATTTCGAA
This sequence comes from Eupeodes luniger, assembly GCA_951509635.1. Classification (NCBI taxonomy): domain Eukaryota; kingdom Metazoa; phylum Arthropoda; class Insecta; order Diptera; family Syrphidae; genus Eupeodes; species Eupeodes luniger. The sequence goes on along the minus strand of OX608075.1, from coordinate 57,341,576 downwards.
GTCCGAAATTATCCTTTCTGGATTAAGCGGGATATTGAACTCGCATGCGCATTTGAGCAGTTGGAGCCAAAACTCTTCATACGCCTCCTTCGACATCCGGCTTATTATGCAATAGACAAGGGGGACAACAATTCCATCAATATGGCCATGGACGGAAAACAATTGTCCCATTATTGTTGGCACCACTGCAAATGTACCATCCACCAACTAGCATTTTGCCTCCGACAAAAGCTGGATGGTTTGCCTTGTGCCCAACAAATGTTCTTGCCGCTCGGGTACGAATCCTCGGAAAGCACAAAGAGCTCACCATCGGTATATTTGATGTGCTCGGGAATGCAAATTTCCTCTCGATTCAGGTACATAAGGAATTTAGGCGAGCTTCAAGCTCGCTTCAACACCACATGTTAATGTAGTAGTGTACGAACAAACCCCCTTCTTGAAGTTTTTATTTTATGTCAAATTGTTGGGTTAAAACTTTGAAATCGAATATCACATTACACATACGTATTTTCTTGATTTTGATAGTCAACTATCAAAAATCAGCTTACACGATTGCACCCCTGGTCTGAATTTCGATATTTTTTTTTGTGATAAATTATTCTGGCAAATGGTCAGTTGTATCAACTTTCAAATATAAAAACCGGACTACTGCGGATCGTTTTGTTGGCAATTTCTCACTTTACTATATATGGAATGCGAACAAAACGCACTTAATCACATATTAACTCTACATACCTGGGCATTTCCGAAATCCATTTTTACACGTAGAAAATCACTATTTTAAGTAAATATCACTGTTTTTACTGTTTTTTCACTGTTTTTCACTGATAGTTAAAAAGGATTACGTTGAATTATTGATTAGTGTATTTAATTGGGAACCAAAAAGTCCGAACCATGAAAAAAGTGCGAATTATATTCAAATTTTACACAAAATATCACTTTTGAAATTGACATTTTAATTACTACAACGCGCAAATAATTGACAAATTATTTGTTTAATGTTTTTTTGACAATTGACGTATCAAAAATCAAAAATTAGAAAAATTTCGAAACTATTGATTATTAACCTGGAATATGAAATTCGCCCGGTTTTTGAAGCGTTGTATAAAGGAAACAAAAAATATTTTTACCATCAATTTTTTTATCATTTGTTTATTGATTTGTTGTTCATACATAAAAAAAAATATTTAAAAAAAAATTAAAATTAACAAAGTTACAAGCAGTCAAAGTGGGGGGTCTAAATAAAAGAGGGTGTCCTGGCGTGCATCCTACCAACCCTCCTGGTGATCTGAAAAACAAAAACCAGACGGGTTCTTAATTATTATAGATGTCGCTATTGTTTCACCCTTGGATAAGTTAAAAAAAAACTTTTTAACAAAATGGCAGCAGTTTGAAAAAAAATGTCCTTGTTGCATATTTTTCAACAATCCCGAATTTTTTAAAAATACTAAATGAGAAGTTATATTTCTGGGCAAGGACCACACGATAAAGAGATGTATAAATAACATCCTCTCCAAATTTGAAGTAAATCGGTCTATTAGAACTCGATATATCCTTACCGCCAGCTCGAAAAAAGTAGTTTCGAGAAAAACGCGTTCAGTGTTTTGAGACAAGTTTTCGACAATTTTACTTATAGAATGATACAGAATACGTACATATTTTTAAACACGTTGTCAGAGCTAGCACTTCCACTCAGTATAAAGGTTGCCACAAAAGTAACTTAAATTGAAACTAAAAGGACAAAACAGTTTCTATGACCTTCAAAACCAGTTTCTATGACCTTCAATTAACTTGTGAAATAATAGGAATATTAAAAAATCCTTTTAAACGCATATTCTTGAATGTCTAAACTTTGGAAATATGAAAAAAAAAGTTTTGATTTTTTCAAAATTCTACACTAGAATTTAATTTAATTTAAGGGGGTTAAAGGACGAAAAATATTTTGGTTTCAAATAAAAATATCGCACTGACTAATGTTAAATGAAATAATATACTTTATCCATTTGTTTTGGTCCTTAGAATTTCTCTGTAGGAAAACTATTCAACTTAGAACAAAAATGTCAAAGGAAAGAAAAAATAATGGAATTTACCGAAGCATTCTATGAAGATCTCTAGAGACAAAGATTTTCACTTATTGAAATTAGTTTCACTCTTTACAATTTTTTTTAGTCCTAAAAAGGACATTTTAATACTCCATTGCTGAAATTCTTAAACGCTTAAACGAAATTTTAAACGTTTTCAACCTCAAAACCTAGCGAAAAAGAACATTTGATCTATGGAAGTTCTTAAACGCTTAAACACTATTTTAAGCGTTCTCAACCCCAAACCCAATCGCCACAAAACGCTTAAAATGATATCCAAGCGAAAAAGCTAATTCCATCCCACGGAATTCTAAAACGCTTAAACACCATTTTAAGCGTTCTCAACCCCAATCACCCCAAAACGCTTAAAATGATATCCAAGCGAAAAAGATAATTGCACCCCACGGAATTCTAAAACGCTTAAACACCATTTTAAGCGCCCTACACCCCAAACCCAATCGCCCCAAAACGCTTAAAATGATATTCAAGCGAAAAAGATAATTCCATCCCACGGAACTCTAAAACGCTTAAACACCATTTTAAGCGTCCTTAATCCAACCCATAGGCATGCTTAAAATGTCCTTTACGCACCCAAGGAATCTTGCTATTCCTGAATGCTGAGAACATCCTAAGCAATGCGTTACTTACCATAAACCCTACTTAGACTTACCAATCAACCAACCAAACACAACTCACTCCATACCTACCTGTTACAGGAGCATTCATGTGCGATTGAACCAGATGACGTTTGGAGAGGAGTGGCTTTCTTCTTGGGTGGCATGCCTTCAAATTAGCTGTGCGAAGAGTGCGACGCACTGTGTCATCGCTCACATTGAGCTCGAGCTCTTTGTTTATCTCCACAGCTGATTTAAAGGGGTCTTTCTTTAACATTTTGACTATTTGCCTATGGTCCCCGTCCTCCAATTTGCGTTTTCGACCTCTGGTTTCCACTTTTTCCACAAAATTGATGGCATTATGGATCAGCTTTGCAGAAACGTTCAAATTTTTTTGGATTTGCCTGTACGATTGTCCGGCGCTCCTCATTTGGCGTATGATCTGGCGTAGCTCTTGAAGGCAATGTTTTCCTCGTCCCACTGTTTAATAAATTTAACAAAAAAACATGCAAAATAACAAAAAATGATATTTGCAGAAAATACTCACTGTTTGTTGGCTATTTTAGTTGAATTATACTTTATTTTATTGATTTTAACTATTTTTTGCATTACCGCTGCTATTATTTTGTGTGTCCAAAATTTGCAATTTTTTAAACAAAGTGCCGTTATTTTATTGATATAATGCATATTGATATGATTGATGGTGATATTGAAAGCTTAGAATAAGAGCTTTCAGAAAAACCTTAAGTTGGAGAAAAAAAAGCAATAACAAAGAAGATATAATAAAAAGAAATGAGAAAAAAGTAGCGCTGCTATTATTTTGTTGACAGCTGTACATTGGTAAATTACAAAATTTAACATGTGTTTAACATGAAGTCGATGGCTAAAAAAAAGAGTGTCGTTGGTGAGGTTCATCTCGGGTTGTTCAGTCCCGGTTGTCCTGATGGAGGTTGGTTGGGTGTGGCGGCGTTCAGCCGCGGTAGTATGCTGACTCCAGGCCAACATAAAAGGAGACGTCGTCGTCGGTGGGGAGTTTGTCCAAGATATCCATACCACAAAGGTATCTCGGGTCCGGGTGTCGTTCCTGATTGGTCATCCTTCTCATTAATTGGTTAGGGTGGCTGGCGACTTTGGTGATTATCTTCCTTGCTGCCTGTGCAAGGAACTGGTCAAGTGGCTTGATTTCAGCTTCTTCGTAGACTCATCGATAGCTATAGTACTTCTGTCGTTGACGGTCGAATTGTAGATCAGTACATATTCTTAGAATCTTCCTCTCGAAGACTTTAAGTTTTTCGATTGCATTTTTTGATATGGTGAACCATATCGGAAAACTGTAGGTGACAACCGGTCTTAGCAGCTGTTTGTATATCGACAGTTTCGTTGGTTTACTCAATCCTGTTTTTTTTTTTATTATTATTATTTATTATTATTTATTTATTCATCAATCGAGTTACAATTACTCTTACAGACTACGAAACTTACGATAACTTGTTTACATATATGTACATACATTATTTGTTAATAAAATATAAATTTAAGATATTTTTGAACATTTCTCTTGTATAGTGAAAATTAAAGTCAAATTCAACTATAACAGCATTAATCTCTTTGATACAGCGATTAATAGGCTCATTTGCGGCATAATTAGTTGTATGATAATCTTGTATGAACAATTGATTTAGATTTCGGTTTCTTAGACAACGACTTGGTGCATAAAGACTGATCAAATTGAGCAAACACAAACAATTGATGCGATTACATAAAATATCTCTTATAAATATGATTGAAGATATTTTCCGACGGTTTTCGATAGTATGTAAGCCAATAAGCTGACATCTTGAATTGTAAGGAGGCATATTTTCTATATTCCAACCGAGCCTTTTAACAACAAATCGAGTAAATCTCTTTTGGACTCTCTCAATTCTTACTGAGTACGTGATATAACAGGGATTCCACACTACACTACAATAATCCAGAATTGATCTAACATATGAGATGTATAATGATTTGAGAGCATACGGGTCTTTTAAATCTTTCGAATTCCGAATTACAAACCCTAACATTGAATTAGCTTTGTTGACTATAAAATCAACATGTTTGTTAAATCTTAAGTAAGAGTCAAAAATAACGCCTAGATCCTTCTTTTCATTTACTTTTTTTAACACGATATCTTCTAAAACATAATCAGACAAAATAGGAGATAAACAACGGGTAAACGTAAAACTTTGACATTTCGAAACATTGAGAAGAAGTTTGTTTTTATTGCACCATTGCGAAAGCCTATTAAGGTCTTCTTGTAACAGATAACAATCAAACGGATTCTTAATACATGAAAATATTTTAAGATCATCTGCAAACAAAAGACATGATGAGGTAGAAAAAGCAGAAGGTAGATCATTAATAAAAATGAGAAACAGGAGAGGACCAAGATGGCTTCCTTGAGGAACTCCAGATGTCACCCTTATTGATTTAGAAACTGTAGAATCAATTTTAACATGTTGAGTGCGTTCTTTAAGATACGAACTGAACCAATTAAGCATTTTGGAATGAAAACCTGTTTGATTAAGTTTATGTATCAATAAATTATGATCTACCCTGTCAAATGCTTTTGCAAAATCTGTGAAGATTACATCCACTTGATAACCAATTTCGATATTATTTAGAACATAGTTTGTAAAAAGTGTTAAATTTGTGCAAGTTGACCTTCCAGACATAAAGCCATGTTGATAGGGAGATATTGTTTCTTTTAACAGAAAACTAAGTTTATCACAAATAAGTTTTTCAAACAACTTAGGAATCACTGATAATTTACTGATTGGCCTATAATTTGAAATATCTTGTTTCGAACCACTTTTATATATTGGAGTAATAAAGGAAGTTTTCCAGTCACTCAGAAATTCTCCTTTTTCAAGCGATGTATTATAAATAAAACACAAAAACCTAGCAATCGAAGAAGCACAATTCTTTAGAACTACAGCTGGAACTTCATCGGGACCGGCAGAAGTATCTTCAGTAAGACCAGATAAAGCCTTTTCAGTTTCTTGTAAGGAAATGTGTATGCTGCCAATGTTGATGCTGCTATTAGAATCAACATTTTCAAAACTGTCAGTTTGAGTTGAACTTAGATAATTTGATTGAAAAAAATTCGAAAAAGCATTACAAATGTCTGATAAATTTGTGTATTGTGAACCTAAATATTCCATATTCTTTGGTATTCCATTACTATTTTTTTTTCGTCTTGATGAAAGTCCAAAAAATTTTGCTGTTAGTTTTTAATTTAGATTCGATTGCAAATATGTAATTCTTATAAAGGAAATTATTTAACACATTAAAACTTTTTTCAAGAGTAACATATTTAGTCCGCAAACTATCATTTAACCCAGAATTTCGCAGCATTTTATAAGTTTTATTCTTTTTATTCTTCAAATTAATCAATCTTTTATTGAACCAAGGTGGCTTTGAGTTATTTTTAGCTAGTTTTTTTGGAACAAAAATATCAATTGCCGTTTTTAAAGTGACAAGAAAAGTATTATAAAATGAAGCTAAGTCAAAATTATTTGAATTTGATGGCAACGATAGATGGTCTATATAACGCGCTATACCAGAAAAATTTGCCTTATTATAATTGTATTTATATGAATTAATTGTATTACTTTTAAAATATTTTAAAATTTTACATTCAAAGACTAAAGCGAGATGATGGATAGAATTTGAGAATATTGGAAAAACAGATTCTTCAGTAGATATAATCAATTCTTTATCCACAAATATTAGATCTAAAATTCTGTTTAAACTATTTTTACAGTAATTAATTTGTTTCAAATCAAATGATGCAAAAGAATCTATGACTTCAGAAGCATAATCATTATTAACGTTGAATGGTATTAATTGTAATTCATCTGAGTCAAAATTCCAATCAATAGTTGGCAGATTAAAATCACCAAGTATAATACAATTTTGATTGTGACTTAAATTCGATAAATAATGTTTACAGTTATTTACATGCTCTTTATATAAATCCAGCGAGCTTCTTGGGGGAATATAGCTTAACATAATATAGATTTCTTTATTATCAAACAACATTTTTATAATTAATTGATCTGAATCAAAAGATGATGAAAGCAAATTTAATTGACTTGACGCATGAACAGATCGAATTGCAATTAAAACTCCTCCACCCCTGGATAATCCAGTTGAGTGAGAACATCTGTCTTTGCGATATATAGAGTACTGAGTTGTATTGAACATCTCTGCGTTACGCTGATTAGGAGTGAGCCAAGTTTCTGTGAGAGCTATGACATCATACTGTTCCGAAGACGATGATAAGAGTAAATGTTGCATTTTTGTGCGAAGGCCGCTTACATTTTGATAATATCCAAGAATATTTTGTATGCCTGTTGGCGATGACGATGAAATTGCAGGAGAATTATTAGTATCAACATTATAAGTGTTCACTGAAACACTCGATGATTGTGATGACGATTGACATTGCAGCGGAGACGAAAGAGACAATGATGAAAGAGCAAAATTATTATTGCTGATAAACGATAGTAGCGGTGGCGTTGAAGCGGCATTGGCGTCGTCGTCGTCGTCGGTGGCTACTGTTGCAGTTTGAGTCATTGGTATGAGAAACGGAGAGAGAATTTTATGAGTCGTTGATTGAGATGCTGTTGACATTAGGCTTGAATGTTCACAGTTGGAGGTGTTGTTGTTATTATTTTCTCTTGTTTTTTTAATGGAAAAAAATATTTGATTTGTACATGCTGAGGCCAAAGTGAAGCATTCAAAACAACTGTTAATTTATCATTTGGAACACTTAATTTAAAAGTAACAAACTTTAAATCGGATACATCAGCATCTTTTTTTTTAAGCATGAAACATTTAAATGTATCAGCTGACAAATTTGATTTTTCAGATATGTGATTAATAATTTTTTCGGGTGTAGTATCATTAGAAAATCGTGATAAATGAAGCCAAGTGATCTTAGGAATGGAATTAAGAGATGAAGATGAATCGGTGCCAACAATTTTTATATCTCTTTTAGATGTTAACTGATTATTAGCATTGTTTGTCTTTGAAATAATATTCTCATAGTATTCATTCTGAGTTTTAGTTTCAGTGTTTATAGGCAGAGACAAAGGTTGAGGGGTAATTGGTTGGTTATTATTCATGTTATCAACCGCAATCACTTCATTGATTTTATTAATGTTTGATGGATTAAGGTTTAAACTGTTCGACACTCTTAAATTTTCCGTCACTGCACTTTTGGCGGTTTTTCGAGGCGGCGAATTATTCTCATGAGAAGAAATAAAAGAAGAGAGTTTAGTTTTAAGATCGTTAACATTTGATATAAGTTCATTAAAAGACATTATAAAATTAGAGAGATTAAGATTAGAGCAAGATTTACATTTCCAGAATAGTCTCTTTTCTGATATTATATCAAAATCATTATCACTGATTGCAACACAGTCTTTGTGAAACAAACGACCACAGAAAGAATCACATTTCACAAATTTAACGTCTTTTGAGCGTTTAATGATAGTGTCACAATTAGAGCAGACTTTAGACATTTTGGATAAAATATTGAAAGATAGAACGATGTCAACTGATGCGAGTTAGTCACAAGACTTCTTCAAGAGAGGATGAACTCGGTGGAATGCAATGATGGCTTTCGTTATCACAGCCTTAGAGTGTGGGTTGAAGCGCAGCAGCTCATTGAAGTGTATTCCCAGGTATTTGGCGTTCTTCTTGGCTTTAATCCTTGATCCATCCGAAAACGTCAGAACAAAGTTTCGGGCTACTGCCGCCGGCCGATCTACAGCGGCTGATGTTGGTGACGGGTCTCCGGAAGCACACCAATTCCGATTTGGAGGTGTTTATCCTTATTTCCCACTTTTGGTAGTACTCGTAGAGTCTACTTATGTTCGTTTCTACTCTTCGGGCTGCGATCGTAGGAAACATGCAAACAGCAGGTTCTCACAATCCGTTGGCACTGGCTGGTCAGATGTCATCAGGCTGTAGAGGAAAGGTCCAAGTTTCGGATCTTGGGCGACTCCAGCCTTTACGTCTCTAATAGTTGACTTGCAACTGTCGATTTCTACGAAAAAGTTTCTGAAAGAAAGAAAAGAAAAGAAAATTTTAATTATTGGCTGTGGAATATTAAAAATTCGGAGCTTATGGATAAGGTCCTCAATCCATACGCTGTCGAAAGCTTTCTCGACATCCAGAAAGCATCCAACTGTGTCTCGGTGGCTATTGAGAGCGGCGGTGAAGTCGGACTGAAACTTTAGAAGTGGATGGATCGTTGAGTGAGCTTGTCGGAATCCAAACTGCATGTCGGGGATGATGTTATGTTCGTTGCAGGATTTAATATGACTTCTTCCAAAATTTTGCTGATATTGTTGAGGAGTGAGACCGGCCTGTAGTTGGAGATCATGTTGCTGCTGCCTTTCTTCGGAATTGCCACTACTTTGGCTGTCTTCCACTTTTTTGGAAAAAAGCCGTTATTGATGCAGTCATTTATGACAACTTATCGGCTTACTTAAGCTATCAGATCGCAGCAAATACTTTGCTATTATCTTCATTAAAGACTTGTTATGTTATCATATCATAGGCCCCCTCTTGTTATCCTTTATTAAATTCTTAGCTCCTTCGAAATATTTGCGTACTGTGAGTTTATTTTGGAACTGCTTCGCAGAACAAATTATGGGCTTAATGAACATCTTATAAGATATTTAAGAGAAGCTAATTCTGTTATTAATCAAATAAATAAAAAATAAAAATTTATAAACTATTTAACGGTATCCCCCAAGGTTCTCCCCTTTCAGTTACCTTATTCATAATCGCCTAGAATGACATAAGTGAAATCATAAGCAATTATACAAAAATAGATCATTGTCTGTATGCGGATGATTTGATTTTGTTATCAAAATGCAATGACAACAATCGTATAAGAGAAAACTTCAATAGCGTCTTAGTCGATCTCAATCTTTGGTGCGCCCAATCAGGGGCTATTATATCACCTGATAAAAGCAAACACCTACATATATGTAAAAAAAGAAATTGTCCAACTTTTGAATGTAAACTCATCAACTATTTTAGGCATTATAAATAAATTAGGTGGCGCAACAGTCCATGAAGGACCAGGGCTTAGTGACTTACAACTCTCAACCATCCCTGTGTGCGAGTAATGTTGTCAGAGATGGAAGGGACCTACAGTTTATATGCCGAATCCGAACGGCTAATTTGAGAAAGCACTTTTCATGACAAGAATTACTCTTATAGGATTTGTCAATTCCTTGCAAGAGGCAGTACCCGTGAAAAAAGTAAGGTGGCACAGGCAGGGATTGAACCCAAGACCCCTTGCATGACAGTCCAACGCACTAACCATCACGCTACGGGTACTACATTTTAGGCATTACTTTTGATAATAAATATAGTTTTAAGGATCATTGTCTATCTATTAAGAACAAACTAGCTACCAGACTCAATATAATAAGGTTCTTATCGTCTAAAAATAGCTTTACACATATTAATACACTTACTCTTGTAACTCGTAGCATTATTCTATCCAAAATTGACTATGGGTTGGCAGTCTATGGGAAATGCGCCAAATCTACACTCAACATCATCAAACCAATCTACCACACCTCAATCAGGACTAGCTTGAAAGCATTTGCTACCACTCCAATAAAGAACATCTTAACTGAAGCAGGCTTCTCAACCATAGAGCACCGCAGAGATCTTTTAACCGCACGTCTCGCACCTAAGATATGTCAATCTTACAGATCCCCAATAATAGAGGATGCAAAGAAAATTATAAAACGTAAAAAAACACCAAAATGCCCTTCTGCCATCTACATCGCTCTAAATGAATCCAGCAAAATTGGTATTACTCCATCAATAAGTAACCTCAGTCCTGGTAACATACCTCCATGGGAATTCCCAACCGATACGATAAATACGAGATTAAAAAAGAATTCCTCGTCTAAGGAAATGTACACACAGATGTTTCATGAAATAACTGACATGTACAAAAACGATTCATGGGATTTCTTCTATACAGATGGATCAAAATCTGATACTGGAACTGGACTTACAATCGTTTCGGAAGCAGGAAATATTCTATACAGTGCAAGATTACCTAACTACTGTTCAATCTTTTCCACTGAGGCGTACGCAATCCTGAAAGCGACCGAAATAGCAAATACAATACCGAAAAACATTGTTATTTGCTCTGATAGCCTTTCTACACTGAAGGCAATCAACAGAATCCAAAACTGTTCCTTAACCATTACCAATATCCGTAACAATATTCTCAAGAACAAACACAAAATTATGCTACTATGGGTTCCAGGTCACTCAGGAATCTTAGGAAACGAGTTCGCAGACACTGCTTCCAAAACCGCTTCAGAGCAATCGCATATACTTTCAATCCCTCCGACAAAAAAAGACTTCCTCAACGTGATCAACACTTACTGGGATAGTATAAGAATTGAAGAATGGAAAACATACGTTCACCACTATTCGTTCATCAACCCAAAGGGTGAGCCAGCCATATATCCTACAGAAACGACAACCATCATGAACAAATGCTTTCTCCGCTACGCCTCGGACACACACAATTAACCCATTGCTATCTCCTCAAAAAGGAAAACACTCCAATCTGTCATCTCTGCCAATCCAATCACATCCTATCAATAAAACATCTTACATCCGAATGCTCTAAAGTTAATTATATATGTTCATCACTTTTCAATAAAAAATTAATAGACCTTCTGGCAACAACTACAATCGAAAACATTAAAAACGTATATAAACTATTACTTATACTCAATATAGACTCTATTATCTGAATTAAACTTTGTAAATCCATATGCACGGGGCTGTCAAAGACTGGTTACCTTCGATTGTTCTCCAATCGCTGGTCTTCGAGCCTTTGACAGCCCCATGCATTGTATCTATCCTAAAACATTAATTATAAATAGATCTCTAATTTCCAGCCTAAAGTCTCTGGTAGCTAGTGCTGGTAATTGCTTATATTATAATGTAAATTTATTTTATATTTTAATAAATAATAATAATAATAATAAAAAATAAATTGGGTGGCGCAAAAGTTCGTTGAGAACTAGGGCCTAGTGACTTACAACTATGAACCATTCCAGTGTGCGAGTAATATTTTCTAGGAATGGAAGGGACCTACAGTTTTAAGCCGAATCCGAACGGTTAATTTGAGAAAGCACTTTTCATGACAAGAATATTACTCTTGGAGAATTTGTCAATTTCTCGCAAGAGACAGTACCCGTAAAAAAAAATTTAGATGGCATAGACACGGATCGAACCCAAGACCTCTGGCATGACAGTCCAATGCCCTTTTTTTTAGATTCATTTTTATTAATTAAATCTTAAACCTATTTTAAAGCTAGACAAAAATTCATAAAACTAGCCTAATTAACCATAACTTACATCTAACTTACTGGTCCCATACTGTCACTCAAAGTTTAACAATAATACTTAATTCTAATGCCTTTCGGCCCTAAGATCTATTTTACTATAATTCCATTTTTTTTTATTTTTAGAAATTAAAAAAAAAACTAATTTCAATATTTTGTTTCATGTTTACTTAAAAACTACTTAAAATTAGGTCTTCAATATAAAACTTAAAAATAACTTAAACTACCTATTCTACTCAACTGAGTAAGAGAACATCCTCAACAATTTGTGAGATCGATCACATGCAATCGAGCGTTTGCTCATCTTTTTGCACATTAAAACTAGAACTTTCTCACATAGAGCTTTCGTTGAGACCGATCTCAGCTTGAGATCGATCTCGGTCTCTGTATTTTTTTTTTTGCATACCACCTTACCAGAGCTTGAACTCATCTTTTTGCATATGACCCAATGTATCGAAAACCAGTGGCAACATTGCCAAGATGCAATCAGAGAAGCCGCCTCTGACGTGCTGGGTTTTTAGCAGCAGGGTTTTAAGCAACAAGGAACCCCTGGTTTGATGAGAACTGTCGGCAGGCAAATGCAGCCAAACAACAGGCACGCAAAACGGCGCTGCATAAAAGGACGAGAGCTGCTCATGAGCTCTATGAGCAGAAGAGGCGAGAGGAACACCGACTTCTCAGAAGGAAAATGAGAGAGCATAAGAAGCGTGCGGTCGAAGATGTTGAGAGGTTCAAAAGCAGGATGAAGTTCGAAAGTTTTATAAACAGGTGAAACGGAATTCACAAGTCCATAAACCTAGAACCGAAGGCTGCAAAGACGAAAGTGGAAACATCATAGTGGAATCGCAGTCAATGCTGAGGATATGGAAGGACCACTTCTGCAGACTATAACGGCGACGACGAATTGAATTCCGCTGTCAGGCAGGATGATCCATTCAACATAGACGACGAACGCCAACAATCCCGTCCTCCCGACTAAGACGAAGTAAAGATTGCCATATCTAAGCCGAAGTCTGATAAAACCGCTTGAGCAGATGGCTTGAATGCCGAGCCATTCAAAGCAGCTGGAGATAATTTGGTTAGGAGCATGCACCAACTTATCTGTAAGATATGGTCGGCAGAAAGCATGCCCTATGAATGGAACCTCAGTATTGTTTGCCCGATTCTGAAAAAGGAGACCCTTTAAACTGCACCAACTATAGAGGAGTCAATCTACTTAACATCGCTTACAAAATTTTCTCTGTCGTAATATGTGAACGTCTAAAGCCCATCGTCAACAACCTGATAGGTTCTTATCAGTGTGGTTTTTGACCAGGAAAGTCCACAGTCGATCAAATATTCACATTACGGCAGATCCTGGGAAAAACCGAAGAACATCAAATCGATACCCAACATCTTTTCATCGATTTCAAGGCCGCATATGACAGTATCTACAGGGACGAGCTGTATAGAGCCATGTCTAGTTTTGGCATCCCTGCCAACCTCGTCCGTTTGTGCAGGATGATCATGGAGAATTCATGCTACTCCATAAAGGTTGAAAACAACTTAACAGAACCTTTCGATGTCAAAAAAGGTTTTAGACAAGGTGATGCGCTGTCATGCGATTTTTTTAACATCGTCCTTGAAAGAATAGTGCACAGCTCCCACGTCAACACTAGAGGCACTATCTTTCAAAAGTATGTCCAATTACTAGCATATGCTGATGACATTGACATAATCGAAAGAACTCAGCGTGATGTCAATGGGGCCAAAATTAACTTCATTATTTAACCAGCATTATAGCAGTTAAATTAGTGTTGCGCCTCAATTACTTTTAGATGAAATTGTAACTAAATTCTTAGCAATATAATATAAATAAAAACCACACATTTCACATAAAATATAATTGTCAAAACTTATTTAGTTTCTTACTTGAATGACAATGGGCCATATTATTTTAAGTTTTCATGACAGACATAACCGAACCTAGTTACCCTTTTGTGAATACTGAGAATATATGAGAAAAATACATTTCTCTCTCTGTAAATCTCTGTACCTATACCAAACTATAATTAGGAAAAACTTTAAATTTTTCGTTTTTTCACATGTTTAGTATTGATACAGATTATCCCAAAATTGATAATCATCATCAATTTCAGTCTCAATGGTCCGGACACTTACAGAAATATTAATACAAAAAACACATAGTCTACCTCTATTCCACGAGTTTACTAAACCATGGAATAAGAGTTAATCCTGAAAAATCTACTACAATAGGTTAGATGCAAATTTGGTGACCTGAAATTTTGCACCCAACTTTCACAAACTTGTGTTTTTTTCGTCCAGCAACATATTTCACGTAGTCAAACAAATCTACAAATATTCTATTTAATTTCTTTTGTTTGTTATTATTGTTACTCTCCGTTCCCGTGTTGTCTGCCTAAATCTTTTGTATTGTTATTGTCTGATATTTTTTTTTTCATGCTAGTACTCTTAAAAACGAAAAATTCATTTTATTATTGATTTTATTTATACAAATTCAAAAATGGTAGCAAATTTCGAAACCATTACCTAATTGAAGCCATAATTTGTAATATGTAGCAATATTTCCACATCTTTTATCCCTATTCAGGCCAGGTGCTATGAATTTCTTTATATATAACTATATATACAGTGGCCGTTTTGCAGTTTGGAGACTTTTGAAACAATCAAGAACAAAACTAATGATGGAGTTATACTTCAAACATCTATTGGGTTTATGGCCCTTATTACAAGAACCGAATCGAACGTTTGACTTAAAGCGAACATTTGAGAAATCCAATATAGAGCAAAATTAAAATAGGTGAATTTCGACGTTCAACCAGGTCAACTGATTTAATCATCTGCCTATTTAATCATCTGCCAATCTTTTTCTAGCTTTCTTCTCTTTTCGTTGCAAATCTCCCATCACATTAATGTCCGGGCTTTGGGATGGTGAGTACAACTGTCGTGGAGCATAGTAAAGAAGCCAATCTTTGTCAATATGTGCCGTATGTTTTGGATCGTTATCTTGCGGAACAATCCAAGTGGGACCAAGGCTTAAACCATCAGTTGATGCTTTCAAATTATGTTCCAAAATGGATTTATATTAATAGCGATGCATAACACCCTCAATAATAATAAACTTACCAACCCCAGAAGCTGCCACAGCAACCCAAACAATTACGCTGCCTCCACCATGCTTAACAGTAGCAACTAAGTTCTTCGGATGCATCGCTGAATTTGTTTTTCGCCATACTTTTTCTTTTCCATTACTTCCAGACATGTTGTATTTCGAATCGTCAGTAAACAAAACTCGATGTATTTTTGGAATACATGTCCTTTTTAATACACGTTTGCGCGAATTCCATCGAAGTTTTCGATTTTGGATATGGTAACCATTTTTTTAAGGTTCTTTGTATGATTCGTGGATGTTCTAATATTTCCGATCTTGTTCCGAGTTCTTAGGCCAATTTTGTTGCATTCATTTTAGGATTTTGGTTTACTTCCTTTAAAATATAGCTGACATCTCTACGATTAAGCTTCTTTGGACGGGCATTACGCATCTTATTTTCAACTGTGCCATTGTTTTCGAAGTTATTAAAGATAATTTGAACTTAATACTTTCTTAAATTCAAAAGGTTTGCTTTGCACATAGGGTTTTTGTTTTAATAAAGTTGTTTGCCAAGACTATGTGTTCCGTGATAACAAATGCGTAGGACTGTCATGCCAGAGATCTGGGGTTTCTATCTCTAACCCAACCTTACGTAATACTGAGCGTTTGGATTGTCTACTTTGTTCAAATAGACTAAACAAAATTTTAAAAATCTTATTTTATATTAACATATTAGTGGAAATCGTTAACCTTTTTTTTCTGTTGTCAATACGCTTTGTTTCTAAAAACAAATAATTAAGTTAATTGGAATAATTTAGTTTATTTTTTCTTCTTTAATTTGCAATTAAATGTTATTTTAATCAACTACAAATTAAAATGTTACTTTTATTAATATTCTGTTAAAGTATTATGAAATTTCGAATCAGGCAGAAGGCAAAGTTGTCGTATCTTTATTCTCAAGAAAGAAATTTCTATAAAACTGTTTACATAAAATTAAAAATGTGTCTATCTATATTATTTAGTTGCCTAGATGTATAGATGTTCAACACACACTTACACACTGTTGGTAATATTTGGTTTTGCCCTGCCAATTTTGGGCACATTTAAAAATTTAAGAAATAATAATTTTTGATTTAATATTTATGGGTTTTTGATAATCAATACAGAAGATCTTATATAATTTCTTAAAATAAATAAACAATTGTGGCTAATGGGTAAGAATCTTGTGTATATTTAATATTCTCCTCTTTTACACAAAACTTTGAAATTGTTGTGTTAAGTAAGAAACTTGAATATAACGCTTACACAAAAAGTATAGATATTGAATGCACAAATCATCAGTGGTAAGTGCGACATTTATAAAGGAAGGGGTTTCTTATGCAAATCAATATAAGATAATAAATTAAAATGCAATAAAAATGGTATAAAATCTTTACTCTCCGATACGCCTTACCCGGAAAAACGGGAACTGTAAACGTGACCCAATTTTTCCTTTTCGATCTACTTATTGTTTTTTTATGGAGTAGGTGATTTTAATTTAAAAAAAGTTTTACCAACTCCCTATTTCTATGGTCAACTTTCTGTCTCCAGCTAGAAGTCCTTTAAGTCTAGTTCAGTAAGCACTATAATGACAAACCTGATGGAATTTGTTTCACAATTAACGTTATTAATTTTTCTGGAATGATGATACTCATTGCATTGTAATAGCCGAATAGCGGCCAACTATGGCAAAATATCGACTCAAGACAGTTTTCCAAAGTTTTATTTTCCTACTATTTAATTTAAAATATCAAAGTTGCAATTTTTTTTAATGTATAAATAGTCGTAATGAATTCCAATTCGATTATTAAATTTTGAATAAAATATTCCAACTGAATTATGTTGAGCAAAATATTCATAATGAATGTATTCTTCTTTTTTTCAGAATATCCACTAAATAGCCTGAAACATACGAAATTAAGATAATTTGGCTCAAAAATAACTCAAATAAAGTCAATATCAGTCTTTAAGCTATTTTTGTCAATAAATTAAAAAAAATTGATCAAAATAAATCTATTGTAACAGACAAAATGGTTTCAACGCGTCAAATGAGTACAAGTTTATCGGGTAACAATAGTGGAGCTAGTAATAACAGTGTTGAAGCGGAATCCATGCAGAGATTCTCAGTTATAACCAGGCAAGCAGCTTCTTGTAGTAATGTGATGATAACTACATCTACTGGAGGCGGAGTCGCCACTATTTCAAGAGCTTCAAATAATGGATTGACGAATCCAAATTTCCAACAACAACCGCAGATTCAATTACAATCAACGGCATCCACTCTAATGACACCTGCTGGAAGAGTATCTAATGTTTCTACTACATCACAAAACATTTTTTTATTAGATATGCCAATGGAAATCCTGGACAAAATTTTCTCTTATGTTACTTATAAGAAGGTTGGGCAATTGAGAGTGGTAAGTTTTCTTTCGAATTGTATTTAATTAAGTCAGACTTTATTTTTGCATAAGTAATAAGTAAGTATTCTATATTGAGAAAGAGAACTTTTACTTTAAAAATCAAGAGAACTAAAAAATGAATAGAACAAGACATTACACTTTTTTATACTTTTAAGAATTTAAATTAAATGTTAGTTACTGCTTTAAGCATTATTCAGTGCTTTTTTTAAGCAATGATATTTAGAAATATTATTTGCCAGTGGTAAGTGAAATTAGTGCACTCATAAAGTTGTCAATGGCACAAGTAGATGTTTCCGCATTTTAACTTAAAAAACACCAGTCTCAGCTTAGTAATGCAGTTTCTACTCTGTTTCATTTTTTGAATAATTTCCTCCAGAATAAATTTCGAAATTTCTGCGGGACGATATCTTTTTAGCTAATTATCGCCTTGCCTTCATCGTGACAAATTAAAGAGATTCATCTTTTGGCTATTATGGGTTCAGAATCAAAATATATGTGACGTTTCCATTTTTTCTCCTCGTCAGCGACATTTACTGAAATTTTGTGTTTTCTTATGTTCTTGTTAAGCAGTGCCTACAGATTTTCGAATACATTCATATTTGGTGACTGTGCGGGCTTTTTTCGAGCTACTTGGCCTAAAAGTAATTGTAATAAAACACGCGGTCAATTGTTTGGGCACTGCACGACTTGCCCAATTCCTCAAGCTCTTGGGAAGCTACATTTAGAGCAGATAACATTGAGTTTTGCTGCACTTTTCGATTTACCTTGCGTTCATTTGCTGGAGTAAATAATTTTTTCGGCGCACTACTCCTTTTGCCTTCCAAAAGATTTTCATGTACAAATCTATTTATGATATGCTGAACTCTTTTCGGAATCATGTTGGCGGGGTCAGCAATTTTCTGCGCAAAAGGGTTTATGGCGATTTCCCGATGTTCAATCGCAGTCCTTAGACCAATTTTGAAATATTATTTATGCAAGGGAATTTTTGCCTTTAACTAACAAAACAGCTTAAAAAAAAACTGTTACCTTCTGCCGGTAACGCTTATATAATATATATAAATATTAAATATTAAAATTTGCTGTTGCACAGCTTTATATAATCTAATTTTTTTGCGTTTCCTTGGTAACATTCTAAAGTGTTTAAAGTGTAGTGCCTAACAACAATCTTTTATATATATGTATATACACATACATATGTAAATGTAAATAAATGCAAATTTTCTAACTTTAATTTAATTTTTTTAATAATCTTTAACAGGTATCTCACAAAATGAATGATATATGTAAGGCAGTATTGAATTCTACATTTTCAAAACTGATAAATCAAATGGTAAATCGTTTCCAAAACATCAAAGCCAAGATGCCACGTCGTGAATCTGCTCGCAGAAACCATCCGCTTGCTTGCGAGTGTGATATCATTGAGACATGCTATATGAGGCTATCTCTTTTACAAATGACGTTCGGTAAACATATCGAACGCAAGCATTGTTGCTTCTTCCCAGGAGGAGTAAGTAAATCCATCATTTCTTAGAAGATATGATTATTTAAGGTATGAATTTTTTTTAAAGATTTTAGATGAAGTTTACAATGTCTTGAGTTACATTCGAAACACATCGAGGTTAGAAAAACCTTATCGTGTAACTGACGAATTATTTGATCTATCAACAATGGCCATGGAGTATTTCAAGGATCATATTGAACCAAATCTTCCTGACATTGCCTATTTTAATAAGGATTTTTTTAATTTGCCAAGCACAAAGAGACGTAAGACAAACAACTATCTCATGTGCGTTTTGGTAGATTTAATTAATATTACTTTTTTTTTATCTATAGCAAGTAGTAGTTCGTTAAAGGTATCGTCAGAACTATCTGATAGTTCTTCAAATTCGCCCTCGCCTCCACAGAGTAATATGGTTTTACGAAAAGGAATTCGTAAAATAAAACAAGGAATGAAAATGTACAACAATCAATTGTCGATGCTACGCAGTGAGTTACGAAATTGCAAAAGGAAATCATCAGAACAAGGAAAACAAATTGCTGAACAACAAAAGCTTTTGGCAGAGCAGCAAAAACAAGCTTTGGAATATGCTAATCGCTTGGACGAAAATGATAAAAAGAACGAAGAAATGTCAAGGAAGTTTTCTACTTTGTTGCAGGTATGGAAATATGTCTTTAATTTAAATGTATGTATATTCAGGCTGACAAAATATTATTAAAACTTCTTTAAAAAGAGACTATTAAAAAAAGTATCGATATTACCAATTAACAGTTACAGTCTTTTTTAAGATAATTATATTTTTCTTCAGTCAAATGGTAAAATACTACCGAAACAGCAAAAGCGTCAATTTAGTAGCAGACTTGTTAACTCATGAAGTATATTAAACTTTAGTACGCATTAAGTATCATATTTCAAATACGGTTTCTTGGCACTTAAAATTTTTAAGTACTAGTTTGGAATACAAACAAAATGTAATTCTTTTTTATTGATCAAGAATTTTAAATTACTTGAGTATTTTATGTAATTCCCTTTTAAGTAATTTTAAGATTAATTTACTATGTTTGCCACTTTCTATGAGTGGCACTTAAATCAAGTAAACTAAATATATCAAAATGCTCGGTTTCTGTGTTACACACAACGATAACATACGCAGTTTCCTAAAACGCTGCAAGAAGTTTTACGTATTACGTGAATACTTTATTAAACTGTTGTTTATTCCTTTTGAGTGTGTGCATAAAAAAAAGAAAACTGAAAAAGATTTAAAGTACGAAAGCAATTACCATAAGTACAAGCAATAACTCTGAAACTAATAATTTTTTTATTTAACCATATCTTTAAAAATATAAGTTACAAACCTGAAGATCTTAAAAGAAAACATAGAAAGTGCACCTTTTAAAGTTAATCTTATAACTCGAGTTAAATTAATAATAATTAATCACTTACACATTTTCTTATTTAAGGAACTCAACAAATGTAAAACCGAACTTCAGTATTGGCGATCAAAGAGTCCTGCTACGCCTATGTGTACATCATGTGGTCAAAAAATGACACCAATTGTGCCACCTGAAGATTACCAAGCTTTGGTGAATCAAGGTGTCAAACCCGAAGATATAAACATCAATTTGGACGACACTGATGAGAGCGACACAAGTAGCAATACTATATCGTTGAGTACAGAATTTGCGTTTCCTGATGAGTCGACCACCGCTAAGTTGATAGCTGTCAATACAGCATCAAAGAATTTAAAACGCCACCACAATAATAGTAGTAGTAGTAATAGTAGCAGTAGTAGTAGTAGCAGCAGTATCAATAATACTAGCAGTGCTAGTTCATTTAATGGCAATCAATTACAATGCAATGGAAATAATGGAACATCTGCAAATAGTGACCTTTTAATGGCGAACATTGACAATGCCAATGGCAAACGGAGCACAGTGCTAGCATCCACATCATCCACGATATCCAGCAACATAAATGATCTCAATTTAGATATGTTACGCAATGGCACGAATGCTAAAGATAGCAATAGTGGATGGTTTGCAATAGGAGGAGGAGGAGTAGTTTGTAACAGCAACATTGGAGCAACTGGTTGCCCAGCTAGTTTGTTTTATGGATCCACGGACAAAGCTGGAACATCGTCCGCAAATATGTCCACTACGGCTGGATCACCAATAGTATATGATCTCAATGTTACTGGCCCTGACGATGGCGCAGGAAACCATCAGCAACTAGTGATCGCTGCAGATGTTACATCTCTAAGTCTGCTTGCGAGTAATGAAACAAAGAAAGCACGAAGAGTACAAAAGGGCAGTAGGTGTCATAATGTTAGTAGCAAGCGCAAATAAGTTAACTTAAAGAAGAAAGGAAAACACATAAAAAGAGTGTTTATACAAAAATAATCAGAAATCATCTTTATTTTTCACACAATACACAAAAATTAAATTTAATTTAAAAAAAAAAAAAAACTTTAATTTTTAAGAAGAGTGTGCGCTCGGACAAAATTGTAATTTAAGTAGATTATTCTTCTATATTTGTTAATAACATCAAATATATTTTATCAGAATTAAGTTTTGATGAAAAAAATAACGTGTAAACAAAACAACAATAATGAATCCAGGGGAGTAAGTATTAAAATGTGCTCTCCTAATAATTGAAGTGATAGTGATCTGTTTCTCAATGTCCAATCAAATCAAAATATTTTATTATGTATTTTATTGTTTTATTTCTTTTAAGTATCAATAATGATTGAAATCTGTAACTTTAGAAATAGTACTTAAAAGAAACAAAATAAGAAGAATATAAAAAAGAAAAACAAATATGAGGTAAAATGAAAACAATAGTTTTTTTTTGTACCGCTATATATATTTCACATATCTGTGTCTTTTCCTCGAATTCTCCTTCATAAAACTATACATGTAAAACAAAATAAGGAATATAAAAACGAAATAAAAGAATTTCGATGTTTTTGGCATATTTTTTTTTACATAAATCTTTAGTTTTCAATACTTTGGATTATACAATAATTTCAATTTTCTTCTATTTTACAATTTGTTTTATCAATAAGTTTTCTATAAAAAGCGATAAGATAACAAAGTTTCTTTTTCAAATAAGTAAGTCCTTATGTATCCTTCGATTTTGTAAAGTACCAGAAATTGCATAGCATCATTTGAATATTAGTAAATATTGTAAAAGGAAATGAAATTCATACATAAGATAAGATAATTTTTCTAATGAAAGTAAAAATTAATAGGTATTAATGAAAGAAAAAGTCTGAAGGAGCACAAAATCGTGAGCTTCAACAATAGTTCATAATATATAGAAATGCACACCTTGCAAAGGTTTTTTTTTAAACTAATCTCCCATAAAAGTTCTTTGGGTTCATAATGTAAGTTTTGAAAAAAAACTAACTGCTTCATAGATAATATTTCTGGGATTATGATTTCGCCTTTTTCAAAATTCATTAAACTATTTTGTTTGTATATATTTTTATAGACAAAGTGAGACTATTAATCCTACAGACATTTCCCTAAGAATTCAAAAAACCTTTAATATATGCCTTTAAAACACAAGTAATCAATGAGTCTTGATACACATCTTCAGGTAAATTTTAATACCAATGTAAGTATTTAATGCGATTGAAAACAGAAACTTTGTTATATTGTTTCGTCTTCGGACTTTGAATGCTGTAGGATACTTTCTTCTTTTTTGGTTCTTATCGCATTTGAGTAAAAAAGTATTTACAACATTATCAAGTTTTCTTAAGAAAAATGCCAATATAATAGAAAACAACCAATTTCTCTGCTCTCTACAAAAATTAAAATTAAAAAAAAAAAACAGTTTTCATCATCACCCAGTAGACACACTTCTTTTATGTTTTCAGTAGAATAAAATAAATAAAAAAATAGACATACTAAATGTATATATTTTTATAACAAATACAATTAATTCAAAAAAACAAAACAAAGTTAGTATATCATAGATTTTATGTAAAAATAAAGAAAGGTATTTTTGACTACTAAAATATAATTTCTCTTATGTTTTATTAAATAAGCGTAACGTTAGAGCAACGTATGGGCGGGTGCACTAAAGAAATATATTTAAAAATAGAAATCAACACAAACATCTCTTGTGAAATAAGATTTTTTTAAAAACAATTTGTGTCAGATGTGTTATAAGTCGTTATATGAATTACGAATAAATATTACAAAAAACACAATGCTGCACATTTTTCTTTATGTTTAAAATAGTTTCACGTTTTTAGTTATTAAGAATCAAACACTTTTGCATCATATCCCTCAAAAAAAGTAAATATTTTAAGCCAATATTATAAAAACAAGAAAAAATTTTTAGGAGGATTATTAAAAAATCTTTATAAAAAGCTGACAAGGCTGTGCAATAAAGCAAACAAAAAAAAAATATTTATACATTTTATTCAACGTATTGGGAATTACACTATCGACAAAAATTGCATTCACGTTTGAAGTGACCCAGTAAAGGTTTTAGTTATGACTGTTTAGATCATTAAGGTACTTTTTTCGCAGCTTTTGGCGGTCCATAACTTACGCCATTATGAGGCTTTTTACACAATGTTGAGAACATCAAAAAGGAGCTATAAACAAATTTGGAGCTTGCTCTCTCATTCCGAAGTGAAACGCTTATGTTGATGGGACTATTTTTACTAAATCGATTGTATGATTATAAAAAGGAAAGAAGTTTTTATTTCGAGGTCTGCGAAAGTTTCCAGTTACAACCTACGCTAATGCAATTTTGTTAGTGTCAGTGTTATTTTGTTTACCGTAAATATAAAAAAAAACTTTAAAAAAAAGTAAATTCGGAATCGAATACAAGTCTATTGGAAGTTACAAGGCCTTAAAAAGCGTGTAATTTTTCTAATTTGTATGTATTGGATGACTAAGGTAGCTTTAATCTGCGATTTAGTTGTAATGAAGTATATGTTTTGAACCTAAATTCTGTAAGTGTAAACTTTATTGAAGAATTGATTATAACCTCCAAGTTATTCAATGTCATTGATAGTGCTGCAAAAAGAGCGATAATAAAGTTTACAAAAGAATGAACTGTCATTGGTTATCTGACCATGTCAGTTACAGGGAAAATTAGGGGCCATAAATCTGCTGATAGGACCTGTACATAACTAAGGAAAGAACTACTAAAATTTAAATAGGCTTTGCTTAACGCAAGCTTTTCCGACGCAGTTGTCTAAAGATTTAATCATTTTTGGATTTGCTGATACATTACCATTTTCTAATATTGACGAAGCAGTTTCAAATTTTTATAAGATCCTTAATTATTATTTGGAAAATAATGTACCTTTAAAGAAATCAAGAAATAAAAACTAGCCAACCTTGGTACACGAAAGAATTGCGTTTACTGCGTAACAAAAGAAATAAAGCATGGAAAACTTATCTCAAAACTCTGTCTCCAATCAACTTCTCTTTTTATGTTGAACTCTTTAACGAATTTAAGTCTCTTTCTAATTTTGTATATGCTAGTTATGTTATTGATATGGGAATTTTGGAATTTTGAAAACTTGTAAACTTAAAGAAAAAATCAGATGGCTTTCCAGTTAACTTGACTTACAAGGACCTTTCATTAGATAAACCTGTTGATATCTGTAACAAATTTCGTTGAGTCATTTGTTAATAGCCCTGAAGAAGTTGATGAAGTATATTTTCATAACCTTCACTCATTTTCGCAAACTAGCTGTAGTCACATACCTGTGCTACAGAATAGATAGGGTCCTTGATCTTTTATCCGCGTTGAATGATGACTGCTCAGTCGGAACCGATGGTATTCCCCAAAATAGTATTAAAAAAGTGTAGTACCTAATGCTTTAGTTGAAACCCTTACGTTCTTATTAAAACTTTCTCTAAAAACATGCAAATTTCCCAGTATATGGAAGAAGTCATTTCTAACACCAATTTTCAAGAAAGGTAATAAGGCGGATATAACAAACTACAAGCCAATTGCAAAGCTTTCTTGCATTCCTAAATTGTTTGAACAAGTTGTTTGTGAAAATGTAGCATTTTTTAGTAAAAATCTCATTTGCGAACAGCAACATGGTTTTGTGAAAAAAAGATCAACCGTTACAAATCTCCTCACATTCTCAAACAAATGAAGTTGACTGTGTATACACTGACTTTTCTAAAGCTTTTGACTGACTTAGCCACAGAATTATTTTATTTAAACTTAAAGCTCTTGGTTTTCCACCATTTTTATGAGGTAAAATTTAGAAATTGTCATTCTGAATCTTTTGTTGCTCAATCTGGTGTTCCCCAAGGAAGCTATATTGGCCGTTTTCTGTGCATCCTGTCTCAAGTGAAGTTCTCATTTTTGCTGATGACATGCAAATTTTTAAGATAGTAAAGTCCACCCATGATCGTACCCTTTTACAAGCCGACATTGATCGTTTCACATTTTGGTGTGGGAAAAATAGCCTTGCCCTCAACCCTTTAATGCCAGACGATAACTTTTACTAAAAAACGAATCGGTAGTGTATTTGATTATTGTATATCTCAGCAAAAACTCTATCTCGTATCTACATTTAAAGATTCAGATGTTCATTTCTGTTCCAACTTACATTACATTACATTTCACACTACTCTGCACATAAATGTACAGAGTAGAGAACACAGCACCTTGAGCGACTAGACTATGTAAGGTGATAACAACACAAGACATTTAATACAAGACAGAAGGACAGAAGAGAAAGAACAAACAGTAAGAACACATGACAACAGCACGCGGTAGGTTTCGAGACGGTCCCCCATCTTTCTACTAATCACGCTCACTGATGCTTTATTTCGGTGTTCGATGGGAACCGATGCTTTATCAGTGACTAGACCGTTGCCTGTTCCAACTTAGAATTTACACATCACATTCATTTTATTGTTAATAAAGCAAGTTCTATGCTTGGTTTTATAAAACGCTGGGCAAAGGAGTTCAATGATCCCTATGTTACACTTTCTTTGTACAATTGTCATGTTCGTCCTCATCTTAAATATGCTTCGCAGGTATGGACTCCCTATTATGAAATTCACAGAAAACGTATTGAATCAATTCAACATAATTTCATTCGCTTTGCCCTAAATTGTCTTCCTTGGGATGATCCTTATGATCTGCCTCCCTATGAACATCGTATTCAGCTTCTTCAAATGCAATCTCTCCATCAAAGGCGTTTTAATAATGACTTAATAATTCATTATCAACTCATAAATGGTGAAATTGATGCACCTTGATGCTCTCCCTCTCCCCTGGATCCACCATTATATAGAATATGTGTATATAAATATTTTAAAGTAAGATTTTTTCTCAATCCTTATTAGAAAAATACTTATAAATTGTAGAACCCGAGTGAATTATTTATTATTTACTATTATTATTACAAATGGCAATAGGAAAGAACGTTACATATACCTTATGTCCAAAAACCTTAAAGTGTATAATAACAATTTGTTTTCTGTTACGTAGCATACAATACATTTGAAAAGAAATTAGTTTTCTGAAGAGAAAGAAACCAACATTTAGACGTATCCACCTAACAACTTGTTGTTCTTTGAGACACATGGAGAAAGAAAGCACCTCATAATAAGTACATTTATTTTTTTATGTAGAATTCATTTTTTAAAGTTCTCGAGCGTCGAACATGTTGTGTAAGTGCACAAAAATAACGTGTGACTTCGATTTAAACAGTTAAGCAGTTTTGGATTTAAAATATGTTATATATGTCATAATTCTTATAGTCTGGGAATTTTAGCAAAAATATAACAGGAACCTCCAAATAATTAATTCATACAATTTTATGATGCTAAGCAATGCGTAAAAAGTCCTACCAAACCCCCATATTTGCTTTTTGTAAAATTACATTTTAAGGGCGGTTTGGGAGGGGGGAGATGTAGATACAACAAACTGAAATATTCACTTTAAAACAATCAAAACATATAATACATGCTTTCGGGGATGTTTTTAATGTCCAACCAAATAAAACTTTGACTAAAGAAATTGAACCATCCTTTTAAAAGTAAAAATATTAAGGAAACTACCTTTGAAATAATGTTATCTTAATTAAATTTAGAAGCAAATGTATAATGTGACATAAGCATTAAAAATTAACAAAGTCTGTAAATATATTTGAGGTCAAAGGGTGTTTCTTTCTTTATGTGCACCATATTTGCCATAATATTTTCCAATGATTTGATAGAAATATAAAATTTGACTTAAATGTTTCAGTTCTCATTTCAACCAAGAATCAAAAGTTGTAGTAGAAATAACTAAATTCAAAGGGTGTTTTTGAGCGATAAAAACAAAGAAGAGTGTTTTTCAAAGTGTTGTTTTAAGAACAACAGCTAAAATATTTTTGAAACCACCTTTTAAATAATAATATTTTAATAAAATTGGAGTAATGTATTATTACTCGAATAGAGTCAATAATTATAGTCAATATTTATACTTAAGGTCCATAAAAATGCCATTTTACAAAAAGCCAATAGGGGGAATTTGGGAGACTTTTGACGTTTTGCATAGAATGACATCCTGCGTCGATTACATTCATAAAATTGTATGAATTCATTATTTGGACGTTTAACCCTATCTTTCCCAGACTATTAGCCTATTTTAGTTCTTTCCACAAAGAATTTGTTTATTTTAATATTTTTTAAGAAATTTTACATACACAAATTTTAAATTTTATAAATTGTACGCATATGTCAACCTCACTGAAATCCCAACCAATAAATTCAACAGCCTCTTTTAATATGCAAGTACTTATAAAATGCAATACCTGCAAAAACAAAACAAGTCAGACAAATAATATACCTAATAATAAATCTCCGAACAAAAGGAATACAAATTAACAAATCAAGTAAAAAACATAAAACAGTACACGCACAAAAATAACAATGAGAGAGAAACAGATGCATGAAATCAATTTTCCTCTACCATGAAGAAAAAATACTCTTCAAAATGAAAATATCTCTATACCAGAGCTGCCACAAGGACATACAATTTTCATTCTTTCACATTGTTTCATAATTTTTGTTTTAATTTAAAATAAAATATTCTAAGATTGCAGTACTTTTCATTTAAAAATATTGTATTTCCGTTTTTGATTTTTAAATTATCAGGCAGGTTATTACGCATATACATATGTACATATGTACATGTATGTTGTAGACAAATGTGTTATATTTTATGTTTTAATAAAACCCACATATTTAAATTTAAATTTAAGAAAATAAAAAATTGACTTACTTCCTTTCATGAGGAATCCATACATATCTATATTTAACTGATGTTGAATATTCTTTAATCAACACCAGTTAACTTTGAGACCTATTTGTTCGTCAGCCTCTACGTCCGAGCAGAGATATACTTGTTTAACCCGAATATCTCATGAACCAATAACGCTTTCGACTTCAATTCAATTGTAAAATTATATGTATGTGACGTCATATCAAATTGGTATGAACTTAAAAAAATCAACTAACTCGTTTTCATATATGTAAATAAAAAAAAATTAACAAAAACATTTGACACCTTGAATATGTTACCAACAAAGAATGCAGACTAATTTTTACATCTAGCATAATTCAGTTTTTCAAACTAAAACTAACAGAAACTAGTACTAAAACTGACTTTCGGGTCCGAAAATCTCTTAACTTATTGGAAAAATAAAATCCTACCAAAAATACCACACTAACTTGGTTTTTACATCTTGAATATGGACAAGAGCAGTATGAGAATGAGGCATCTGCATAAATAATGATCTGTCGTCTTAATTCGGACTTTAAATCTAAGTTCTATTATGATTGAGTGGAACTCTGCTTGAAAATTTTTTGAAGTATTTCTGTCAAATAGAATATTCCTACAGCTGGGATGCGTAAATAACTTCTTTAGGTATTAAGGCAAAAGAAACCACGACGATCAGTTCAGGGCTGACATCAATATTGCACAAATAATTCCAAATTAGGTTCCTTACGAACTAAGGTTAAAAAGATAAGAGAGATAAAAATTATACAAAACCTATTTTCAGACCAGAAAAGTTAGTAAAACAATCAAACCGAATACAGAATCTGATGAGTAGGCTGCGAAGGGAATCAAATTTATAACTTTGACATTACAATAAAGCGTTTTTCGGGTTTTTCAAGTGGCGCTGGTAGATTTTGGAGCCCCGTGGCGGCCATTTTGTTTTAGTGTTGTCTGTCAAATCAAATCTTTTGTTTATTTTTCAGTTGTTTATGACAAATCATCATTACAAGTTACACGATTGAACAGCAGGTTCAAATGATAAAACTGTATTATCAAAATGAGTGTTCGTTAATGCAAACGTTGCGCGCATTGCGCCCATTTTACGGTAGACGTGGTGGCCCTTCACAGTCGACTCTTAAAAGTTCAAGGAACGCAAGATTGGCCGAGAACATAGCCACGGTCCGTGAACGTGTACAGCAGAACCCGAGGCAGTCTATTCCTCACCGTGCACAAGAACTCGGCCTTTCGCAGACTTGAACTTGGCGAATTTGGCGTCGGGAAAACGACGTTAGTGAGGCGGTCACCGTCAACAGCGAGCGCTACATAACGATGGTAACTAATTTCTAACTAATGGCCCAAATTGAACCTTATGAACCTAGATGACATGTGGTTCCGCAGGACGGCGGCGCTACGTGCCACACAGCAAACGCAACGATTGACATTTTGCATAAACGATTTGAGAGTAAGGTTGTGAATTGGCCACCAAGGTCATGGGATTTGACTCCGATAGACTTTTTCCTGTGGGGTTTCTTGAAGTCGCAGGTCTATGCAAATAAACCACAATCGACCGATGCCCTTATAAAGGTGAACATAACACAGGCCATTGCTCAAATTTTTCTGGATTTAGTATGCGAAAGAGTCATTGAAAATTGGACCACTCGGATCCATGCCACCGTAAGAAGGCGAGGCGGGCATTTGAATGATGTCATTCCACACTTAATGGCATACATGCGCCTTTCAAATAAAAAATTATTTTGTTAATACTCACAACTTGATTTATTCCATTTTAACATCTACCCGCCCTTATTGGAAAACCCTTTATTAAAAGTGTCAAAACCATCGTTATCGGTAATTGTAATGTAAGCAATTAATATACAAAATTCGTTTAGGGTTGTATTTTTAGATAAAATAACAACCCTTTTAATTGAATTTAAACAAATTTTATATTTTATCTCAATCTTAAATTTCCAGCCTCCAACTTATTTAGTTTTTGAAGTAAGAAGGAAAACCTATTGCTCTGAGCTCCAAAACCTATGAATTGGAAATGGGTATGTGTAGTTTTAGTATTTTTGCTTTAAGTGCTTACTATTGGGGTTTTCTATGGGTAAATTCAGATTTAATTAAAAAATTATTTTTTTTTGTGACGCATGGAATACGATTGAAATGTATATTTTGATAGATCTAGATCAAGGATAAATTGAATTATTGACCCATTGAAACCCCCATAAGACATCTCCTATGTAAAACGAAATGATTAATTCATCATTAATTAGGACTGTCTTATTTTGCATTTGGATCTACACCTACATCCATACAAAGTCCAACTGAAGCCAGCTGACCATTCACAACGTCATAGCCACGCGTCGAATCACATTTCTCATTCGAAGGGTATGTTAATAAACAAAATTTCCGTATTTGGGGTTCTGAGAATCCCCAAGTAATTGAAGATAGGCCATTTCATCCACAAAAAGTCACTGTTTGGTGAGTTCTTTGGTCACGAATTGTGATTGGACCTGAGTTATTCGAGAACGACGCGGTACGACTGTCACTGTCAATTCGGAGCGTTATTTTCATATTGTAATATTCGGCTTGGTCCGACAGTTAAAACTTATTCAAACTTCGTAAATAAAAACACAAATTCACTTTCTTCTAAATTACTCACAAAAATTCTTTATTCAACACTTTCAATTATTACTTTTAAAACACAGTCTTTACTTTTCAAACACAGTCTTTTCTTTATAGCAATTCACAATCCATAATAATCCGCTTCGCTTCCAAGCGCCTATTTATATACCTCAAATCGGTTCGAGAATCTACGAGGTTGTTCTCGATGCTTAACGAAGTTCTCCACTTTATCACTAGATGCTTACCCCTTTCGAGGTTCTTGTATGCGCTGAATGAGTTCCCCTCTAAGCCACTAGATGTTTCTCGATGCTTAACGAAGTTCTCCACTTTATCACTAGATGCTTACCCCTTTCGAGGTTCTTGTATGCGCTGAATGAGTTCCCCTCTAAGCCACTAGATGTTTCTCGATGCTTAAGAAGCGAGTTCTCCTATTAGCCACTAGATGTTTCTCGATGCTTAAAGAAGCGAGTTCTCCTATTACTACCACTAGATGTTGCCCCTTATTATTGAAAGAGTGTATACACATTACATTGCCCCCTCCTTAGGATTGATCGTCCCGAACAAATCCATCGTTCTCATCACCACTGTAGCGATGTAGCCGGTCGCGATGTACAACTTTAGGTTTTCCTCTGACTCCCTTTTGTATCCGGTACACGACATCGTTGATTTTTGTAATGACTGTATATGGACCTTCCCAGTCCCGTTGAAGTTTCGGTGACAATCCTTTTTGTCGATGGGGATTGTAAAGCCACACCCGATCTCCTGCTTGGAACTCTGTTGTTGTCGCTCGTATATCGTAGCGTGTCTTCATTCGGTCACTGAACATCTTTATTTTCAACCTGGTATTGTCGTGGATCTGAAGGAGTCTTTCTCTGAGGTCATCAATGTAGTCATCCTCGGCTTGCAGCTCCGACGTGGGACATCCAAATTTTATTTCGCTCGGCAGTCTGATGTTCCTTCCCATCAAAATCTCAGACGGTGTATGGCCAGTTGAGCTATGCCTTGCACTTCGATACGCCATCAAAAACAGTGGAATGTGTCGATCCCAATCTCGCTGGTTGTCGTCCACAACTTTGCAAAGATGTTCCTTCAGGGTTCGGTTGAATCGTTCGACCATGCCATCAGATTGTGGATGAAGTGGTGTTGTTCTTGTCTTCTTGATGTCAAGAAGCCCACAAACTTCCTGAAATATTTTTGATTCAAAATTCCTTCCCTGGTCAGAATGCAGTTCTAATGGAACGCCGAATCTGCTCACCCAGTTGAAGACAATTTGTTCTGTGACTGTTTTGGCTTCTTGGTTTGGAATGGCGTATGCTTCAGGCCACTTGCTGAAGTAATCCATGACGACCAGAATATAACGATTTCCATTATTTGTTTCCGGAAATGGACCCGCCACGTCTACTGCAATCCTTTCGAAGGGTGCTCCGACATTATACTGCTGCATTTGGCTGTGGTTCTTTTTGTTCGGGCCTTTGGTGGCAGCACAGGTATCACATTTTCTGCACCACTTCTCGACATCTTCCCTTGCATGTAGCCAGTAAAATCGTTGTCGAACCTTTTCTAGCGTCTTGTTCACTCCTAGATGGCCTCCCGAAACTCCACCATGCATCTCCCGCAGAACGTCCATAACCTTCGATCTCGGTAAGACTAGCTGCATTACATAAGACTTTCCATCTGCTGATTCCCATTTACGTCGAAGGACACCCTCTTGGACATGAAACGAGTCCCACTGTGCCCAATAGGCCTTTAGAGTCGGACTTCTATCGGAGATATCAGCCCATTCTGGTTTTTCCTGGTGTTCCTTCCAAGCGAGGATGGGTTCGATATCTGAGTCTTCTTGTTGAGCCTTCCTCAACTCGTCGTTGCTCCAGCCATCAATGGGATCGGCTCTGGTTCGTTGGACAGTAACCACTTCTTTTTCTTCTTGTCGTCTGCAATGCTTACAGTCTTGCTTGCATGGTCTCCAAGACAGTGCATCTGCATATGAGTGAAGCTTCCCCTTCCGATGTTGAATTTCGTAATCGTACGTCTGCAGCCTCTCAATCCACCTTGCCACTTGACCCTCTGGATTCTTGAAATTCAAAAGCCAGTTAAGTGCTCCATGGTCAGTTCGGAGAAGAAACTTCTGTCCATAGAGATACTTATGGAAGTGCTTTGTTGCCAAAATCAGTGCAAGAAGTTCTCTTCTGGTCACACAATAGTTTCTTTCCGACTTCGAGAGTACCTTGCTGTAATAGGCAATTACCTTTTCTTCGCCATTATGCACCTGCGATAGTACAGCACCTATCCCGACATTGCTCGCATCAGCATCAATTATGAACGGTTTTCCTGGAGTTGGGTAGGTCAGCACTGGTGCATTACACAAGCGTTGCTTGAGCTCTTGAAAGCTGCGCTCGCATTCACCTGACCATCTAAACTGCTTTCCCTTTTCCGTTAGCTGATGTAGACTCTTGGCGATTCCTGCAAAGTCCTTCACAAAGCGCCTATAGTAGGTGGCTAGACCCAAAAAGCTTCGGAGTTGGTGTTTGTCCTGTGGTGTTGGCCAATTCTTCACGGTGTCAACCTTATCAGGATCCGTCTTTACTCCTTGGGATGAGATGATATGTCCCAGATATTTCACTTCGGTTTTGAAGAGTGAACACTTTTCTGGGTTAAGCTTGAGGTGGGCTTCTCGAAGTCTTTGAAACACGGCTCTCAGATTTGTACAGTGTTCGTCAAATGTTTTCCCGTATACTATGACGTCATCTAAATAGACCAGGCAAGATTTCCATGTGAGTCCTTGCAGGACGCATTCCATTAGGCGCTCAAAAGTCGCTGGAGCATTACAAAGTCCAAAAGGCATCACTTTGAACTGCCACAATCCGTTTCCTGTTGAGAATGCTGTCTTTTCTTTGTCTTCAGGATGGATTTCGACTTGCCAGTAACCACTTTTCAAGTCCAAAGTTGAGAACCATTGTGCTCCTTCCATTGCGTCCAGAGTATCACTGATCCTAGGCAGAGGGTAGCTATCCTTCTTGGTCACATCATTTAACCTTCGATAGTCCACGCAAAAGCGGGTTGATCCGTCTTTCTTCTTTACCAGGACCACTGGAGACGCCCAAGGGCTTTTAGAGTTTTCGATCAGACCTTCTTCCTTCATGGTGGTTATCAGTTCTTCCACCTCACCTTGTTTGGCTAGTGGAAGGCGTCTTGCAGGTTGACGAATCGGCCTTGCATCCCCGGTATTGATTCGATGTTGCACCAGTTGCGTTCTGCCATACTTCCCTTTCGATGACGAAAAGATGTCTGCAAATTCTTCGAGGAGACCTTCTGCAGTTCTTCGTTGTTGGTGCCCAAGATTAGATGACTTGAGAATGTTCGTCTTTATGGAGTTCAGCTCTTCGGACTTCAAGGATTGCCTTGACTCTTCTTCGTTGATCCTTGTTATCGCTGATACAGATTCGCATTGTCCGACAATCTCACCTTTTCTAAGCTTAACTTCATACGGCTTGATGTTCAGTATTCGTACCGGAACCATGTTCTTTAATGGTCTCACAAGAGTCTTCCCAATGGTGACGTTTTGGGAGGACTTTACAGATGCTGGTTCGACCATGAGGTATCGATGGCTGCCAGGCTTACCCTTCAATTTCGTCCACACGAATACCTCTGAAAAAGCAGGCAAAGTGAGATCTTCTTTGATGACGGCTTTCACAGATGGCGAGGTCTCATACGAGTTAGTCCCATAGATCATCGGAATCTCGATGTTTCCATATTTCAGGACTTGGTTCCCGATGTCCAATATCACTCCGTGATCTTTCATGAAATCGACGCCAACAATGCACTTGTCGCATATATCTGCTACCAGGAACAGGTGAGAGAATTCCAACTCTGCCATCCGGATCTTAAGACGTACCTCACCATAAACTTTTGCGGCCTCTCCAGTTGCAGTCCTTAGACGATAGCTATTGGTGTTGTGGAGCCATGCCTTCTTGACGAGGTCTTGCCGTACGATGGACGCCGTGGCACCGGTGTCAATGGTAGCCACACATTTGTTGCCATTTATACTTGCTTCCACGGTCAGGCTCTTGTTGTCACGTTTTGTTTGAGAAACCTGGATGTCGTTTCTGGGGCCATCGATACCAGAAACCAGCTTCTGCCCCTCGAAGTTGGTTCTTATTCGTTTCCCGGGTGGGAAACAACTTCGGAAGCAACGTTGTTGGTGTTGCTTTGAACGGTTGAATTACTTCTATTTCCACAGTGTTGGCATGTGGTTCTTCTTCGTGGTAATCTGCACTGTCGCTGTAGATGCCCAGTCTTATTGCAGTTCCAGCATCGTGCTGGTCCGTCTCGCTGACTCCTTTCCACAGTAGCCTTCTGACAAGAACATTCTTGGACTTCTATTTCTCTTACGCGATGCACGTTTTGGGAAGCTTGTTCTGCAGCCTCCATCGTCAGAGCGAAAGCCAATGCTTCTGGTAGTGTTCGCTTTCCGGCAGTGCGGATAGCCCTTTGGAGATTTATATCGCCCACAGCTCTCACAAAGGCTTCAACAGCAAGTTGATTTATTATTTCGTTACCAGCTGTTGGATATGCCAGGTGAACCAATCGCTCGATATCTGCCTGAAGCTGCTGCAGAGTTTCACCTCTTTTCTGTGTCCTATTGTTAAGCTGAACTCGGAAGACTTCTGTCATGTGGCTATCCCCAAACCGCTGTTCGATTGCGTTTACCAGAACTGTGAAGTCACCACTCTTCTCTGCTGGGATGGTTTGTAGCAGTTCAGCAGCAGATCCTCTTAAAGCAAGCGTAAGAGCAATGTATTTTTCGTGATCGTCCCAGCCGTTTGTTAACGCTGCTGCTTCAAACTGTTTCTTGTAGATTGACCACGGAATCTGCCCATCAAAGCTTGGAGGATTCACTTCTCTCTTCCTTGAGCACTCACCAGAAGGTTCTCGAGCTTTCATCTTTCGCACTTTTTCTAGTTCATTTGTGATGGTTTCAATTTGTTCGTCAATTTTCTCGAAACGTGCATTTTGTCGCTCGTCGACAGTTTTAATTTTCTCTTCGAAGTCCGCAAACCTGTCTTCTAAAAGATTTCTCTGTTCGTCGAATCGCTCTAGAATATTCTGCTGTTCTTGCTTTTGGTCGCTTCTTTGGGCTTCTAGTTGTTTGAGGACATCATTCCTTTGGGTTTCTAGTTGTTTCAGGACATCATTCCTTTGAGTTTCTAGTTGTTTGAGAACATTCTGTTGTTCTTGCTTTTGGTCACTTCTTTGGGCTTCTAGTTGTTTGAGAACATTCTGCTGTTCTTGCTTTTGGTCGCTTCTTTGGGCTTCTAGTTGTTTCAGGACATCATTTTTATTTTCTTCAAATTTGGCTAAAAGAACTGACATCATGTTGGATAAGGCAACATTTGGATTTACCTCTTCCACTTTTGCTTCTAATTCGAAAGCAAACGTATCTGGATCTTCATTTTGCTGCTCCAGATATTCCTGCAGCCGTTTAACGAGTTCGGTTTTTACTCCTGTCCCACTTAAGCCACGTTTGCTTAGTTCGGCCTTTAGCTCAGGGACCGTTAAGTCTTTCAAAACTTTACTCATTTTTTTATTTTTAACTTCACTACTTCACACAAAATAGTTCAATCACTGCTCACTGTTTTTATTCTCAATAAGTTTTAATCCCTTATTCTGACACCAATGTAATATTCGGCTTGGTCCGACAGTTAAAACTTATTCAAACTTCGTAAATAAAAACACAAATTCACTTTCTTCTAAATTACTCACAAAAATTCTTTATTCAACACTTTCAATTATTACTTTTAAAACACAGTCTTTACTTTTCAAACACAGTCTTTTCTTTATAGCAATTCACAATCCATAATAATCCGCTTCGCTTCCAAGCGCCTATTTATATACCTCAAATCGGTTCGAGAATCTACGAGGTTGTTCTCGATGCTTAACGAAGTTCTCCACTTTATCACTAGATGCTTACCCCTTTCGAGGTTCTTGTATGCGCTGAATGAGTTCCCCTCTAAGCCACTAGATGTTTCTCGATGCTTAACGAAGTTCTCCACTTTATCACTAGATGCTTACCCCTTTCGAGGTTCTTGTATGCGCTGAATGAGTTCCCCTCTAAGCCACTAGATGTTTCTCGATGCTTAAGAAGCGAGTTCTCCTATTAGCCACTAGATGTTTCTCGATGCTTAAAGAAGCGAGTTCTCCTATTACTACCACTAGATGTTGCCCCTTATTATTGAAAGAGTGTATACACATTACAATATTATAACTGACTTGGAGAATATGTAGTTTCAACAAGACGGTGCCACATGCCACATAGACATAACTCGAGCGAATATGGCTTTATTGCAAGAGACAATTTCTGGCCGTGTAATTTTTCGTCGTGGCGTCGTCAACTGGCCACCAAGATCATGCGATTTGACACCGCTATACTTTTTTTGTGGGGCTACGCGAAAGACCGTGTTTATGCAGATAAACCTTCAACTCTTGAGCACTTAAAACCCAAAATTCGTTAAGTTTTGGCTGAGGTACCGCCAAATAATGTGTCAAAAAATGGTGGAAAAAATATGTGTCTCACACATAATTTCAACGTTCAAAAACTTTATAAGGAAAAAGAAAAATCATGAACAAAATACTTTATATGTATGTGTTTTATTTACGTTTACTTTTGAAACCGCAAAGTGGATAACCCTTTACATTTAAGTAATAGGATTCAGAAAAGATCACCATTTTACTGTTTTATTAATTTATTGAAATTGTGAAAAAATTCAGTTTCTCAACGTCTCACACAAACCAAGGTCCACTTTTACTAATATGTATTTGGAATTATCTTCAAACATATTTATGTAGTTACTAATTATTCGTATAATACTTTTGAAAAGTGATTGTTAAAAGGCCTAACTAATTTTGAATACGGCTGTGGATGATTTACCTGTAATTTAGTCAATAACAAAATCTCTTTTTGTCCCAGCTCCGAATAGACTGTGCGTGTTCAAATAATGTTTGCGTTCACGTTCAAGCGAGCAGTAAGGACAAGAATTGAAAACATTCACATAGTTTGCTTTGCAGTTGGTGTGTTGTCGGCTTTCAGAGTAGATAAGTTATCTGTCTGTTCCCTATTTGCAAACTGAAAAAATCTTAAAATTTCGTAAAAAAAAATGCAAAACTTTAGTGAATTCTGCCAGTTGTCAATTAAAGATAACAAATTGTAACTATAAAAAGTATATCTTTCAGTTGAGCGTTATTAAATAAGATACATTTTTCATAAAAAAACAGATGCCTAAAAGCCATCATTGACATAACACCAGGTGACGTGATCTTGGAAGAGCAGCCAATACTCATGAGTCCACAATGGGAGAGCGATCAGATGAAGTGTTCCAATTGCTTAAAGAGCTCTTTCGTCATGTGTCAGTAAGTATTTGAATTCAGTATGTATCAGATACATTTTTGGTTTGTTTTAAAAATATCCGCACAATTTAAGGGCATGTCTGGTGTTTCCTATGTGCGTAGAATGCTCCGCACATGATCAATTCGACTGCGAGTTCTTTCAGCGAGCTAAGAATATTTCAAAAAATGTGTTGATCTCCAACTACACAATTTATGCTCCATTAAAATGTTTGCTGACAATGGAAAATCCAAAAACGAGCAATAGTGGAGTAAATGAGTTGCTAAAGCTTAATGCCCATTTAGATGATTATTTAAAATCCGAAACGTGGGTTGAGCATAGGCAGAAGGTAGTGCAGCCTATTTTAGAATGTGGAATAGCAGAATATTTCCAGAACATCAAGGTCGATGAAGAAATTTTGCAGAAACTTTGTAGTTTGATTGACTTAAATTCGTACGAAATAACAAACAGAGACGGTGAACAGGTGAGAGGTATTTATCTTAGAGCACCAACAATTCCACACAGTTGCATTCCGAACACTTTAATGGCTGTTGACGATGATTTTAATTTGAAGATCTATGCTACATTGCCTATTCGACAGGGAGAAATAATATACATTTCTTACACAAATCCATTGATGGTGAGTATCTAAAATTTAATTGAATTAGTTTTTTTTTTTTAAATAAAAAACAATAAGCTCAAAAGTACAGACAAAGGAAACGATCAATTTATATGTATGTACATGTGAGTTGACGCACTGTTAAAATAAGTTTTTCTAAGGATATAATTTAAAAAGTGTATAGGGTATATAATTGGAGAAGTCTTTCACCTCACAGGACTTTTCAATACTACTTTTTTATAGGGCACCAGTCAACGTCAACATCACTTGAAGATGACAAAATTCATCGATTGTGCTTGCCCTCGATGTAAGGATCCAACTGAACTCGGCACCTATTTGAGCAGCATCAAGTGCAAATTATGTCCTGAGGGCTATGTAAGCTTTTTCAACTCGCAGTGGACTTGCGAAAAGTGTTCATCAACAATAAGCGAAGTTGATGTTCACAGACTACTTTCTGAGGTAGCTGAACTAATATTATACGCTGACGGAGATGTTCGTCAATATGAGGCTCTTTTAGCTAAATACGCATGCGATTTCCACCCTAATCACTTTCTCATGATTGATATAAAACAAAACATTGCGTCAATTTTGAGAGCTATCCTAATGAATCCGTTGTGTCAACCTGGGAAGAGTGTTCTTAGAAGAAAAATTGAATTATGTGAGGAAATGCTTCCAGTAGTAAGAGCTGTGCAGCCAGGTATTTCAAGACTATATGCAATTGCTTTGTACGAGTTTGTTATAACTTTTGTTGAATTGACGGAATATGAATATAATGATGGTCAAATAACGATAGATGAATATAAGGTACACGATTTTTCAAATATGTATGTGCTAATTTATAATATTTTTAAAATTGTAGAATCGATTATTAAAGTCACGAGAAATGTCCGATGAATCAGTTCAAATGTTGAAATTCGAACCACTCAACTCACCAGAAGGGCATTTGGTGCAAAGAATTAAAATGGAACTTAAACAGATTGAGGAATATCTAACAAAAGTTGGATCTGATGCAGTTTAGGCCTTGAAGTTCTTTTTACATAGCTTAAGCTAACATAATAAACATTTAAGTCTTGTTGAAAATAATAAGAATGAAACAATATTATGAACGTATTATTTCTTAGTAAATGTACGCGCACCATGAAACACATGAGTATGATTTCCAAAATGTATGGTTCCGTCAAAATAAGAACCATGTGCCTGGGCTGCTTACATCTAAATCGTGATGAAGTTGTAAATTACTTTCGTAGTTATACGGTGGTCATCAAAAGTGGTATGAGGAAGCAGAGCTCAAGGAAGAATGAGTACAACATACTCTCGGAGCCTCTTATGGAATACTGTATCATAAAAGTGGGAACATAATAGCTCCAAAAGCATACAAGAACGTGAACCATGTAAAAATGGGTAGCGAAAAACAAACGTTTTCTATATTCATCTTTCTTATAAGAAGTATCGACTGGCTAGGATTACATGAGTTATGAGTAGCAAAACATTTGTACTGTATATGTAAATGAAGGGTTTCACAATAAAACGAAATGCACTACTGGGTCGCACGAACTTGCTCATGTACCAAAAGAGTCTGCTTGAAAATGTTTCCTTTATTTTAAAATCAAATGCAAAAAAAGTTTGTTTTCAAAAGTTTAAATGCCATTTGATTTCTCAAAAAAACTAGAGCCAAGCTATCCAACGATATATTTATGTATGTTTATCTCAACTATGGGCAATAGGAAGACCAAGATGAACATTATACGTATGCCTATATATCTAGCCCTTCCCGCCATTTTCAATGAAAAAGATAACTTAATTATTAAAATCTGCTAGCAACGCATAGAGCCTTGAAGACTATTGTCATGTCTTAACTTAAGTATAATTAATAATTTCCAATACTGACTATGGGTACAAGTTGTTTCAAGGACCAGCAGTAAGCTTTTGATTTGTTGTTTACGATAAAATTTATTTTTGAACTTACGATAAATTGGCGGAAAGTGCTCGATATGCTTAAGCCATGCTTTCGATAATTTTTTCCAAACAACCGGTTTTTTTTTAGACGTGTGGTTTTCAATCTGGTAATACTTTTTTTCTTAATTGGTCTTTTTGACAGCTGTCACTATATTTATGCCTAGGTTGGTTTTCTAGTTCGTAAAGAATAGACTTACTCCTGAACAAAGTTTGGAAATCGAAATCAATCATTGCAAACCCTTATCTTTATACCAAAGCTATATTGGCTATAACATGATTAATATACTATTTATGTTTTATTTCTAATTTGTATTACAGATAAAATTACAATTCGTCTTCTAACCTCCTCCTCAAAATTTATTTGCTATATATTCCAAATAAAGCAAACTTTTTAGGAAGTGTTAAAGGCGTATAAATGAAGCTCTCCACAGAAGTTCGATATTCTATTTTCTTTTGACATACTTGAACTCCACGATCTTATTGAAATAGAATGATAAAAGCCAAAGATTAATCTTTAACGAAATCTTTGCATGTAAAAACCATAATAGGTACTATGATCGGCAAATATTTTTAGGGAAACCACATGCGCATTTATTTTCTATCCTACAGGCCCAAAGTTGAATGTTTTAGTACTTAGTTATATAAAATTTATTTTGTTCTGGGATAGATAAGTTAGAGTTGTTTCTAGTAACCAGAAAATTGTTTTCTACTTCAAGTTTAACTTTTTTTTTTCTCTTGCATGCGCTCTCTCCATTCAAGCTTTACATTTAACAGACACATTAAATAAACTAGGTGGCGCAACGGCTCGTAGAGGATCAGGACCTAGTGACTTACTAAAGGATAGAGGGGACCTACAGTTCTTATGCTGGGTCCTATCGGCTAATTTGAGAATGTACTTGGATTTGTCAATTCCTTGCGAAAAAAACCTTAGGTGGCACAGGCAAATATATATATTTTTTGTACATTTAATTTACATGCAGTTGTTGTGTGGCTTAAGGCAATCTTTTTTGCAACGAAGTTCTTGTGCTCAAAGTTCTACTTCTCGTGGAACTCGATACTTTATGAGAATAAACAAATAAAAATAATGTTATTTAGTTTTATTTTATTTTAATTTAATTTTAATTTTTTTTAATTTACATCAATCAATCGGTATTCCACCCGATGACGGAGAAACATCTCCGAAACGCGTCGTGATATTTAAATATGTAAACTTAAGTTGTAAATTAAAAAAAATTAAAATTAAATTAAAATAAAACTAAATAACATTATTTGTATTTGTTTCTTCTCATAAATATAAATTACAACTTGGAGACAAACAAACCATATCATGTATCGATACTTTATTTTGAAGTTTAGTCTTATTTTAATTGATTGTTGAAAAAATTCGTACATTAATTATTCAAATATGTATGTAGTTTTATATTTAAAATTAGCTTTCTAAACTCCTTAACATTTTTAGTAATAATATCATTGTTGTTAAAATTAAATCTACATACATAATATGTACATATGTATGTATACTTTCTCTGATTAATTTGTCTATACATATTTCTATGTTTTCTAGGTCTAAGAGGTATATTTTTTTTAAGGCGCCAGTTATAGCTATCATTGAAATCGATCCGGAAAAATTTTTGAATCGATATTTGACGGTGTTTCCCTTTGATTAGAAATAAAAATTATATACCGATCGATCGGAAATCACACAAAGAATTTTTTTTGAGAAAAAAAGTTTAGTTGCACATTTATTTTTTTCTAAAAATGTATTTTTCTATTTTCCGGACGGAAATTCATTTTCCTGAACAGCTGATACTTTTATGTTCAAAAGTGAAACGAATCGTTCCACTGATTTGTGATCCAATTTCACACAATTCCAATGACAGATTTCTGTCAGTAAAAGTTTTTCGGTGGCAGGAAATTTTTTTCAATGTCAGAAATTTTTAAGGCACGAGTACGATAACTTTGGCGCCAAGATATAATAACGGTTTTTGGTAGAGGGGTTTAATACAAGCATTTTTTACTATGGGAGGGGGGGTCTATCTCCCCCCGTTTAGGCGGGAGGGGCAATTTAAAAAAGTTATTATTTAAAATGGAAAAAAATAATTAAAAAATAACGGTGATACTTACAATTAAGTTGTTTACACTTTTTAAAGCCAACATTCTGTTCTATTAGCCAGTTTTTAAATAAAGTCAAAACTATGCGTAGTTTTTGAAACATTTAATTTTAAACTCAAAATTTGAGTAAAAAAGTTAAAAAAAGGTTTAAAGTGTAACTTTTTCAATACTTCAAGATTATCTACCATTGTTTTTATTTCAGAATTTTTTGCTGTTATTTGTTTTTGATCAAAAACTGAAAACTAGATGATTTTATGTCTTTTAGTTTTTGAGAAAATTGAAAATAACCACAACTACTATTTTAATGTAATTTTTTTTTTGCTTGAGTGGTCTTATTTGGATAGTAATAATGGTATTTGCGTATGCGTAATGCGTGTTTGGGTGTATGCAACAGTAAGGTGTGTGCGAGTTTGGGTGTATGCAACAGTGACATCTGCAACCTCCCTGCTTGGACACACTATAGGATTTGGGGTGGGTGCAAGTTGGAGTGTGTGCAAGGTGGGGAGGGTGCAAGATGGGGTGCATGCAAAGTTTCTTTTGCATTTAAATAAGCTGGATTTAAGAAAAATTAATTTACCCTAGGTATATCTTAATCCATATTCGATTATTACTATCAAAATAAGACTACGTTAATACTTAAGCAATGAAAAAGTAATTTAATTAAAATATTTTTTTTGGTAATTTTCAATTTTCTCAAGAACTAGAAGACATAAAGTCATCTAGTTTTCAGTTTTTGATCAAAAACAAATAAGAGCAATGAATTCTAAAAAAAAAAAATAGTAGATAATCTAAAAGTTTTGAAAAATTACACTTTAAACCTTTTTTTTAACTTTTTTTTGCACAAATTTTGACTTTAAAACATTTTTTTTCAAAAACTATGCATAGTTTTGACTTGATTTAAAAACAAGCTAATAGACAAAAGTGTTGGCTTTAAAAAAAGGTATAATACTTAATTAAGGGTATTGCCGTTATTTTTTAATTATTTTTTTTCCATTTAATGTACATATTTTTTAAACTGCCCCTACCGCCTAAACGGGGGGAGATAGACCCCCTTCCATAGTAAAAAAATGCTTGTTTTTAACTGTTCTATACAAATCCTTCATTAAACTTTGTCGCCAAAGTTATCGTACTCTCCCCATTTTTAATGATAGCTATAAACTACCTGCCAAAAAAATTCCAATGTTTGTTTTCAATGATGAAAACCAATGATAGCTATAACTGGGCCGGTTATAGCTATCAGCAAAGTTAGTTTTTGAACATGTTACAGATTT
Source organism: Eupeodes luniger (assembly GCA_951509635.1). NCBI lineage: Eukaryota > Metazoa > Arthropoda > Insecta > Diptera > Syrphidae > Eupeodes > Eupeodes luniger. Next base: position 57,297,135 of record OX608075.1, on the reverse strand, counting down.
ATTTCTAGCAAAAGATTAATGCAATAAGACGAATCCTATATTCAAGTATTTTTTTCAAAAAGAAACAGTGCATTTAAAGTTTTATTTAATTTATAAATCCATTTTAATTTTTTTAATGATGAAATTTCATTTTACTGTTGGTGTTCCAATTTTTTACTGTTCCGATCACATCATTAAAAATTTTACTGATGAAAGCAACATTCAAAAAATTGTCTGAGGCGCGAAGCCTCAAAGTGACATTTAATTTAATGACGTAAATTTACTGATTGCTATACACGCTCATCAGCAAAACATTTCAGATTCCTCCTGTTTCAAATTTTACTGATGGATTTTACTGATAGCTATAACCGGCCCCTAAGCTGGCCTGACTCAAACTGAAATTCAATCGACCAAGAATGGATGGACATGAAAACGTTCCATTCAATACACAAAAATGGAACAAAACGTTCCATTCAATACACCAGCTATAAAACAGATTTGCAAATACACTCTGTGACCAGAATGAGATATAAAATTTATCAAGGAAAGCTTTTGAGTGTACGAGAGTATGAAAACGAAGATAAAATCTTAAAAATATACGTTGAATTCTTTCTATTCTTTTAATATGAACGGAATAGTATGGCACCCATACAACGGGTAAAACACATTGCCTTATATTTGTCAATATTTAAAATCAAACGACTTTCTTGCATCCTTTCTAAAATTGATTTAGATCTTCTTGTAGCTCTTACAGTCCTTGCTGAAGTTAATAATTCGAAATATGTTACGAAAGTTATTTATGTTTTTAAAAAGATGAGTTCAGTCATCCCCTCCTAACGCTGGTTTGGTTAGGTTAGGTTAAAGTGGCTTTCCGTGATGGTAAAATAGGTTGAACTGAACCGTTCCTGGCGAATTCATCTGCCTTACAGTTACCTGGAATGTCTCTATGGCCCGGCTTTAAGCAAAGGTGAATAATAAACTGTTGTGCCATCTCCATTAGAGATGATCGACAGTTATGTTATAGAGTTTGTAGAGACTGAGTCCAGAGATTCGATAGCGGCCTGACTATCTGAGAAAATACGGATATCAGATGTTGATATCACGTTTTCTTTAAGCCAGGACAAGACTTCTTTAATCGCCAAAAGTTCCCCCTGGAACACACTACAATGATTGGGCAGGCGGAATGAGAGACTTAATTTCAGTCGTTCAGAGTACACACGTCCACCAACCCCTTCTTTTGTTTTTGATCTATCTGTATAAAAGTGGACTGACTCGTCTTCCAGTTGGGGGATGGTGTAGCCTGTGTGCTTTGGAATTGATTCTAAATATCTAAGAATTACGAAGTGGCTAATGTTGTTGTTAATCCACTGCAACAAAGCTTTGAGGCGAATAGCAGAGCTTGCAGCTATTTGTTTGCTTAATATGTGTATCAAGAGGTGTTAGGTAGAGTTGGGTGTCCAGCACCGGTGATGGGGTCGTGCCTCCTAACGCTGACATTCCATCCTTTATAACTATATAAGTCACATTCCTTTCACTTCGAAGTTCGAACCCATCCTAGCTCCTAGATTTAGGAAATCCTTCCCTTGGGGTTTCCATCCTTTCCTGCATCCTAGTCAGCCCTAGATACTAGATAGTCCGCTTTCTGACCTTTATCTTCTTCAAATTGTTTCATTTTAACAATTAAGGAAAGCAAGTTAAGTATACATTAATTTGTTTATATACAAATTTATTACACAATAAAGCTGACAGGTTTTGCATTGACAACTAAATTTCAGTAGTACCAGAATAGCACTTTCGTTCCACTCGTCTTGGTTCAATACCTATACCTTACCTGTATAAGCTACATTTTTTTTTGTACATGTTACTAGCAATATATTGATAAATCCCCCTTATTCTTGTCATGAAAAATGCTTTTTCAGATAATTATGCGTTCAGATTCGAAAGAAAAATTGCACATGTAACTAGGCCCTGGTTCTCCACGAGCTATTGCGCCACCAAATTTATTTATTTTAACTGAATTTCGGCTGTGAGAAAGCTGTGGTTTTATTAAATGATAAAATTCCATTCGCCAACGATGATATTTCGTAACTTTTTGTTTCATTCTCAACATCTATGGTGCTTCTTGAAATATAGTTTTGTGGGTGATTTTTTCTCAAAAAAGAGGCAGGGGTGCGAACCATCTGATAACTTCCCATGGATGCCCCTTTAAAATTTTAAAAATGTATTTTTGCCACAACAAGTAATTTTTGTATTTACAAAATATAAGGTTTTCATTTTTTGTAAAAAATTGGATTTTTCTAATATTTACCAGTTTTCAGTTGTACTTCTTTTAGGATTTTATTTTTGCAAACAAATTTGCAATCGGATTTTTGTACAAAAAATACCCCAAATGTTAACAAAAATGTTTTTTATATGACAAGATAAAATCTTTTTTTTTTTCGTTGAGAAAAGAGAAATGAATAATGGAATACGAAGTTATTTATTTAATAATGGTTTTCTTATACACTAATGCTGGTTAAAGGTAAAGTTTTGGAAATGAAGATTAAAGCAAGAAGTGCTTACATTAAAATCGAAAAGTTTTTTATTGAAATTGCGATTCCGTAGCATTTAAGTGATGGGGTCGATAGCAAAATTCAAAAGATAGTTTAGTATTTTTCAAATTGCGAGGTGCCAAAAAAGGAGGAGTTAAAGATTTGGACAATTAAAAGGAAGCTATATGGATAAGATAAACAAGGTGTCTTTGTGATCTTTTAAAATTTGATTAAAATTAATGAAGGAATATCAGGTTAAATGTCGTTGAAGTGATCCGGACATGGAAGTAAAGCTTATTAAAAAATGTTTTACAAATTTGATGTAATTATTTTATTATTACAATATTGAATTTAAATTGATATTGAATTTGGCGGATGTGTAGTGACTCTTTTCCAGAAGAGTCCTGAAACCAAAGGTCGCTCGCCTCTACCCTTCCCAATCCCTAATATTACAGCTTAATTGCTGTTGTCTCTCCTATTCCAAAACTTATCCTTCCCTTCAACTTTCCAATTGGGCTGGATCTAAGGTGTTATACGACCCGTGCCGATGATCAGCCAGGCTGAGGGCCCAATTTTCTAAAAATAGCTCAGTCGTTAACGGAGTATCCGGATACCAGGCGACCTCCGGATTAGCTAGCCTTATCTGTGTAAGCGAATCTCTGCACAGATGGACCCCCCCTTTACTTCGCTACTCGTGGGAATCAGATGGAAAATTTTAAACAAAAACAAAAACAGTACTGGAAGCAAAAACGTCAAACCGGTACACCGGGCGGCAGTTCGGCGGCAACGTCGGCTGTCGTTACTCCTGTGCCAAATACCGGAGAAGGGCCTGTGCCAAGTCACTGCCAATCTTCTAGTGCGGTGCAGGATGTAAAATTGGCGAAAACGCTTCCTCAGGTCGGTAGTGGAAAGTTCGTGAATAATGATCTTTCCACTACTAAAGAGAGTAAACCTCTCCAAAATGCTCCTAGGAGCTCATACAAACAACGGCGGTATGCGATGAGGATTCTGAAATCCTCTGGTTCAACACCGGGGGATGGAAGTAATCCCATCCTTAACAAGAGGCAGGAGTGGGCTAAATCCATCCTAGAAAAAACTAGTCGCCACGACTCCACGTCAAAGCGACAAAGGTCCTTGGAGGAGTCCACTCCCATCCCTAAAAAGCCTAAAGTGCAAACACCAGCACTCCTAACATTCCTAGAGTACCTCTCACTAAACCTTTTAGTGATGTACTTAAGGAATCCAATAAAATCACAATTGCGGTCATTGATAGGAGCAATATTGATGGCACGATTACATCTGAACGTTGGCAGATGGTGAATCTGAAGCTCTCGGCTGGCTTTCTAAAAGTCATGCGGGATCATCCGGGTCCGCCACCTGTAACAAGCGATGAGGGCTGGCATCAAGGTCATGTCAAGCTCATCGCTTGTAAAGATCAGAGGTCGCGCGATCTTTATACGCTTGCTGTCGGCATGCTGGGCGAAGTTTGGCTAGGCGAAAAACTCGAGGTCGTTGCAAAGGAAGACATTCCATGCAGGCCGAGAGCTCGCGCTTGGATCCCTATAGAACCCTCATGTCCGGATGACATACGCGATATCATAAAGATTAGCAACCCGGACCTCCCTTGTCACGACTGGAAGATCGTGAAACTGGAGGAGCCAAAGGGTCTTTATCGAAATGCGATTATCGTAATCAATAAGGACTCTGTGGCTTCTCTGGCGAGAGATAAGGGAGTGATAAGATACGGTTTCGGGACAATTACACTACGTATCTACAAAAAAGATGAGGTAGACGCTTCATGCGAGCCTCCACAACCCCTTGGATGGGGATGATGTTGTACCTGGGACCTCTTCTGTCGCAGCACAGTCTTCTTCTAAAAACGTCGTAGGTTTATCCCTAATGGAGACCGAGGACTCAATTGACAAAGCTCTCCCCAGTGAGAAGGAAGATGAACTATTAGGTTCCTCTTCATCTGATCTGGATGAGCTGGATATAACAGTGGTGGAGGTTGATCTGCCGATTTGTAGCCAAAATGCTGCAAATACTACAGATTAACCTTCAACACTCTAAAACGGCTTCGGCCTCCTTACTTCTCCGCCTGACAAAAACTGGAGAAGATGTCGTTCTCATCCAAGAACCCTGGATTGTGAAATCCTTGGTTCAAGGATTGAGAACTCCTGGCTACTACGTGTTATATGTAATAGGAAAAGGTAACCCAAGGTCCTGCATACTAATAAAACGTAATCTAAATGTATTTTTACTTCCTAATTTCAGTGATAAAGACGTCACCACAGCCAGTATGGTAATAAACAACCACACCTACTGGCTGGTATCAGCGTATTTGGGCCACGACCACCAGGGCCCACTACCTGGTACCACTCTGGAAAGGACGATCGCTGAATCAACAAGATGTAAAACCAACATAATTATCGGTTGTGACGCCAATGCGCACCATACTACGTGGGGCAGTACCGATATAAATGACAGAGGTGAGTCTCTTTTTGATTATATTTAAAAAAATAATCTGGTAGTATACAATGTAGGTAGTGAACCAACCTTTGTTACTAGAAATCGACAAGAAGTTTTAGATTATGACTCTTGTCTCGTTACATCTCTCAAATAAAATATTGAATTGGAGAGTATCTAAGAAGCACTCGTTCTCCGATCATAGATACATCCAATTCACACTTATTGAAGAGTTCCCAAAACCGATCCAATTCCGAAACTATAGGAAAACAGATTGGCCAAAATATAGGGCAACTCTGAAGAATCTGATTGAACCAGAACTTTCTGACCCGCCCTTATGCGCTTTTGAACTCGATCAAAAAGTCGACGAGCTTACAGCAGCCCTTAATAAAGCCATGGAAACTGCCTGTCCCCTCACTATAGTGCGGGGAAAGAAGAAACCATACTGGTGGGCTTCTGAACTACTATACTCCGGAAAGGCTGTAGAAGGCTTTTTAATCGTGCAAAAAAAGACTAGACATCCACAAGACTGGGACTCCTATAAGGAATCCCTCAAAAAGTATAAACAGGAATTGAGAATAGCCAAAAGATCCTCTTGGAGATCCTTCTGTAGCTTAATAGAGGAATCCTCGGAGGCATCAAGGATAAGGAAGATTCTCTCGACAAATCCAACCATGCCTAGTTGTCTTAAAAACTTGGATGGTACTTGGACTAACTCTTGCGAAGAAACGCTAAACCTGCTACTGGACACCCACTTCCCTGATAGCTCCAAATACGTTAATACAACAAACCATCCTGGGTCGGGTATTAAATTAACTTTTCCTCAAGGTCTTGTTACAAAAGAGAAGTTGACTTGGGCTCTGAATAGTTTCAAACCTTACAAATCTCCAGGGCCAGATCACATCATACCAGCTGAGCTGCAATTTACGACTGACATAACTTTGCCCATCATTGAGATGATATTTAAAAGTTGTCTAGATATGGTCCATATACCTCAGCGATGGAGAGAAGGAAAGGTAGTATTCATTCCCAAGGCGGGCAAATGTTCGCATGTCAACCCTAAAGATCTAAGACCTATTAGCCTATCATCATTCATTCTCAAAACTCTCGAACGGTTGATTGATATCCATGTACGTAACAGCATTGATAAGAGACTATCGATGTCTCAGCATGCTTACTGCAAAGGGAAATCGGTAGAAACAGCCTTGCACACCTTGGTAAGAACTATCGAATACTCCCTAGAACAAAAACAATATACTATGGTGGCCTTCCTGGATATTGAGGGCGCTTTCAACAACGTTGACACATCCGCTATCATTTCTGCTATGACGACCCTAAACGTCGAATACTCACTCTGTGAATTGATAAATCTAATGCTAAAAAGCAGGATTATCAACTCTAAGATGGGGGATTTTTGTACGAAGAAGTCTGTCAGTAGAGGCACTCCGCAAGGTGGTGTTCTGTCCCCTCTCCTGTGGAACATAGTGGTTAACGAGCTACTAATATCCCTTGAGAGAGAAGGCTACAGAGTGATTGCGTATGCCGATGATGTTGCTATCCCCGTGATAGGAGAACATCCTAATACACTGAGAGACCTCCTCCAAAACGCACTCAATATGCTCACTAGATGGGCAGATCACTGCGGACTTAGTATTAATCCTCAAAAAACAGACCTCGTCCTTTTTACACGGAAATACAAGATCCCAGAAATTGTACCTCCTTCAATAAAAAGTGTACCACTAATTTTTACCAATGAAGCCAAATATCTTGGTCTGATATTGGACAAAAAATTAAGTTGGAAACCTAATATTCAGGAAAGAGTTAAAAAAGCTACAGTAGCTCTTTTCCTTTGCAAAAAAGCCATAGGAAGCAAATGGGGTTTTCAACCTCGCATAACTTATTGGCTATACACATCGGTCATCCGACCAATACTTATGTACGGGGTTGCAGTGTGGTGGACTGCACTGGAGAAAGTCACATACTACGACAAACTCTGCAGAGTCCAACGCACTGCATATCTCTGCATTAGCGGGGCTTTGAGAACCACACCCTCAGTAGCGTTGGACACTCTCCTCCATCTGACACACCTCGACATCTTCAGCAAACAAGTGGCAGCGAGTACAGCCATAAGACTCAACGCCTCATCTCAATGGACCAACAACAATGTTGGGCACTCCATAATTCTGAACCTCTTTGGTTCTATACCAAAGTACATAGACTACACTATCCCAAAACCCGAATTTGGTAAAAACTTCCAGGTATCCATTCCATCCAGGGATGAATGGGAAGACAAAAAACTCCTAGATGACAAAAGCATCCATTTTTACACAGATGGATCCAAGACAAATGAGGGAGTTGGTAGTGGTGTGTACTCAGAAAAGCTTAATCTAAGCATCTCATTCCGCCTCCCTAATCATTGTAGCGTCTTCCAAGCGGAAATTTTAGCGATCAAAGAGGTTCTCTGCTGGCTAAGAGAAAACGTGATATCAACTTCTGATATCCGCATCTTCTCTGACAGTCAGGCTGCTATCAAGTCTCTTGACGGCGTCTCAACCAAATCTCTAACGGCCCTCAATTGTCGATCGTCTCTTATGGAGATGGCGCAGCAATTTAACATTCACCTATGCTGGGTGCCGGGCCACAGAGACATCGCAGGAAATTGTAGAGCCGATGAACTGGCTAAAAATGGAACTGTCATACCTATTTCACCTGAAAGGGAGAAGATAGGTATACCAATAGCTACATGTAAACTTCTGCTAAAAGAAAAAGCTTTCGAGATAGCAAACTCTAGGTGGTACAATTTACCAACATGCGCAGCCACAAAACTAATATGGCCTTCATTGGACCTAAAGCGCTCTAAAGATTTGTTATCCCAAAGCAGACTTCATATTAGCTCCCTAATAGATGTCCTTACGGGACACTGTCTTATAGGCAGACACGCAATACGACTTGGTGTAGCCTCAAATGACTTTTGCAGGAGCTGTATGGACGAGGAAGAAGAAGAAACAATCTCTCACCTCCTCTTCCCACCTGCCCTGCTCTTTCACGAAGACGCAAACTTCATCTGGGAGAATACTCTTTTGATGATCCCAGTGAACTAGCTAAAAAGGATATCAGATATCTCCTTCGCTTTATAAAAAGCTCAAAATGGTTCGACTAGTGGGAAGTAATTCTCTAGATTCATGTGGTATCACAATGGGCCTCTTCTTCTAGCCTAAGGGTGTGGTTTTTGTATCCGCAGCCACATTAACCTAACCTAACCTAACCTAGGTAAAATTATTTTCCCACCTGTCGGGCCTTCAAAATTGAATTTTACAAGCCCGCAGGAATATTTGATTTTTAATTTCACACATGCAATACTAGAATCCTATAACATATTGGGATTATTTTATTTTACTACCTTCAAACATTTATTAAGACGTGTGAAATAAGATCCGACTGAAATGAAGTCTTCTACGACGAACGCATATTTAGTAAGTTACTGCTGCGGTCAGAATAATTCAATCCAGGTTATGACAAGAAAAGCTTAGATTTTATCACATATTATGTAAATAAAAATGAAAAAGAAAAATAATTTCATAGTAAAAAATTTCATAGTAAAAAAAAATAGCAGAATTTATAAAAATTAAGAAAAAGAACAACATTTTGATAAAAATCTTTAATTGTTAAGGTTGTAGAACCCTTATTGCTTATAACACCGTTCGCTTCATAGAATCCACTATAGCCTGACATCTCTCAAAGGGGATGCCTTTTCATGCAGTCTCAACTGTAATCCAAAGCTGATTATTGTTGGTGAGTTTTGAAACTGCAACCATTTTATTAACATCGGTCAAAAGGTTCTCTATTGAGTAAAGGTCATGCGATGGGGAGGCCAGTGCAGAACAGAAATATTATTGACCCGAAACCAGTACTTAGCTTTTTTGCTGGTGTGCTTTGGGTCATTGTCTTGTTGGAAGACCCATCTGATTGGCATTTCCTTCTCTTCAAAAGGCAGCATTGTTCCCATTATTCGGTATATATGGAATGAGATGGAAACCCTAACCATAATGATAGAGCCACCATGTTTTATATTTTTTCGGGTAAACCTAGGCAAGTATTCAGCATTTGGTGGGCGTCAAACATATTCACGAGAACCAGGGCTGCCATATAAAACAATTTTCCTTTCATTCAGCCATAAAATACCTATTTCCCCAATCCTGAAGGGGTCTTTGAATATGGGTCTTGGCAAATTAAAGTCTTTTGGCAATATGCTTTTTTGTCAAAGTGAGTCTTTTCTTGGGCTTCTGGCGTTGAGATGTTTTCGTCTCAATATTCTTTCAAATGTTTCTACACTTGCAATTAAATTTTTTTTTTTATCTTAGTAGCAGGCAAGTGGGGTAAGACCTCCGAGCATCTTAAAATTCTTATTACCATTTTCGAGAATATAACTTTTTTGTCTTCCACGCGTTTCTGTTTTTTTTTTCATAATTTGTTGCATTTGAAATCATTGAGAGATTTGCAGAGTGTTATGGATTTTCAAATAAATGTTTCCTTCAGATAGAAATTGGCGAATGATTCGGCGTTTATCCAGAACGCAGTGATTATTTCGGCCCATACTCTACGTTTATCTGAGTGTAAATATGTAAATACTATGAGTCATTGTAAGGTAAGCTACCTTGAAACTTAAAATGATTATAATTTAAATATGCGCAGGATCAAAAAACAGTACAAATACACACTTTAAGAGCATTCGAGTAAAGTAACATTTTGGAAAAAATCGTTATGTCATGGAAGACAAAATGTTCTAATACCACACTTTAAGAGCATTTGAGTAACATTTTGGAAAAAACCGTTGTGTTATGGAAATTTTTTTCCGGAAACGGAAGACAAAATGTTCTAATACCAAAAAAGTAATTGAAGAAAGTAATTAATCGGGAGGTTACACTGGTATTATTTTAACCGGCACTGTATATACAGTACTAGTATTTTACTTGAGTAATTGTGAAAGTATACATCATTACATCACGAATTACTGCCTAATGATTATTTGTGTAATATCCATCCAAAACTAGGGAGTTATGTTAAAATGTCTGTAATTGTAATTTATATATCACATGGTAATATACACGTTTGTATTTACATTAATATAACTTTACAATATTAATAAATTAAAACACATGTACTGTACACATGGGCATATGTATGAGTACCTATGTATGGTTATGGGAATGCATGAAACCCCAAAAAGATGTAATGAACTTTGTTATTTTATCTTGTACAAAAGCGTTAAAGAATAGAACTGATTCTTTGAATCAACTAATCTAAATTTAGTCCTCACAAAAATGTATTTATTTATCTAATCAAGGGGAATAAAAAAATAAAAATAAAGACATTCAAGTGGAAAATACTGCTCTCTCGCTAATACACTTTTTTTTAATCCGATAAGAAGATGCTAATTAATTTATTTTTGCACAAGGTGTTTCAACGCAATGTTCTTAGTACGATGTAGTCTTTTGTCAGGGACTGAAACGATATTAAATTAATTGTTTTCCATCTTAGCTGACGGAACAGTTGCTGTTCTCAAAATAAAGAAATATGCTCGAATTCAGTGAAAAATGTGAAGTATTGAAAAATGATACTGTAGGAAGGTTAAATTCAGTGTTAATTAGCACGCAGAACTTTAATTAATAAAATATTATGTTAATAGGTATGTAGTAGCTAGTAAGAAAATATCAGCTTGTGAAGTATTATTGACCGAGGGACCAACATTGATTATTCCAACTTGCAGTGAAACACGTTGCACAAATTGTTACAGGTTAACTAAACATCAATGCGGGTAAGTTTTTGTGCATTAATGATGTTTTTTGAGCCCCCACCTAAAAACAAATTCAATATTTGTTTTTAATAAAAATCAGTGTTGTTTTGAATCGAAATCGTGTCATGTTTTATCTAAATATGTAATTCTGTGGCTACCAGGAAAAATTAAATAAGTTGACTTATGTAGCAATTGAGTTAGTTATGTTATCAGATGTGCTATATATCCCGGTGAATCTTTTTTTTTGCGCAGGGACTTATGGTCCAGTACATAATTTTTATTTTTGGAGCTTATGCCTCAATTGAGTACAACATATGTCCGAAATTAAATTAAGGCTTTAAGCCCTATAAAGTAAACATTTATTTTATTTAAATGAACTCCTCAAAAACAATGTCAGTGGTCCTACTGTGCCGGAAAAACAGCAGAATAGAACATTAAACTTTGTATATTCGTATTTGTATACAGACGGTATTCTCCTTTTTTCCAAAAATATTATACATTCCTTTGAGAACATATGTACATAAGCAAAAATTAAGAAATTTCATAACTTTTTTTTTGATTTTTTATTTTCATGAGCAATAGGCTTTCTCTTAACTCTTCAAAATGCTAGACGATAACTTCTACTAAAAAATGATTTGTAAGTGAATTTGATTACTTTATTTCGCAGCACAAACTCTGTCGCGTCTCCACTTTTAAGGGTTTAGGTGTTCATTTCTGTTCCAACTTAAAAATTATACTTCAAATTAATAATTGTATTGTTCTTTGCTTTTTTTGATAAAACGCTAGGCAAAGGAATTTAATGATCCCTACAATTGCCATGTCTTGAATTTGCTTTACATACATACATATATGGAACCTCTTTTACGAAATTAATAAAAATCGCACTGTAGCAATTCAACATAATTTCATTCGCTAAGCTCTTAAGGATTTTTGACTTGGGTTGAACCTTATGATCTGTCTCCACCAAGGCATGTAAATAATGATTTAATATTTCTTCATTAACTAATTAATGGATGTACTTTTTATTTTCTCGTATCCATTTGAATACAAAAGGCGAGGCTCATCAAATGCTACAATTAATTTATTTTTTCAAAAATTTAAACGAAATTTAATTAATCAAAAAACATACTAATTTTTCAATTTTTTCTTCAAAATATTTTTAGTATGCGGTTATTTCGTGGTCGTATTTATATGTTTTACATTTAAATTTCGCAAACAATATTGGTCCTGTTTTAGATATCCAATCAAAAAAATATAAATATTTTGTTTTTAATTAAAAATATATAAGAGCTTTCTAAGAATACAATTTATTTAAATAGCTTATTTATTTGTATATTGATAGAAACCACTTTGAAAATAAACTTAGAACAAATTTAATAAAAATGTAACTATCCGTTTTTCAAAAAAATAGCAGTTTTTGGAATTAAAATAAGAACTACTGTTATTTTTGTTCCTAAGAATATGAAAAAACGCCTAACGAGCATTTGCTTAAAACCCTCATTTTCAAGTTTGAATTCAATAAGATGACCCAACCGATTAGGCTGTAGGGGCGAGGACAGACGGAATCGCAGGGCCAACGTTTTTCAACTTCTCTAAAATCATAATGTCATGTTTGATTAAAATCTCGGGTTCAAAATTTCTGATGAATACAATACTTCCCATATATTTAGTTATTATAATATGTAGAAAGTAAAAACTGGTTCGTAGTAATATGTTAAAATCGAATAACTTTTTGTGAAATTGGGAGAACTAAGTATGCAATTAGTTGCATATTATTTGTTGCAAATCGGTTTTGGAAAGAAAATAATTCAAAAAAATGTTTAACCTTTTTTTTTGTCATTGTGAGCCCAGACATAAAACAAGAATATTCGAAAATGTAACAATGCAATCAAATTCCAAAAATTGTTTTTTATTTAGATATAAAACAAACATTTTGCAGTGGTAACTAAAACGGTGTATCGGTTGATAATTAAATTGTTTTACCCAACGGCCTGTAGAGAGAGGGCATAGTCAAATAAAATAAAATCGAATAGAATAGAATATAATTTAATTGAATTGAATTTAAATTGAATGAGTTAAAATATTTAAAAAATGCTTTATATTCACATCAATAATTACCATTGCATTATTCCTCATGTTATCATGTACCTAGTTAAATTTGTGTTTAAGAATTTATAAAAAAGAGGCTGGGATGCGACCCCCACTGATAACTTTCCATCTGTGCTTGCCTGTTGATTTTTAAACTGTAACAAAATATTAATACAAATATTTTGTCTGAGATGATCTAATTTAAAGTCAATATCTTTCTTTGTTCTTATAATACTTGAGTCGAGAAGCATTTCTTATCAGTTTTTCATTAGTTTTTTAGTTTTCGTGTTTTGTAAAAAAGTTGGCAGTTGAATTTTTCTTAGAAATTAACTAAAAGTTTTGCATATGATAAAAGAAGTTTGATTTCATTATCTGTTTTTGTTTCCGACATTTTTAGTCAAAAACCAATTTTTATCAATTTTAGCAGCGTGTTCGACGAATTCAATAGCTTCTCCTATACAGTATACTCGAAATATTTATTCAGTTTTTTACCAAGTTTTCATAGTATTTTTCGTAGATTATTATTTTTTTTTTAAAACTGAGTGTCGGAATTTTCTGAAAATTATATTAAATTATGATCTGTACAAAAAAATGTATTTGTAAATGGAATCACAAACGTACGAACGTAGTAACGTGTGTTCACAAGCCCACAAAGACATCTCTCTAAAATTTTCGGCTTATATTGTATGGACTTCGAAACTTCGAGAAATATCCAAATTTTCTATTCAACAAATCGAACCGATTACAAAAACTTCCTACATATATGAAGTTAAAAATCAAATAGCAATGTTATGTTAATTAAGAGTATCAATCAATTTCGAGTTAACCTAATTTCAGTGCAAACATATTTTTTTTTAATCTGATAAATGCGTTTCATTTCTTGGTTTTTCTTCTTCATCGCTTTCATATAGACAAAAAGCATGCCGTGAAATAGTACTCACTTCATGTTCATCGTGCATTAATTACTGCAGCTATTGACGTGAATTGGAATCAATTTATTAAAATAAAATTAAATATTGAACAAATATGGTATATTTTACTTTGAATGTTTCATCAAGAAAGGATTTGTTCATTAGTTCCTCCTATCGTGCTTGGGCTACTTCCACTTAACACCTTTGTGTTTATGCTGTGTATGTTTGAGCTTTCTGTTGAAGCTATTTTGCCGCCGCCGGCCGCCGCCGCGCCGGTCAAATCAGTTATTATGAATTGGAGATATTTGTCCATAATGTTATTTAATTTATTTAATTTTTTAACTTCGTTATTGTAATCGGTCCGATTACGATCACGAACCAATAACGCTAGAGACTTGAATTAAATTTTATATTATATATTGTAAAATGATACCAAACAAATATATTTTTGGAAAAAAATGCAATTAACGGTTTTTTGTATAAATCAAAAAAACTGAAAAAAAATATTTTTCACCTCGAAAATTTTACGAACAAAAAATTATTTCATCTCCAAAATAATTTAAACTTTTTTAACATCTGGTAAATTTTTGAGAAAAATAGAATTGAAAGTTTTTTTTACAAAAAATAAAAATTTAAAAAATGTTTAGACTCAAATATCTTTTTAAAAATTTGAGATATTGGCTTCAAACTTATTTTATCTTTTAAAAAATATTGTTTTCAATATTCAGTTGAATTTTGAGAAAAATTAAATTAATAGTTTTTTTTTTTTAAATAAGAACCTAAACAAAACATTACTAAAAGTTGGTAAAAATTGAGGCTTAAGTAATTTTCGACTCAAATATCTTTTTAAAAATTTGAGATCATGGCTTCAAACTGATTTTATTTTATAAGAAATATTGTTTTCAACATTCGGTAAAATTTTGAGGAAAATTTAATTGACAGTTTTCTTTACAAAAAATAAAAACCTAAAAAAACAATACTAAAACTTGGTAAAAATTTACTTTCGATTCAAATATCTTTTCAAAATTTAAAAATATTGACTTCAAATTTTTTTTATCTCACAGAAAATATTGTTTTCGATATTCGGTAAATTTTTATAAAAATTCAACAGTCATTTTTTTCATAAAAAAATTAAAATCTACAAAAAATAATACGCAAAATTTGTAAAAATTGATGTTCGGTTTTCGATATCTCGTGAAAAATGGAAGACATTTAAATTAATTTCATTCATCCAATTTGCATTTATTTATATAAGAAATAAAAACCTTTAAGAAATGCTACTAAAATTGGTAAAAATTGTTTTTCGACTAAAAATCTTGTTAACTAAAATAGATTTTCAAATCAAACTATTTCATCACATTCAAAATATTGTTGGTAATTTAAAAAGTTTTGTTAAATAATTGTTGAAACTGCGCTCTCAGACTGTTCAATACTTTGAATTAATTTATACTTTGTTTTTATATATTGTTTCAAGTAAATTTTCGTTAACTGTTTTTATGAAAATTAAATTCATATTATTAAATTATAATCATCGTTACTAGAAAGAAGTCCTTGTTTTTATTTCTAAAGGAAATATATATTGAAGAGGATACTTTCAATAGGTTATGGGCCCAGCATCGTGGCACAAATAATAATTACTAATTATTTTAAACATTTCAAAAGTATAATCTGCAAATTTTATGATGGACTTGAAAGCGAATGTTTCTCTTTTAAATGGAGGAAATTATATTTTCTGGAAGACGAAAATTCAAGCCGTCCTTATAAGAGATGAACTTTGGGATGTTGTTAGCAAAACGAAACCAGCAGAAATCGATGATGAATGGACGAAGAAGAATAATAAAGCGAAAGCTTATTTAACGTTGAGCGTAGAGGATGGTCAATTGATGCACATTGCCCATCTAGAAGATGCGTTTAGTATTTGGGAAGTTTTCTCTAAGAAATACGAGAGATCAACTTTTGGAAGTCGCCTCTATTTAAGAAGAAAATTATATGGCATTCACTATACTAGTGGTAAGATGAGTGACCATATAGATGCTATTCTTAAGGTTGTAGGTTTGTTGAGAGCTTCTGGAAAACCTTTAGAGGAAGATGAAGTTGTTGCAGTTTTGTTGGTGAGTCTACCAGAATCTTACACTGGGCTTGTTACTGCACTCGAAGGTCGAGATGAGGCAGACTTAACAATTGAATATGTCACTGGTAAGATGTTAGACGAATATCAAAGACGTTTTGAAAGCAATGATGACAAAAATGAAAATGGAGTTGCTATGTGGTCTAACCAAAGAAGAAATCAAAAGTCTACAAAACCGAAGAAGACGGATGTAAAAGAAACAAGAACGTGCTTTTATTGTAACAAAAAAGGACATGTTAAAGCGGACTGCTACAAATACAAGTCAACTTTGCAAAAAAGGAAGCATGCCAAGTCATCTGTTGCATCAACATCACATGACAGCATCAGCAATAAAGATTTTCTCTCGTTTGAAGTTTGTGCTGAAGTACGAGCTGAGTGTGGTGGGTGGTATATTGACTCTGGAGCTACAATCCATATGACCAACGATAAAAACTTCTTTGATTCGATTCAAAATGATAACACAAAAATATATCTTGCTAATGGCTCGTCAGTGATGTCTTCAGGAATCGGATGTGGCTGGTTAAATTGCCTAGTACCTAATGGCAATAACCAGAAGATATTTCTCAAAGAAGTCTTATTTGTTCCTGAGCTTGATGGGGGATTGCTTTCGGTGCAACGAATAGCAAATCAAGGTCATAGAGTCATTTTCGAACAAAATGTTTGTCAAATCTACAATGGATCCCGAATGATTGCTGTAGCAAAGCGAAATTACAGTCTTTACAAGCTGGAAACTGAACATTCTATTGAACTGTCCTGTAAAGCTGACAATTCATTGTGTATTTATCAGTGGCATCGTCGACTTGGACATAGAGATCCAGTAGCTATCGAGAGACTTGTGAAGGAAGATCTTGCAACTGGCATTCATTTGAGGAAGTGTACTGAGAAGATCATTTGCGAACATTGCATCAAAGGCAAGCTGGCACAGTAAAAGTTTCCTGTGAGACAAAATAGAGAAAATCAATCATTACAGTTGATACATTCTGATCTATGTGGTCCTATGCAGACATCAACTCCAAGAGGTAACCGATATTTTTTAACACTGATTGACGATTTTTCTGGTTACACAGTGGTGCATTTGCTAAAATCGAAAGATGAAGTAGCTAGTGCTATAAAGGGTTATGTCGCAGCTATGTTCAACAAGTTTGGTAGAAAACATTGCATTCTGCGATCCGACAATGGAAAGGAATACGTATCTAAAGACTTGGAAGAATTTCTGAAGAGGGAAGGAATACATCATCAGTACGCGGTTCCATACACACCACAGCAAAACGGTGTAGCAGAACGCAAGAACCGAACCCTAACTGAAGCAGCGAAGTGTATGTTACTTGATGCAAATCTTCCAAATCGTTTCTGGGGAGAAGCCGTGTCAACAGCAGCCTATTTGCAGAATAGGCTACCCAGTAAAAGTCTCGAGAAGACTCCAATTGAGTTGTTTACTGGAGAGAAACCTGATCTGAGCCATATTAGAGTGTTTGGATCCAAATCGTTTACCTTAGTTCCAAAAAAGATTGAAGAGGAGCAAGTATTTGAAGAATATGAGCCTCTTGTTATAGAAGAGTTAGTAGCCCAAGGCGGTGAAGACATTCAAGATCAGACAGAAAATCAGGAAATTCGAATTTCAAGGCGTTCAAATAAAGGCATTCCTCCAATACGTCTGTCGTACAAAGCCCTGGTTAGTATCTCGAAAGAACCAGAATCCTGGGATGAAGTATTGCGTTTACCACTTTCCGAGAAGCGCAAATGGACTGAAGCTGCACAAGAGGAAATCAAGTCAATGAACGAGCTTAAAGTTTGGACACTTACAGATCTGCAGCCTGGAAGAAGAACAGTAAGTTGTAAATGGGTATTTAAAACCAAACTAAATGAAGATGGAAGCATTAGTACTCATAAAGCCCGACTTGTTGCAAGAGGATTTTCTCAAAAATTCAGTGAAGATTACGATGAGACCTTTGCGCCAGTGGTTAAACACGAAACTATAAGAATTCTTCTAGTGGTTACACAATTGAGACGTTTGCATGTGCGGCATTTTGATGTGAAAAATGCTTACTTGAATGCAACACTGAGCGATGAAATTTTCATGGACCAACCCCCAGGGTTCAAAATTTTGGGTCATGAAGAAAAGGTGCTTAGACTTAATAAAAGCATATATGGTCTAAAACAATCAGCCCGGGAATGGAACAAGAGAGCAACAGAGATCTTACTTGGAATGGGATTGAATGCACCGACAGCTGATCCGTGTCTGTTTTGAAGGAAAGAAAGCAACGGCCAAACAACATTTATGTTGCTTTATGTTGATGACATTCTGGTGGCTGGTTTTTCTGAAGAACTCCAAAAGCAGGTAAAGATGAAAGACATGGGTGAAGCGAAACATTATCTCGGTATAGAGATCGACCAGGAAAAAGATGGATCGTTCAAACTAAGCCAAAAGACAAAAATTAAACAACTGATAAAAACCTACAAACTTGAAGATTCAAAAGGAACTTTAACACCAATTGAAACAGGTTTCTTGAGCCCAAGTGAAGAAACAAGTCCGAAGTTACCAAATAATAACTTATACCGCAAAGCTATTGGATCATTACTTTATATTGCAACCGTTTCAAGACCAGATGTATCCTTAGCTGTTAATCTTTTGAGCAGAAGAATAGAATCTCCAACTGAAAGTGACTGGAAAGCTGTAAAAAGAGTTATGCGATACCTGGCGACGACTGTTGACAAATCTTTAAGGCTTCAAACAAATGAAGACAAAACTTTGGTGTGCTATGTAGATGCTGACTGGGCTGGTGATTCAAAGGATAGAAAATCAACCAGTGGGTATGTATTCCATTCGCAGGAAGTAGCATAGCTTGGTCAAGTCGTAAACAGACCTCAGTAGCTATGTCTTCAACCGAAGCGGAGTATGTAGCGGCATCACATGCAAGTCGAGAACTAATTTGGCTACGAAGACTCTTGACAGAAATGGAGGTAGATATTAATCAGCCCACAATTATCTATGAAGATAATAATCAAGGATGTATTCGCCTAATTGAATCCGACAAGTGTGGAGCTCGAACAAAACATATTGATATTTTCCACCATCATATAAGAGACCTAAGAGAGAAGAAGATCATCGAACGAAGATACTGTCCATCAAATGAAATGAGAGCTGATATTTTGACAAAACCACTTTCAAAAGATGTTTTCCTTAATTTTACGAATCTTTTAGGAATTTGAAAAGATGACCAATCAAAACCATCTGGAGTGAGAGGGGGTGTTGAAACGGCGCTCTCAGACTGTTCAATACTTTGAATTAATTTATACTTTGTTTTTATATATTGTTTCAAGTAAATTTTCGTTAAATGTTTTTATGAAAATTAAATTAATATTATTAAATCATAATCATCGTTACTAGAAAGAAGTCCTTGTTTTTATTTCTAAAGGATATATATATTGAAGAGGATACTTTCAATAATAATTCAACTGACACCTTTTTTAACAAAACACGAAAACCTACAAACCTTTTAAGCAAGACATATCGACAGGCGGGATATGGGAAGTTATCAGTGTGGGTCGCATCCCAGCCTATTTTTTTGTCTTTCCATTTAAAAATGTATAAGCAGCGGGCATATGAGAAACAACTCTTTCTATTAAAGCCAAAGCATCTGAAGGTATTTTTTGCTTGATGTGCAAGCTCGGTGGTCGTTCGAAAGTCTATTTTATTTTAAAGAAAAGTTGGCATTACCGACATCCAATTCTATTTTCATAGACAAGAGTCGGAAATAAATGTCAGTATTTTTATTTGATGACACACAGAATTAACAGGACCTACAAAAGTATTGATTAAGATGCATCGGGACATTTTGTAAATTTAAACTTGCTATTTAAATTAAGTAGCTTAGTTTAATCAATACAAATTAAATAATTTTTAAAAATTTTTTTTTCAGAATTTGCAAAGTTTTACTTCTTTGTGAAAGTTGTCCCTCCCACGACGAATTCGAGTGTAGTTTCTTTGTGAAACTTAAAAATATTAATTCGAACTTACTCTTAGATAACGTGAACTTATTTGGAATTATAAAATGTCTGCTACTCAACGAAAACCCCTATACAAGAAACGTTTACGAACAATTGTGCAGCCTCGAGTCTCATCAAGAAAATAGAAGGGGAACCGAAATTTGGTCTGACCACACTAAAACTATTGTTGAACCCATTATTTCTT
Source organism: Eupeodes luniger (assembly GCA_951509635.1). NCBI lineage: Eukaryota > Metazoa > Arthropoda > Insecta > Diptera > Syrphidae > Eupeodes > Eupeodes luniger. The sequence goes on along the minus strand of OX608075.1, from coordinate 57,277,046 downwards.
CGGGAATTATTCCTTGTTTTAAGGAAACAAGGAATATAAATGAAGAACTTATTCAACATATTTGTGGAGTGATTGATGTGAATAGCTTTGAGATTCGAGCTCCAGATGAAGGATCAATGCGAGCAATTTACTTAAAAGCATCACTCCTGGCTCACCATTGTGTAGCGAATACCGTCATAGCAATAGATGGAAATAATCAAATGAGGATATATGCCAACTGTAATGTTGAGAAAGGAGATATGATAACTTATTGTTATACAAATCCCTTGTTGGTACTTGATAATTTATTATGAAATTATTAACAATATATTTTAAAAAGAGTATATTTCAGGGAACAGAAGAACGACGTAATGCTTTACTGATTGGAAAGTACTTTTACTGTAATTGTACTAGGTGTAACGATCCTACCGAACTAGGATCCCACATGAGTAGCCTTCTTTGCAATGAATGTCCTAGTGGCGATGGCGTTATAGTTCAAAGGGCAAATTGGATGTGTGAAAAATGCTCTTTCATGATGGATGAAGAATATGTCAAAATTATTCTTAGAAATGCAAAAGAGGAAATATACCTTGCAAAAGACGATATCCGAAAATACGAGGGTCTTATATCAAAGTTCTCTAAGGTCTTCCACTGCAACCATTATCTCATTATTGACCTAAAACAGAATGTGGCAGCTATATTGCGTTCGTTTCTTATGAATCCTATCTGCAAACCTGGAAAAATGGTACTTCAACGAAAAACAACACTTTGTGAAGATATTTTGGCAGTTCTTCGAATAGTTCAACCTGGAATATCAAGACTAAAAGCAATCGCTTTATATGAAATGTTTTCATCACATACAGAATTTAATCGACTAAGGTTTCACGAGAGCGAAATCAATGAATTGGAATTGTTGGTAAGGGAAATATGTACATATAATGCATGTATTCACATAACACCAATTTAAGCAATTACAATATTTTCAAAATTTTTTTAGAGTACCCCTAAGTTTAGTTGGAAATAAAATGTTTATTAACTAAAACCTACACAGACAAGTACTACCAAGCCAGCCGCGATACACACTCAATTTTTGTCTAACGCGTTCCGTAAAAATTCGAACATAGTGCAATTAGTAAACTTGGTGCTTGAACCCATTTTGGAGTCAAGGCTCAGGTCACCCCAGGGCAACATCTACAAGGGACGATCGATATTTGGTGCTTCAAAGCCTTTGAGATCATCACCAAACAGAGGTTGAGCTGTCTCACAGACTCCGATCAGTAAGAGGGACAGCTGTGAGTGCTCAAACGGTAAGGTCTGCTCGTGTACAAAGACTCACGTTACAGAACAAGCGACGTCGCGTCGGTTGGAATTTGGTCGCCTTCACCAAGATTGGACCGAGGTCGACTGGGCAGTGGGCTATATGGACGTAGCAGAGTTTGGAGAAGATCAGGTGAGAGGTAGTCTTCGGCAACAGTTGCCCAGCGTGAAAATTTCTGGGGAGGTTCCGTCATGGTGTGGGCAGGAATTTTCATGCACGGAAGAACTGAGCTGTGCATCGTGGAGGGATTTGTGAGCTCCAATTAGTATATCAGCAACATTCTAGAGGAATATGTTGTTCCGTTTGCTCCATTTATTGGTGAAGACTTCCTGCTGATGCATGACAATGTCAGACCTTTACGGACCTGGTTTTATTTCAAAGTTCTTGATATTTTTTTGTATGAAATACTTGAGTTAAATGTTAAAAACCAATACTGTACTAAAAACATTTTTTTCCGAACATCTTTGAAATTATTGCAAAATTTCAAGTTGTAAGTTTTGTAACTAAATGTATAATGTACCAAATGATACCAAATAGGTAAAATTTTGAACCAAATTCAATTAACAGTTTTTTATCCATCAAAGAAAAATATTAGTCGCTTCGAGTATTTTCCGAACAAAAAACGATATTAACTGCAGAATTATCATATGCAACGAAAACTAACGTTTTTGACATCTGGTAAAATTTTGAGAAAATCGAATTGAAAGTTTTTTTTATAAAAAATAAAAACCTATAAAAAACATTACTCAAAGTTGGTAAAAATTGAATTTCGACTCAAATATCTTTTCAAAAATTTGATATTATGGCTTCCAACTAATTTTATATTATAATAAATATTGTTTTCAACATTCGGTAAAATTTTGAGAAAAATCGAATTGACAGCTAAAAAAAAATAAATAAAAGTTGGTAAAAATTGATTTTTGACCCAAATAAATAAATATTAGCTTTAAACTAATTTTATCTTTTAACAAAAATGATTGTCAACATTCAATAACATTTTGAGAAAAATCGAATTGACAGTTTTTTTTTACAAAAAATTAAACACCTAACAAAAATTAACAAAAGTTGGTAAAAATTGATTTTCGACTTAAATATATTTTCAAACCTTTGAGATATTTTCTTTAAACTAGTTTTATCTTTTAAAAAATATTGTTGTCAACATTCAGTAAAATTTTGAGAAAAATCGAATTGACAGCTTTTTTTACAAAAAATAAAAAACCTAAAAAAATAAATAAAAGTTGGTAAAAATTGATTTTTGACCCAATAAATAAATATTAGCTTCAAACTAATTTTATCTTACAAGAAATATTGTTTTAAACATTCGATACAATTTTTGAGAAAAATCGAATTGATAGTTTTTTAACAAAAAATAAAAACCTTAAAAAAGCATTACTAAAAGTTGGTAAACATTTATTTTCAACTCAAATATCTTTTTAAAAATTAAAAATATTGGCTTCAAAGTTATTTTATCTCACAGAAAATATTGATTTCGACATTCAGTAATTTTTTTTATAAAAATGCAACAGTCAGTTTTTTCATAAAAAATTAAAATCTTCAAAAAATGCAAATGCTACTAAAATTGGTAAAAATTGGTTAACGACTAAAAATCTCGTTAACAAAAATAGATTTTGAAATCAAACTATTTCATCATATCCAAAATATTGTTGGTTGCTCTTAATTTCTTAGAATAATTTAACTGATAACTTGTTTAACAAAATACGAAAACCTACAAACCTTTTAAGCAAGACAAATCGACAGACGGGATGGGAAGTTATCAGTGTGGGTCGCATCCCAGCCTCTTTTTAAATTTGATTTGAACATTTTATTAACTTCCCATAGGAAGTTATTGTAATGGGTCCGATTCGTCGAATTGAAAATTTTGACATTTCTTGACGTTTCAAGGTCCCTAGAGTCGAAATAAAAGATTTTTAGAAAGATGTCTGCGCGTGCGTGTGTACGTACGTTCGTACGTCCGCATGTCCGTACGTTCGCGACGTTTTTTTCGTCGTCCATAGCTCAAGAACCAGAAGAGATATCGACTTCAAATAAATTTTGTTATACAGATAATAAGGCAGAAAGATGCAGAAAGGGACCTCAAGAAAATTGCGTGGGTGGTTTTTTTTACCATAGCAGTTTAAAAAAAAGGTGAACATTTTGGTTAACCCTAAATATCTCATGAACCAATGACTCTAGAGACTTGAATTAAATTGTATATTATATATTGTAACGTGATACAAATCAAGTATATTTTTGGAAAAAAAATTCAATTAACGGTTTTTGTTATAAATCAAAAAAACTGAAAAAAAAATTTGTCAACTCGAAAATTTTACGACTAAAATATGATTTCATCTCTAAAACAATTAAAATAAAAATAAAAAAAAAAACAATACTAAAACTTGGTAAGAATTTACTTTCGACTCAAATAGCTTTTCAAAAATTAAAAATATTGTCTTCAAACTTATTTTATTTCACAGAAAAAAAATCTACAAAAAATAGTGCTCAAATTTGGTAAAAATTGATACATTATGTATAGACAAACTTTCAAGCAAGACAAATCGACGGGATGGGAAATTATCAGTGTGGGTCGCATCCCAGCCTCTTTTTAATATATGATTTTGGTATTTAGTCAATAAGTTTGAACGAAGCCCTTATATATATGGTCATGGATATAAATGGATGGGAATCCGACTTCTTGCTTGCTAGTACTCGCCTGTGTGAGTGTGGTCTTAAATTTATATTTACAATTACAGTTTTTAAAAATTCGAAATCATCAACATCAATCAAATGTATGCATAGTGTATAATCTGTTTTAAAAAAAAATCAATTTTTTCTTAAGGGAATTCTTGGAGAAGCTGAAATCATGCTTAGAGAAGCAATTCGCATGCTATTGTATGAACCAGTTAATACACCGGAAGGACAACTAACAAAAAATATGCTAAAAGATCTTCGAGACTTGCAAAACGACATAAGGATGTTGTCTAAATAAATTAATTAAATTCTTAAAATCTGTTTTTGTGTGTCTTTTTAATATAAATAAAAATAGAATAACTTAAATATAATAAAAAAAATAGAATAGCTTAACATTCGATTATTTTTGCAAGCGAGTAGACATTTTTTGTTTTGGTTACCGCTGTGTGTTCATTTCTACCTGTTCATTTAGTAGTAAAAACATAAGTCCTCGAAAATAGTGATGGTGATGAATTGGAACATTATCTTAAATTAAACAAAAATTGCTAATTCTCCAAAAAAAAAATGTTTGTCCCATATCTTTCAATTATATTACGTGGTGATTTCAACTGGAGTGGCAGTTTTCTTTTTGGGAACACTTTAGTTGGAAGGACAGTTTTCTTAATCTTCCCTCAATTAATAAATCTACCAGTGTCGAAATTAATTGTCTACTTGACAAACAAAAATTCAAACATCCGTTGAAGATCGTCTCAGCAACTGCAGATAATTGCAAATTGGAGTTATTTAAGCTAGGCAGCCTAAACTTATGTTTTCTAATAGGAATGCATCCGTGGCTGCGTGAGCATGATGGTTAGTTCGTAGGACTTACATGCCAGAAGTCTGGTTTCAATCCTTTAGGAAATAGAAGTAGCACTGACTTCGAAATAAATAATAAATAAATAAATTAGGTGCCGCAACAGTCCGTAGAGAACAAGGGCCTTGTGAACTACAACTCTCATGCATTTGTGTGTTGGGGTCATGTCAAGGATGGAGATGGTCTACAGTTTGTATGTCGAATCTGAATGGCTGATTTGAGAAAACACTTTTCATGACAAGAATTACTCTAGGAAGATTTGTCAATTCTCCGCAAGGCAGTACCCCTGCAAAAAAACGTTTAGAAGGGACAGACAGGGATTGAACGAAAGACCTTTGCATGACAATCCTACACTCTAACCGTCACGCCACGGATAGCATGACTTCGGAAGCGAATTAAAAATATTATTTTGGATTCTAGTGTGCAAAAGCCATTCAAATAAAGTGCACGACTATCGTAATATTTTTGATTCAAATCTCAAGTAAACATTTGTTTGCACTATATGCATTTTGATATTAACTCCTATTTTCATAATAAGTCTGAATAATTTTAAAGCGTTGCTATGGTTTCAATTGAATTAGTCTATAAAATGTCCAGTAAAAATGCACAAAAAACTTAACGTTCACATTCAACATCGGGCTTTAAAATGTAACCACCCTTTATGCGGTAATTACGAGAGAAATGCCGCGCTCTTTGAAAATTCAATGTAGTTTTTTTTAACAAACGTAAGGTAAACATAATTATAACAAAAAACAAAACAATAGATTTATATTCTACCTTAATTAAATACTTGACCGATAAAATATTATAATTTGCATACAAAATAAAAACAAAATAAAATATTTTAAATGTGCTATCTATTCCTGCATGTTTGGGAGAGATGCAGCTTACATATTAAATGCATTGAATTTAAATAAATTATTTTACTGTTAAATATTTTTAATTCCTTCTTGATCCAAAGTCTGTGCGAAGGGTGCGTTTTAGTTTTTTTACATTGTCTTATTTGTATGCAGCCATTTTGTGCATTGGATCTTATTTTCTTGTTTTTTGTATTAATTTTAGTTTACTTAAAATTCTTAACAAGCAATGGTGTTCTCAGTTGGCTCAACCTAACTTTAAATAGTTATTTTAACGTTTTTTTTTTGTTTCTGGAGACAAATTTAACAAGCAAAATCTTCTGATCTTGATTTTTACAGCCAGTATAATTTAACTCAAATCAACACATGTGTTAATGATAATGTAAAATTACTAGATTTTATTTTTATGTTGATAAAGAATTTGATATTTATATTTAAAAATCTGATTTGCTCCTTGTTAATAATTCTATGCACCATGTTGCGAAGGTAACTTTCATATTTATTATTTTTTTTATTAATGTTATTAATTCTTTTGTTCCAAAGTTTAGTAAAGCTACATAACTTTCATGCAATAAATGACTAATTTTTTTTCTTACATGAAAGCGATTTACAATTAGAAATCGCAAATGAAAACCTAATAAAAGCTGTAAAAAAAAATACATCGATTTGTTCCAGGAAAGATCTTGAAAAAGAGTTCAAATCTTATATGGTTTAACAAATGAATAATAAATCTGATAAATAAAAAGAATAAGGCTATATAAATTGTATACAAAAATTAAATAGCGCTGAAATAAGAGAAAAATATAATTTCATCCAACGCGAATTTGATATATTAAATAAATTTGTATGTAACTCATAGATGTTCACGATCGAATTTTATATAAAAAATAATAGTGAACGCTTTTAGAATTTTATCAATTCTAAGCGAAAAACTACCGGCTATTCAAGCTGTATGAAATTCCAAGATTCAACGACCAGTGATTTTCAATTAATATGCAACCTATCATTAGGGTGCTTTTAAATAAATTGTCTTCGTTTGGATTTCATTCTAAGCTATATTGAGTTGGGTAAAATTCTATATCTCAAACAGGACTCTGATAGTAAAAATAGAAGAATTAGTAACTAACATTCAATTTATATGCAGATGATCTAAAGTTGTATCGTAAAATAAAGTGTTTACCAGATTGTCACTCTTAAGGATTTACTTCAATTAACTGAATGGTGTCAAAGTTTTGATCTTCATCTTAATGTGTCCAAATGTCAAGTTTTGTCTTGTTTCAGACCAACGCGCCTATTCTGTGCAATTATGAACTACTTAAATGATGTTCGTTTAGAACGTGTTGATCGTAAAAAAGATCTAGGAATAATCTTAGATGTAAGACTCTTGTTCCGTTCGTTAATTATCTGGTCAATAAGGCCAATAAATTAAACTGGTTCGGTTTCTTGAAGAGAAACACAAGAGAATTCAAAGATCGATATTCGCTTAAGTCTCTTTTCAACCCTCTGGTAAGATCTGTTTTGGAATACTCGTGTGTAGTTTGGAAATTGAAATCCGTTTTACAGAAACTCATGTATTAGAATTTAGAAAGTTCAAAAAAGCTTTACTAGATATTATGTACGATCTATAAATTAAACTGGCGAATTGACATGCCAACTTACCACACAAGGTGTCTATTATTCGGTATCAAATCTCTGGAAATCTCTTTTAATATCTTTCAATTTATTTTGACTTGTGTCGTGAAATTCAGATTGCATTTTCAAAACGACTTACTTTATAGTAGTGAACGAGATTTTGACTGTTAAAAAAATTGCTATAATGCATAACTTTTATAGGAAAGGTACTTTTTTCAAATATGTTCACATATATATAAATTTATAAAAACAGTTAAAGAGTCTAAGCTGGCATGTGCAACAAAAATCTAAGAGGAAATTTCTTAGCAACATCGTTAAATTTATCAATGAAAATCATACTTGTTAGCAAATTTTTGCGCATGCTAATTCAAGCAAAAATATCCCTTAACAAAATAGCTCCCGAATGCATTGGTATGTGTATTATGGATATCAGATGTATCTAAAAAATGCGGGAAAACATTTCAATACTAGCGACAATCTAAAGATGAACTCCGATGGCCAGTTCAAAATTTTCTTTAAACGAAATAACACCGCCGCCGCCGCCAGCCGCCGCGCTGCTGCTGTATCGTTCTTAACACTTTAAACGTTTTTTAGCTGTGAAAATAGATGTGTTTTTTAAGTTAGTATTTGACTTCAAATGTAATAAATTGAAAGTAAAATAAGCCGCGAGATTTATTATTATATTCCCACCAAAAGAAATCTTTGTTGAAACAGCACAAGTGTATGCAATAAAATCGGTTAAGTGGCAATAAATTCATAAAAGTGAAAAAATAATAAAAGAAGTAGGTATTTGAGTGTTGAAAACAAAAGTAACAAAAGTGAATATTTATTACGTATTTGGATTTTAACATAGCCGACGAAATGTTTGGGTAGTTTTAATGAATTTGCTTTACCATAAAAAAATATGAAGTTGCTGTAGTAAAAAAAGAATATTGTGTATTTACTCGCACAAATATCACATTTGAAAGGATTTTGAAGTAAACTTATTTTTATACCATCTGCTGGATTATTATGATCAAATTTAACTGCATCACACTTGTTGATAAATATGCAAACAAAACACAAATAAAACGAATAAAATTTAATTTTTTTATTAAACGAGTTTGACCGTCAGTTAATTAATATAAAATATACTTATGGGTTTTCAGTCTTAGTTAGGTTCAGAAAATTCTACTGATGATAAATATAATATAATTTGATTCCATTATTCATTTGCTTATCACAGAAAACAAGCATTTTATCTATAGAAGTTATGAGTTAATACCTAAAGCAAATGCAATGAATGAAAACATTAAATGCAATCAATTCATCATCTAGGTTCGTTAATTGACTAATAAGCAATTAAATAAATAGTAAGCACAGCATTTATATGGGATTTAATTATATAAACATTGACGTATACTTCAAGATTTTGGCAGCAAAAATAAAATGAACTTAATTTAAATTAAATTACATTAAATTAAATTAAACTAAATTAAATTGAATTAAATCAAATTAAATTAAATTAAATTAAATTAAATTAAATTAAATTAAATTAAATTAAATTAAATTAAATTAAATTAAATTAAATTAAATTAAATTAAATTAAATTAAATTAAATTAAATTAAATTAAATTAAATTAAATTAAATTAAATTAAAATAAATTAAATTAAATTAAATTAAATTTAATTGAATTGAATTGAATTGAATTAAATTAAATTAAATTAAATTAAATTAAATTAAATTAAATTAAATTAAATTAAATTAAATTAAATTAAATTAAATTAAATTAAATTAAATTAAATTAAATTAAATTAAATTAAAATAAATTAAATTAAATTAAATTAAATTAAATTAAATTAAATTAAATTGAATTAAATTAAATTAAATTAAATTAAATTAAATTAAATTAAATTAAATTAAATTAAATTAAATTAAATTAATTCAAATTAAATTAAACTAAATGAAGGTACACCCTCAACATTCGGGTCAGACAACATCCGAAGTAGTATGTGTTTAGATTTTTGCGGGGTTCAACCATTTTAATCAGTTGGTCAACGAGATCACTCGAATGTCGGACGTTAGTGGTCGTGCAGAAAACACTCTTAACTTGTTCCTTCTGACCCTGATAAGAACACTTTTCTATATCTTCTATGAACATCTGACCAGGGTTTGATTCGAGCGGCAAAGAGATTATTAGGGTTAAAAAGGCAAGTTTCCGTTGTTTTCATGCCAACCCACCAGGTATGCCTACAACGCCCATATTCGACGGACCAAATTTCCACATAGACAGCAAAATGGTTTCTCCCATACCCAAAAAAATGGGAGTAGCCTGAGTGACTAGTGGTTCTGAAATTCAAGCCCATATTCTAGGTGATTCAGACTGTACAGCGCGTAAAACAAGTCAAGTCTTATGTCTTCAGGAATAAGCCAGGTTCATTTTCCGTTTTGAAAGCCAACATTACTCGAGTTATTTGCGAGGTACTAAAGAATTGGACCTTTAGAAAGAAAAATCTCAGACCTAATGGTGTCAAACATCATAAAGTAAGGGGTTGGGTTCGAAATCCTGTATGGATCATAATACTGTATTTAAAATTCTGTATCTCAAAATACTGTATTTCAAAATACTGTATGTACAAAATACTGTATGATCAAAATACTGTAGCTCAAAATTCTGTATACCAAAATTCTGTAATTCAAAATGCTGTAAATAGGCTGACAAATAAAAATCGTTTTGATAATGTAAAAAAGTGCGCACTTTTTTACATTGCCAAAACGATTTTTATTTGTCAGCCTATTTTCAGCATGTTGAAATACAGAATTTTAAAAACAGATTACTTTTATAAGGAATAATTATACATAAAAAAATATTTTTGCATTGGCATAATGTTCTAATATACTTCCCTTGAACAACAACATAATTATGATAATTTATAAGTCTTTGAATTTTTGTTGTTGTTGAAAATACATTTGTATATACAATTCATAGATTGTTACTTATAAATATTATTGCCTATTGTTATTTATTTATTTATGATATGACTTATTAATGTATTCTGTTTTTTCACTTGTTTGGAGTTTCAAAAAATGATATAATGTACATGCGGAAATCGAGTTCTGCTTTTGTTGTTCTCTATAATGGAAGCTTAAGAACGGAATTTTGCAAAAATACAGTATTTTTACATAATATTTTGCTCATACAGCATTTTGAGTAGAAGAATTTTGAGATACAGTATTATCAGATACAGTATTTTGACAAAACAGTATTTTGAGATACAGTATATTAACCATACAGAATTATGAATACACAATATCATACAGTATGATACAGAATTTTAACCATACAGTATTTTAAAATACATCATTTCGACCCGCTCCCTAAAGTAAGTGCTATAAAGTGTTCTTTTGAACGATAATTAAAAATGTAGGTTCTTCCCGATAAATGACCCTTTTGATACACCCATTATTCAAAAACAAAGCACTTTTTCAAATTGAGTTATATTTCATTGCGAAAATTCTCCATTTTATTATTTTTTTAGATGCTTTTAATAAATTATTTTTGTGAATTATTGTGAATAATGACATATGTATAATATTAGTTTGATTTTCTCAAAATTGCATATTTATAGTTGACACATACTATTTAGAACTATAACCTTATCCTAAAGGGATTCCACATTAGTCACTGAAATATTAGTTGCCAATTAATTTTAAAACTGAAGTTATAGAATACTAGCGGCCCGTCCCGGCTTCGCACGGGTAGACATAAAAAGGTACAGATATTTAAGTTTAAAACGACAATGAATCACTTAATTAGAAAACATTTTTTTGTCCTATCATTGATACTCTCTCGCAGCGTATGCGATGAAAGACATTTTATGGCTAATTTTTGTACACCTTCGGTTGGTTTTAATAAGGATTTCTAGAGATTTCTATAGTAATCTAGTACCAAATATAGCCTATGCTACTCAGTAATAATGTAGCTTTCTAATGAAAAAAGAATTATTAAATTGGGTCCATTACTTTTTGAGTTAATTCGTTACATACAAAAATACAAATCTTTCCTCTTTATAATATTAGTGTATATAACATCTTAAACAATGCGTCTATGTTGATTATTACCATCGAACGTTAACTTTTTGTCATTACGAATCATCATACATTACTGACAATTCAGTCCCATCGACGGCTCTGCTTTTCATTTTACTCACTCTTTTTCTCGTTGCAGAAGAAAGGAAAAAAAAACCTAAAAGAGGCGCCAAAAATTTCATTTTGTTTAAGCAAAACAATAAGTGGAAAAAAAACAACTACAACGATTTCGGTGCAAAGCGAATGTGGATAAATGTGAAACAACTCAAAACAAAAATATAATATGATTGCGGTAACAGGGTTCATCAGTTCATATTTATAGAAAAACTGTCGGATCCAATGTAAAACATTCCAAAATCAACAACTACTAATAAATTAAAAATTAATTAAAAAAACATTGTCCAGCGGACAAAATTGTGAATCTAAACCATTCTCAGATCCCCTTGAACACACACAAAATATTTCATCAAAATCGGTCCAGTCATTTAAGAGAAGTTCAGTGACATACACACTCACAGAAGAATTATATATATTAAGATAACCGATTACGCATTTTTACTTGCGATATATAGGAACTATATGGCAAGTTTTGCATTCGTGCAAAATTTTGTCTGTCTGTCCACGCTCTTACAGCCAAAACCATTGGGTCGATTAAGTTTAAACTTAAAAGTTAAGGTTTTTAGCAGATTCGCGTTAGGCGTTTTTTTCATTTTTTTTTAAGACCAAAACTAACAGTGGCCCCCATACAATTTTTTTGTCAAAAAACGATAATTCGAATTTTCTCAAAAACAAACCGATAGATTTTTTTTTAATTTTGCTCTAAAATTTTATGTTTTAACTTGGCTTCTTTTAATAAGAAAAACATATTTTTGTATTGCTCAGGAAAGGTACCGCTCATAGAACCGTTATTTTGTTTTTAATTTTCTCAGCAACTTATGTACTGATTTCAATAATTTTTTTTGTGAATAAGCTCTTATATTGCTTTAACAATATTTGATTATCAAAAGTGCAATTTCTTTTTCTTTGGATTTTTAAAATAATATTGAATTTTTTTTTCAATATTCTATATCTCAAAAACGGGTTAATATTTTTTTACGAAATTCAAATGTAGAGCGTATATTTACAATCACTAAATAACTGCATACCAAAAATATTCTTAGAACAAAATTGAAAAAATTTATATATAAAAAATTAATTTAAAAAAAAACCGCACTAACGATTTTCGAAAAAAAATTTGGAAAAATCAAGGGCTTTTTTATTTATAAAATGGCATTTAAATTTTTGAAGAAAAACTTATTTTTCAGGTAAAATTTTGAATCTTAAATTAGAAAATTGGAGGTTTTTTCGACAAATCAAATGGCATTTATATCTTTGAAGACAAACTTATTTTACAGGTATATTTTTAAATCTTATATACATAGATACTTTTTTAAACAGACTCTTTGAATACAGGAGCAAGTTCGTGCGACCCAGTCGTGCATTTCATTTCTTTTCAATTTTTCATTCTATTTGAAAATACAAATATTATCAACCAAATTATTTCTGAATCTTTGATACTATAACTTTTAAAATAAATTTCGAACTAAGATAAACAGAGCGCTATTCATGAGGGCCAGTTTTCTAAACAATCACTCTGAACAGAAGAAATAATGAGACAATACTTACATACGACAAAGTACTGTACATTTTCTATGGTTGGAATAGTTTTAAAAGAATTTTCTTTTAGCCAATTTAAAGAAAATCCCAATGTAATGCGTTCATAGCTTCTAGACTGAATTTCCGACTAAAACCATATTTAACATTTTAAAAATGCATTAAATTTGCAACAATTCGTTTTTAGGGGGATTTTGTGACACTATTTTTGTCATCAAAAACACTTCAGGAAAAGAGCTGAAATTTGCATATCGGATCCAATAAAGTATTCTGATGGCACCTGTGAAACATGTTCATATATCCAGGTATGTGGTAGCACAAAGTGTAGCAAAGTTTCCGAAATTAGGGTAGGGCGGTTAAAGCACGAATTTCTGTACTTAACAGACATGCATTGCTGATAAAGATCAACATCCGAAGAAAAGGCAAGCATGTGGATAGAAGTCTTAGACAAGAAATATGTTGTAAAATAAGAAAAAATAAAATTGTTGTAAGTTAAAGAATTCATTTATAATAACATAATTTTTGTAAAAGCTGTTTTTATAACAAAACTATACATACATACATACATACATACATTATTTTACTATTAACAAAGTGACAACAGAAAATACAAACCACAAAAAAGATGTTTTTAGCTTAACAAAATTAAATAAAAAAGGTAAAAAATAAATTGAGCTGTCAAAATAAAACTAATTTTAGTTTTTATTTAGTTTTTGCTTTAAAAAAAAAAAGGAATTTATATCTTTTCATAATATAGACAAAATAAAATTTCAAAAGGGAGAATTTATATAAAAAGAAATGATTATGCCACTCAGAGTAAACAAAACAAAAATGCTTGAAAATACAACCATTACAGATATTGTTTCAAAAAGGGTTGATTTAGTATTGGTGATCTGATTTAAATACTGGTCAGATTAACTGCATTATCTAAAACTATTCAGGCCTTTCACAATTTTCCGCCTTCCAAAATTTGCTACCCTGCATACATTCACAAAGACCAATACTTTCCTTTCAAGTACATGTATTGTTTGTTTACGGAAAAGTCAAACAACATTATTCTTTTCTCAAAGTAATCGAATTATTCAAACTGACTTATCTACGATTTTATATTAGCATTTTGTGCGATGATGCCAAAGAAACTGACATCTTCTGATGTAAATAAATTGAAAATGCATGAAAACATTCAAATTTTACCTATGTAGCTGAAATATTATTTCCGCAATGAAAGTGTCGATATAATGTCATGTTTACATCATTCATCAATGCATGCGCATGTCTTCTTAAACTGCTCAAATGAAAACAAGCAAACTTCGACTAACATAAACAAAAGATAAAATTGAAATAAATATTCTTAGAGGAATAATTAGGTGTAAAGTAAAAGGTGTGTGTGATGTGTATATATAAAATTCAAAAACTTTATTAACAAAACAAGAATTGGGAATATGGAAAACAGTCTGTCACACAAGAACAAGTTATATTATGTAAATTACTATTATATACCATTGAATTCATTTTTGAAAGGATTCTGCTCTAAGATAAAAATAAATTGCGTGGCGCAACAGTCATTTGAGAACTAGGGCCTAGTGACTTACAACTCTCAAGTATTCCTGTGTCCGAGTACTGTAGTCAGGGATGGAGGGGACTTACAGTTTTAAGCCAAATCCGAACGGCTAATTTGAGAAAGCACTTCTCGTGACAAGAATAATTACTCTTGGAGAATTTATCAATTCCTCGCAAGAGGCAGTAGGTACCCGTGAAAAAAACTTTAGATGGCATAGGCAGGGATCGAACCCAAGGCCTCTGGCATGACAGTCCAATGAACTTTTTTTTTTTATTCTTATTACTTCAATCTGAAGCCTATCTTAGAACGAGACAAAAAATCATAAAACTAGCCTAATTGACCATAATTTACAACTAACTGGTCCCATACGAACACTCTAAGTTAAACTATAAAACTTAATACTAATGCCTTTCGGCCCTAAGATCTATTTTACTTCAATTAAATTTTATTTATTTTTGTATTTATTAGAAAATTTGAAAACAAACTAATATCAATATCTCTTTTTTAATTTTTACTTAAAAACTACTTAAAATAAGGTCCTTAATACAAAACTTAAACTAACTTTTTGTTTTTCATTTTTTGTTTTCCTTTTTTTTATTTCATGCACTAACCATCATAAATATTTAAACGAATCTTGGTAGGAATGGCGTATTTAAATAGACTGAACAAATTTTTAACTTCTTATAGGATACAAAACAATAACGCTAGCAACTTGAATTCAATTTTTTATTTTATATTGTGACGTGATATCCAACTTATATAATTTTGAAAAAAAAAATCAATAAACGTTTTTTTGTATATACAAAAATAAAACCATATAAAAAACATTAATAAAACTTGGTGAAAATTGATTTTGAAATTTTCAAAAATTAAACATATAGTCTTCAAACTAATTTAATCTTAAAGGTACAAAATATTGTCTTCGACATTCAGTAAAATTTGTATCAAAACCCAAATGTCAGTTTTTCACAAAAATTAAAATCTACAAAAAAAAATTAGCAAAATTGGTAAAAATTGATGTTCGATTCTCGATATTTCGTGAATAAATGAAGGTATTGTCTTCAAAATGATTTCATTCTGTGAAAAATGTTGTTGTTAACGTAAGATATTGGTCTTATAAAAATCCAATCCAATTTGTTTATATAAGTTTTCGACTATTTCTTTATATTCAAAATTTTCAGTTAATTAAAAAAAAATTAACTGACAATTTTTTGTACAAAACACACAAAAAAACAAATAACTGATAAATGGTTTTCGAATTTCGACTTTCGAATTCGGGTTATAGAGACATTAAGGGAAACTATAAAACTAACGATGGTTCAAACAAGGGGGCCACATTACCATTCTTAAAAGTCTGATATCGGTATTTTATACTTTTTTAATTGCGACATATAGGAACTATATGGCAAGTTTTGCATTCGTTCAAAATTTTGTCTGTCTGTCCACGCTCCTACAGCCTAAACCATTGGGTCGATTAAGTTCAAACTTGGAAGTTAAGGTTTTGAGCAGATTCGCGTTAGGCGTTTTTTTCATTTTTTTTAAGATCAAAACTAACAGTGGCCCCCATACAATTTTTTGGTCAAAAAACGATAATTCGAATTTTCTCAAAAACAAACCGATAGATTTTTTTTAATTTTCTCTAAAATTTTATGTTTTAACTTGGCTTCTTTTAATAAGAAAAAGAGGAAAGGTACCGCTCATAGAACCGTTATTTTGTTTTTTAATTTTCTCAACAACTTATGTACTGATTTCAATAATTTTTTTTGTGAATAAGCTCTTATATTGCTTTAACAATATTTGATTATCAAAAGTGCAATTTCTTTTTCTTTGGATTTTTAAAATAATATTGAATTTTTTTTTCAATATTCTATATCTCAAAAACGGGTTAATATTTTTTTACGAAATTCAAATGTAGAGCGTATATTTACAATCACTAAATAACTGCATACATAAAAATATTCTTAGAACAAAATTGAAAAATTTTATATATAAAAAATTAATTTAAAAAAAAACCGCTCTAACGATTTTCGAAAAAAAATTTGGAAAAATCAAGGTCTTTTTTATTTATAAAATGGCATTTAATTATGATTATTATTATTTTAACTGTATTGAATGTAACCCCCTCCCAAAAAAATGGAGGTTTTTTCGACAAATCAAATGGCATTTATATCTTTGAAGACAAACTTATTTTACAGGTATATTTTTAAATCTTATATACTTAGATACTTTTTAAACAGACTCTTTGAATACAGGAGCAAGTTCGTGCGACCCAGTCGTGCATTTTATTTGTAGTACCTACCCGTAACTTGATGGTTAGTGCGTTAAACTGTCATGCAAGGGGTCTTGAGTTCAATCCCTGCCTGTGCCACCTAACTCTTGCGAGGAATGGACAAATCCTTCAAGAGTAATTCTTTACATGAAAAGTGCTTTCTCAAATTAGCCGTTCGGATTCGGCATGTAAACTATAGGTCCCTTCCATCGCTGACAACATTACTCGCACACAGGAATGGTTGAGAGTTGTAAGTCACTAGGCCCTGGTTCTTCATGGACTGTTGCGCCACCTAATTTATTTATTTATCGGTATACTTTTACACACATGTAAGCTTGTGCTAAGCCAGGGCACCCTAGAGACAAATCTGGCCAAAGCTTGATGATAAAAATTGCACATTATGTGGGTTGTAGGTGTTCCACCAAGACACTGTACTGCATTTCGGCTTAGAGTTTCTGCAAATTATTTTGACAGAAGTTGAATGGATGAAAAAGGGAGAGGAGACAGTTTCTCTCCTAAGTGGAGTCTACTATACCGATCATAGTAGGTTTGCGTTGAAGATCGACATTGGCATAAATACGTATTTAGAGCATATCTTTTTTCATAGTTTAAGAACACTAAATCCTACTTCCAAATGTAAGAGACAAAACAGGCTGTATCCAATTGATGAGCTTGAATTTTGGGTGAGATATGCATAAGTCTATTAGATATAATAATTTTAATTATTAATATGTGCACTTGTATATATACATATGTAAGCGCTTATGAAGAGGGAGCACATGCCATTGTGATTAAATAATTATTTTTGCTCATAGATCTTGTAAGAGCTATATGTGATGAATGGGATTATTGTTCACACCTCTGCCTAATGAAAATAAAATTTAAGACTTTGTGTGCTATAATTTTATTTCTTATTTATAATCCTAAAACCATTAATTTATCAACAACCACGCCATTGTTTGCCGACATTGTATACAATTTCAGAAATTCAAGTTGATAAATTAATGACCGTACTATATTTCTCTCAGATATGTATGTACGTACATATATCCAGGGCATGTGTGTTGTGCACATTTCAAGTGCTCTCTACAGGATTGCGAAATTAGTTTGACAAAACATTTCTTTTTATATTAAAAAAAAGCATTTTAAATACTAAATTCTTCAACAAAGTCAAAACTGAGGCATAATTTTGATTTTTTTGACATAAAAATGAAGTTCAGGTTAATTGTCAAGTTCATTTGAATAATTTTGGAATAAGTGATTTATGATGCATTTTGAATTCGAGAAATATACTTGCAATAAGCATAATAGTATTTGATTATTAGATAGATTTTTATTTTCGGTATTTAGATATACATTTGGTAAGCTACCGCACAGTTTACACACAGAGATTTGATATGCTATATTAATATCTTTCTACTGAATAAGTATTTTAATTTAAATAAAGTTTACAAAAAAATAAAGAATTTACTTTGAAAGAAAGTACAAATAAAACCTTCAATGATTATTAATTTTTAAGAACAATATCGATTTTTGTGAATATAATTGTGACATAATAATGTGGCCTTAAAGCCCTTCCATCAAGGTCCAAAGTAGATAAAGAAGACACAAATGAAAAACATGAGCTTTGAAAAACTACTAGTGTAACTTTCTTGGCCATTAAAAGTAAATTGAACGCAGTCTTATCAAGAACAACAATCTAAAACCAGTTAATAATTATAAATAAAGTTTTTTGGCTGAAGAAAAAAACTTCCTAATCTGAGAAAAGAAAATATTTAAAAAATAAAACACTTTTACCGTAAATTTTGGATTGAAGTTTCATTCCGAGACAAAAATATACATTAGAGATCTGAGCAGAACATAATAATAATTTGATCGCAAATATACAATACATACGCAGAAGACAATTAATGATATTGGACTCTGATGTGGGCAGTGGAGCTATTTTTACATCATCAGGAATTGGCGTCAATTTTTTGGATAGAAGGAATTATGGATTGAGTTCGAGTTGTAAGTTCTGTAATGATGACTCTTTCCGAAGAGGACGAGAGGACTAAGTACTTGATATTAGTAATAATTGTTGTTCTATTCTATTATTTTGACGATAAATAATGATAATAATTCATTTTAACTATGTTTTCTTTATAAATACGGGTCATAGACTAAATGAACGTTTTATTTTATAAATAAAACAAAAATTGAAAATCTATCGATGTACAGGTTTCTCAGAGAAAATAAGAAATACAAAAAATCATATTTTATTTTTTAATATCATCTGGTTTCCTTTTACTCCAAAATTTAACTGCCTGCTCTCTGTCTATACATAAATAAATACATATGAATATAGATATGTTCACCTAAATAATTTCTAATGTTTTCATTAAAATCGATTTGCTGTACGTTGTAATTCTGGAGATATCTTATTATATTTTACACGTCAATTCGCCTCTGTCATAAGGGTTAATGCATCCGACTGTAAAGTTTCGGGTATGTTGAATTAATAATTAGGTATACAATCTAAAAGAAATTATTATTCACATAATGAAATGCTGTCAGCCTTGAATGAAATAGGTACTCAAATGTATTTTTAATTACTTTATAATATCTTATTTTTTGACTTGTGTGAGCCTCAATTCGTCTTTATAAAGGGTGTTGTAAAGTTTAGAAGTTAACTGCTATAATAGGTAAAAATACTTTGGGAATTCAAGTTGTCACATCAAGCTCATTTTGGCTTATCAAAACTTTTAACAAAAATCTAAATCAGGTGAATCGTTTTCGAGAACAATTGAGGTGTATACTTTTTTCCATTTAAAACAATGTTTCTTACAAAACTCTGACGTAAAGATGAATATACTTTTCTCAAAAACGTAAAATGGTATGATTTATTTTTTAAATATTACAAACAAAAAATAGTGTGTTGTTTATGCACAGCACTTTGTGTTTATATCAAGAAAACGAATACAAATTTATCGTTTGTTTTCAGTTATTAAAAATATCCATGAAGTACTTTGATGAGGATTTTACGAAAGCATGATTAAAATTTATGAGCTAAGAGCAATTTTGTTATAGCAATTTATCATTGATCTTATTTTAGATAGAAATGTTAACTCTAATCTTTTTTAAAATTAAAAATAAGATTAATTAGTTGAAAGCAGTCTTGTATTGAGGAAGGTAAAACCGTGGTTGTTTTGGATATTACCATTTTTTCGTTAGATGTAATTCCTATGAAATTAATGTTTAATTAATGTTTAATAATATGAATAATAATTTTTAATGAGAGGATTAAAGAAAAGAAATTACCCTGAAATTGTGCTTGGAAGATGCACAACATTTAGAGAAGAAAAAAATTCGTTCGAATTCGGTATATATAAACTGCAGGTCCCCTCCATCCCTAACATAACTCGCATACAGGAATGGTTAAAAGGTTGTAAGTCAGTTGGCCCTGGTTCACTGCGAGCTCTTGCTTGTTAATGGCTTAATACCTGTAAAACAAAATTGTACAATACGAAATGCAAAATACGAATCTTTTTAAAAC
The DNA here is from genome assembly GCA_951509635.1 of Eupeodes luniger. Classification (NCBI taxonomy): domain Eukaryota; kingdom Metazoa; phylum Arthropoda; class Insecta; order Diptera; family Syrphidae; genus Eupeodes; species Eupeodes luniger. The sequence goes on along the minus strand of OX608075.1, from coordinate 57,256,632 downwards.
TGTATTTAAAACTATGTTGATTTTAATAAAATGATTTTTGTTTGTTCTTATAAGCTGTTTGGGTGTGCATATTTTTCCGACTTCGTTACTTTTCATGTTTCTCTAAAACATTTATTTGATAAGTTTTCAATAAAATATGTATATAATAAATATACACATTATATTTATTTGAATCGAAATGTATTTCATATATTTCTCAAAAATGTGTTCTTAATTTAATAATAAATTTTCTTATTTGATCAGTCTTAATTATTTTAAATTAAGTTTACTAGTTTAAAAAGAAATAATGGAATTAAAATTATGTATCATTAAGTTCTTTTGGTTATCAATAAAAAACTCAGACATATTAAAATCTTAGTGTTAACTGAAAAAATGCGCTTAAGAAAAACTGAGAATATTGCATCAAACCTTAAAGATGGATTTCGTGAACTGCTCATGGAAAATTTCATAAAAGGGTATGGCACAGCAACCATAGCCGTGACGGCCATTTGGCTTGTATTGTTTTTCATAATAATCACCTTTACAATGAAACATACATTCATTGATTTCTCCTAAAAATACTCATTTCTCTTTATACCAAAATCAAAAACAAAATTATTGAATTATAAGAGTAGATTTTTTTTTTCGAAGATCCATTTATTATTCTTGTTTTTTGGGGTTAAATACAAAGTACAGTGAGAAATTGCCAAAAATCCATACGCATCATTCCGATTTTTATCGAAATAATTTAAAATAAAAACAAACAAATTGTAATATAATTTAGAAAAATTATACAACATCTAATTTTAACTTGAAAATAGACAATATTAAAGAGAATATCCGGATTAATTTATAATTAATTTGTTTTTCTCTTTCCGGCTTTTCATTTCGCAAATTGATTCCAAATGAAATAAGAACCGAAGAAAAGGGGTTATGGAAGGATCAATTTTATGCTGAGCAAAGTAAGAAACCAGAATAAGAAGTATGATTTTAAATTTGTATCTGTATCTTTTTTGAAAGACTTAACAAGATACTTTTTAAATTGTATTCTGATAGGTAGTGGTGCAACAATCCGTAGAGAGTCACCACGCAAGTAATTAAATTTGTTGAAATAAATTGAGTTTGCAAAACAAGTTATATCGAAATATCAAAGTTCACCGACGCAACGTCTTAAAGTGGATTGACATGTATTTGCATCTGCATAATGCAGAAAGTAGAAGCTATAACTTTTCTGTACAGTACTTTGATGCCGCAAGCAAGATTTAAATAAATCAAATAACCTTACAAAAGCTAAAAATAGCAAGGAAATCGGAAAATATTTTCGAACAGCCAAAAATATTGCTTCAAAAGAAAAAATGTGGCTATACTAAGATACATAGTGTTTTTAAATAGTTAAAAGGTACTTATAATCGTATACTGATATCATAAGTAGGGAAGTCAGTTTGTTTTCTTGTTTGTCCGTCCTTCAAGTCGCAACATAGCAATATTATGGCAAGATTTTTGGTGTGGAGGTAGTTATGAGACTGATGAGTGTTTTAAGCTACTTTTTGTTGCGTTAAAATATCAGATCCGCCGGTAACACTTAAATTTAATATTACATATATTTTTTTATACCCTAATTAGTAGAATACCATTTGCTGTTTCCTGCTTTTGGACCTATCATAATCATAAGGCGTTTCTTCTTTTATTTTATTTGTTGGGTTGGGTACAGATTGGTCGAAACATCAGCCGTCTAGACTATTTTTTACACATACAAATTGTGTCTGGCCCACCCTTTGTTTCAGTATTAAGTATGATGTGCGATCACGTACTTAAATTACATACATACATATATTAAAGCATTAATTTTCGTTACCAACAAAGTGGTTGACGTATCCTATGTAATTAAAATTGCAACTAAATATAATACCAACAAACTAATCAACATGTCTGTTTGCTTAAAAGAATGCTTAAGTATACATAATAATCAATCAAACTACCCTTAAACCCATATGGCTTTTATGTCAAAACACTTATAGACACTTAAAAACGCTAAAACGATACTATCGCTGGAGCTGCCTATCATAGGTGTTACCATGTAAACGTCCCTTTCTTCTTAAGCAAACAAAAAAATTAACATTCATTGCTTCATAAGTATCAATAGTCCGATCCCTATTTCCAATTTTGTTGATTACCGTAGATACATACATTTATAGTATTAAAACAAACAAAAATCATTTAGAGTATTGGTATGTTTATATGAATAAGAAACATAAAAAAAACAAAAACTCTCCTTAATAACAATAATTGAAAAATAAAGCCTAAGAGCCCACAGGTTGTTAAAGTTAACCGCGAAATACGCACATGAGTCGCAAGCTGAGCAAAATATTATGACACAAATCGTTGTCTTAAAGTTTCTGACCGTGGTATTAGTGGTTTATTATCGGGTCAAAACACCTACTTGTCACTTAACAAATTGTAGTTCTATTAACAAAGCTTATGTAAATTGAATATTAAGTTTTATGCACTTTTTATATAAAAATAGCTAAAACTATTTCTTTTTGTGCATATCTCGAAAAAGCTAATTGATAACAAAAATTATTTTTGTTGTGATTTTAGGTATAATACAAAAAATCAAAAATGTTGTTACCATTTGTAATATCATTGAAAGTTTTGTTCGAGACGATGGAGTTATATTTTTTGGAAAAAAAAATCAAAATTTTAAAGTATTAACATTCCAAAAAAATATGGTTCTTCAAAGAAAGATATTGTAAAACAGATAGAAGCAAAAAACAGACAACAAATTCTCTTTCGTATAAGTGTACAACAGACAAAAAGATAAAATAATGGGTTAACTTATGATGCTTTTTCAGTAACACCATTTCCTAAAATGATTTGAAAAATTTTGAAAAATTGAGCTAACGAAATTCTTGCCTTATTTTTTGAAAAACCAAGAAAAACAATTGTTTATTTACTATTTTGTCTACAGATTTCTCCTATCAGGTCGAAAAGATTATTTAAGTTTAATTTCATTCTTTCTCCGTATAGAAATCTAGACACTTGTATATACATATGTTTAAAAAGTGCTGCGATACAAAAATATATTAGTTTACAATTTAGGACACTTTCATATTCAAAGAAAAAAGTATAAGAACTTGTAAAACATTTCGTGGGATCAAAAAATGTTGTCCAAAAAGTTTTAGGTGTTGGTTGTATTTACTAAAAAACAAATGCAATCAATTTTCTCAACAAATGTTTAAATGGATTTGAATTAACAAAAATGTACTAATTTGTTGGAACCAATTTATTGTTTTAAAGTTTAATACGACAAACAAATATTAGCTTAGCAAATAATTAGAAAATAACGGCGGTTTATCCTTCTTTCAAAGAATTTGCCAATTTTTGCTCCAATACATTGTCATTCATCCAATATACTACGGCGACTGCTATGGAGAACAAAGGCAGCGACTATTTGGGTGTGGATTTATTGTTGGAACTAGACTCAGGCAAACATTCTTTAGTTACAACAGTGTGACGGAGCGCATCACGACAATCCGCATCAGGGCTAAATTTGCTAACATAAGCCTCATATGCGCGCATGCCCTATCAGAGGAAAAAGATGGAGACACCAAAGACATATTCTTCGAGCTCTTGGACAACACATATGAACAGTTCCCTGGCTATGACATTAAAATTGTTTTAGGAGATTTTTAAGCCAATCTAGGACGAGAAGACATCTTTGGTGGCACAATTGGAAGATACATCACAGATGCTCGGAAGAAAGCATGCCCGATGAGTGGAATCTCAGTATAGTTTGCACAATATTCAAGAAAGGATACCCTTTGAACTGCGCCAACTGCAGAGGGATCAGTCTCCAGAACATCGTGTATAGGATCCTTTCTTCAGTATTATGTGAACGTCTAAGACCGTTCGTCAACAACCTGATAGGTCCATATAAGTGTGGCTTCATTGACAAAATATTCACATAACGGAAGATCCTGGAAAAAAACCGGTTTTTCAAAGACGCGTATGAGACCATCAGTAGGGAAGAGCTTTACAGAGCAATCTCTAGTTTTGGCATCCCTATAAAACTTGCACAAACGGGTGCAGAAAGCCCATGGAGAATGCACATTGCTCTATCAAGGTCAGAAAAGATCTAACCGATGCGTTTGATATCAAAAGAGGTTTTCGACAAGGGGTAGCACTGTTAAAACATCGTTCTGGAAAGAATTGTGTAAAAGTCAATCGTCAACACCAGAGGCACAATCTTCCAATTACTCGGATACGCCGATGATATTGACATAATTGGAAGATCAAACAGTGAAGTCAGTGGAGCGTTTTTGAGCATTGCATCGGAATTGAAGAAGATGGGTTATGTAAGGGCATGCTAGATGGTCACAGAGTACCACCTGCCTAGCAACCAAGCAAACATGGCCAAGCATAGACTTAAAACGGTCAAAAGGCTTGATATCCCTGAGCAGACAAAGTATAAGCTCTACAATTGGAGTAATAACAGGACACTGCCTCATAGGAAGACATGCTCTGAGGCTAGGGGTCTATACAAATGACTTCTGTAGAAGCTGCATGGACGAGGAGGAAGAGGAAACAGTCTAACACCTTCTATGTATATGTCCAGCACTTTCCATTAGAAGGAATAACTTTCTCGGTAATCCCTTCTTCGATAATACCAGTGAACTGGCAACGATTGACACAAAAACTGGAGACAACTAGATAGGGACCGAGCCGACTGGAGAAGCTTGTTGGTTGAGGCCCAGGTAGCACTCCCTTTAATAAGTACGCAAGTTTGCAATTTTGCTATTTCTTTCGTTTAAAAATTTGTATGCTTCATGTGTGTGTACGAAAATGATATTAATTTTTTGTTTGCTGAAAACATAATAGGAAACTCATAAAAAATATGCCAAAAGTTTTTAATAAAATGTGTCTAGTTAATTTGTCTAACGAGTTAAAAATTGTGTCCCTAGTGGGTACTTACTTCTGTGACTATGTGTATAATTTAAACTTGCCCAACAAATACAACAATTTATAAATTACTTAGTAATTTCAAAAACAGACAGAAAAAAGAAAATCTTTAAAAAAATGTCCTGCCAGGAACAGTATCATCGAAATTGTCGGTTTTATTATTTTTATCATATTTTTAAGAATTAATGTATCTAAAAATGTTTTTATATGAATCAAAATATCATATACACATATACATAAATTTATATATGTATCTATATTTATGTATATAAATATTATTGGCAATTGTGTGTTCATTGAGATTGAGAGTCCTTTGAATTTATTTTTTCTGAGTTATTTAACGTATCTGAAGGACTATTTGAATAATGTGTGAAATTGTGTACAACAATCTTTTGTGACAATCTATATGCCTGCTGATTATGATGGCAAGAAATATATTCTGAAATATAAAAATAAATATCCTTGCTGACAGAAGCAATATATATGTATTTCATAAGATTGATGATTTTGTAATTTTGAGCAATCTTGTTTCTTTTTTTTTTTAAGAAAATAAATATTATTGGGGCTTGACAATATCATAAATATGTTTCACTTGAAAAAATAAGATAACTCATTTTTTCTGTTCAGTTGGTATTTGTATAGGGTGTACCTACTGTAATTTTCTATTGGTTAAAATAACTGCCTTTGCATTTCAAATGGTTTTGTCGCCGATTTCTAGGCATCTACGGATGTCCAGGATGACCATGGAGAATTCACGCTGCTCCATAAAGGTTGGAAACAACTTAACAGAACCTTTCGATGTCAAAAAAGGTTTAAGACGAGGTGATGCGTTGTCATGCGTTTTTTTAAACATCGTACTTGAAAGAATAGTGTAAAGCTCCCACGTCAACACTAGATGCACTATCTCTCAAAAGTATGTCCAATTACAAGCATATGCTGATGACATTGACATATTGACACATTGACATGTTAGGCTTTAATAAATTGTATTATTTTTTTACTAACAACTAACACATGCACTTATGATGAGCCTCTGATCGTAGTTTGACGCTTGCTATAAGCTTACTATAATAAATAAATTAGGTGGCGCAACAGTCCGTAGAGAACCAGGGCCTAGTGACTTACAACTCTCAACCATTCCTGTGTGCGAGTAATTGCAGGGATGGAGGGGACCTACAGTTTATATGCCGAATCCGAACGGCTAATTTGAGAAAGCACTTTTTCATGACAAGAATTACTCTTGGAGAATTTGTCAATTCCTCGCAAGAGGTAGTACCCGTGAAAACTCTTTTTTTTTTTTAAATTAAGGTGGCACAGGCAGGGATTGAACCCAAGACCTCTCGCATGACAGTCCAACGCACTAACCATCATGCCACGGGTACTACTATATATATAGCTTACTACTTTCTGAAATTCTGAAGTGTAAAAAAAAAAAAAAATAATTGGAAGAATTTAGCGTGATGTCAATGGGGCTTTTGTGAGTATTGAGGCAGAGGCGGCAAAAATGGGTTTAACGGTTAATGAGGGTAAAACAAAGTACACGCTGTCGTCAAGAAAGAACTTACAACACTGACGCCGAAGTGTCGGTCAAAACGTCATCATCGACAGACGTAACTTTGAGGTAGTCAAGGACTTCGTCTACCTAGGCTCAGCTATGAACGCAGAAAGCAACACCAGCGTTGAGATCAAACGAAGAATAACTCTTGCTAACCGCGGTTTTTTTGGGTTAAGATAGCCCTCTTTCGAGAGACCTAGCAAGGCCCTCTTTCGAGGGACCAAAGTAACGCTATATAAGACCCTCATCATCCCCGTCCTGCTATACGGTGCAGAAGCATGGACTATGACAAAAGCGGATGAGAGCACCTTGGGTCGTTTCGTATACATAGAAGGGAAGGGAAGATGGAACGACGAGCTGTACAGCGACGTAGACTTAGCCAGGAGGCTAAAAGTCCATACGACTAAGATGGCTGGGTCACGTAGAGCGCATGGAAACCAATGCTCCGGCCCGGAGATTCTTCGAATCCACACCCACAGGACAACGCAGTAGAGGAAGACCGCGAATCAGGTGGTGCGCACAAGTGGAAAGTGACCTCACCCAACTTGGAGCGCGAAACTGGAGACATCTAGCTAGGGACCAGTCTAGATGGGGAAGTTTGTTGGGTGAGTCCCTAGTTCACACGGGACTGTAGCGCCACCTTAAGTAAGTAAGTAAGTTTCTTAAACTACTCGCTACTAATCATCACGACACGGGTGACGAGTGTTTCACACAAGCACAAAAGCATTCCAGATTTTTGTTATAGACCTATAAAGAAGAAACGAAGAGGAACTGTTTTCATTTCAATGAGTTGGAAAATTGATTTCTTAGAGGAAGAGAACTTCTTAGTTCTCTTGGTTCATTCCACACCTTTCGCTATTCCGTACCTATTATCTGTTTTGGAAAGGCTTCTTCCACACGAAAGTTGTTTACAAAATGCAGTCATTTTATGCATAATGGCTATAAAACAAAAATTAATAAATCAATCTTAATAATAAACAATTTAGTCAAAAAACTTACATTTTAAAATGTTTGTCATCGTCTTCGTATCCAACTTTCAAGTGCAAATTTAAGCAATCAAATGTGTTAAATATGCCCTAATCTAACGCTTTTTAGGAAAAAATTGTTCGACTTTGCATTTTTTTGGGTGAAACTCAAAGTAAGGGTAAAGAACAAGATTATTTTGGGTGGAATGAGTTTTTGGCGAAACTCCTGAAAGTGAAGTGAAATTCGGAAAGATCTTTCTTTATTCCACCAAAATCAAAAGATTTGTCCGAAAAAAAGTGCTGTTTTAAGGCTCCGTACCATGCGAGATGCTCCCCAAACCATTAATCAATGGTGGAACCGGTAAAATTTATACTTTTATTTTCCAAAACCGATAAATACAATTTATAGTCATCAGGGCATTCCATAGGTAGATTTTTCTTTATCAAGAACATCAACTTGATTCCAAAAGTTTTCCCACATCATAAGAATGCGACAAAATCTCAAAAATATTTTACTTTCAACTGTATTATTTAATTGTTACGTCTGAAACATTTCACAATTTAATTAAAATATTATTTCGAATTGTACCTAATTAGATTGATATTGAATGTTGGGTCGAATTCTGCCAAACTCAAAAATTTAAATAGTTAAAATTCAACAATATGTTGTCTTAACTCCAAAAAGTTGAAAAAGGTATCATAATTCAACTTAAATTTTGAAAAAGTACTGAATTTAAAGATTTAATATAGTATTTCCTGTTTTATTTTTTTCTTTAGCTGTTAAATTTATGCATGTGTCGTTTTCTTGTTACTTCATTTAATTTCCCCAATATTCAATAGATTGTTGTAGATAGAAGTCGTTTTCATTTGTATAATCTTTTGTGTGACTGTTATTTAGCTAAGTAGTGATTTGAAAGTCGCAGCATAAATGGAATCACTAAATGAAAGAACAACATTTTCAATTTCTTCTTGTGGATTCAATAATTTACTGCATTAGATGTAGGCTTTAATTTCTTACAGTTATTTTGCTTAGTAGTGATTTCAAGTTCACCATGTTAATTGAAATACTAGCAAATATTGGTAAATCGCAATGCTTTAATATACAAACTTTCGCAGATGGGTGTTTCAACCATTTTTTTACATGTCATCAAGAATATGTACACAAAAACAGAAGCTAACGTCTGGGATGGAGCGCATTATTCTGAATGGTTTAGTACTGATTCTGGTGTCAAACAAGGATGTCCGCTTAGTGCACTTTTATTTTCACTATTTATTAATGACATAGTTAACGACTTACCTGGAGGAATTAGAATGGCCGGAATCCGGATAAATGCTTTACTTTATGCTGACGACATGGTCATATTATCGGAATCGAAAGAAAATCTTCAATTGATGATAAACCGACTGTCTGCATACTGCGATAAATGGGGATTAGAAATCAATACTGATAAATCAAAAATAATGATCTTTTCGCGATCCAATCGGACTGAAGCTGGAAGTAATTGGAAGTACAACCGGAAGAAGTTTGGAAGTGACAAACGAATATAGATATCTTGGAGTGAACCTCAACCCACGACTGAATTTTAGTAAGAACCTTGACATTAAAGCCAAAACATCACAAAGTCTAATAAACTTAACATGGAGAAAGATTTTCTCGAACAACCTTGTATATTTGTCTACCAAATACCTAATTTTTAATTCAGTTGTGAAGTCCACTTTATGTTATGCAGCTCAAGTTTGGGGAATGGAAGAGTACGAGGAAATTGAGAAATTTCAGAGGAGTTTCATCAAACAAATCTTTAACCTACCAATCAACACCCCGAACTATGCGATCTACTTAGAAACTGGCTTACCAAAGTTATTTACAAGCACTTTGAAACTACAAGCGGATTATATTATTAAAGTCTTAGGTTTTCCAGATGAGCGACTGAGCAAAATGATGCTGCTTTACGAAATAAGGAACAAAGACTGGTGGTATGACAAATGGCAACGAATTGCCACTTCATTTGGTGAAGATATGCAAATTAATACAAGCAACATTCTTGATCTTAAGGAAAAAATGTATAAAATTATTCAGCTTAATGAAGACTCGGTTCGGAATCAATTTATAAAAACAGCTATTGAATCAGAAAGTCGAATATTATATAGCCAGTTACAATTTAATCTAAGCAACAATAACTACTTCAATGAATCTTTAAGCTACAAAGATATTTCTTTAATTTTCAAAGCTAGATGCGAAGTCTTATGTCTCAACGGTAGACCATACAATGGGAGTTTCAACCAGTTCTGTACGCTCTGCAATAATAAATCCAAAGAAGACTGCTTCCATTTTATAAGCGTATGTCCAATTTTCAAATACAAGAGATTCTCATATTTTAAAAAATTCTCTCTCACTCTACAAGAGACAATCCTAATATTGAATGGACCAGATTGGAAAAATCGTAGTACCCGTGGCATGATGGTTAGTGCGTTGGACTGTCATGCGAGAGGTCTTGGGTTCGATCCCTGCCTGTGCCACCTTAATTTAAAAAATAAACGGGTACTGCCTCTTGCGAGGAATTGACAAATTCTCCAAGAGTAATGCTTGTCATGAAAAAGTGCTTTCTCAAATTAGCCGTTCGGATTCGGCATAAAACTGTAGGTCCCCTCCATCCCTGATAACAGTACTCGCACACAGGAATGGTTGAGAGTTGTAAGTCACTAGGCCCTGGTTCTCTACGGACTGTTGCGCCACCTAATTTATTTTTTTTTAGATTGGAAAAATCTTGTCAACTATCTGAAGGAAATTTGCAGATTTAGAAAACTGATTATGAGTGAATATGATTAAACTAGTAGATGTATATATGTATGTATGTAAAAATCAATATATAATTAAAACTAAAATTTAAAAGAAAGAAAACCAATGTAAGAAAAAATTTAAGTTGCTAGTCGAGCTGACGGCAAAGCCAAAGCTTTAAAATTCAAAACAAATGTTTATGTATTTATTTTAAAAAACTGTTAATAAATGAATTACTTACTTACTTACTTACTTACTAGGAAATTGAATTGAAATACTTTTAAAGACAAATTTGTTTAAATTTAAAATTTTGGATAATTCACTTGATTATAAGTATGAGAACATTAACAATTTAGGTACACAGAAATGTAAATCTACAAATATACTTTGTTTCTGTTTGTTAAATTTTTGTTATTCCATCTTCTAATCTATTTTCACTTCAGAATGAAGATGAATATTTTTATTGTAATATAGTTCAATATTATAATAGTTACAATTTTAAATTTACATTCCATTACATGCCAATATTCAAAATCCAACAATTAAAAGTCAACATACCCTTTCTCCTAAGAATAATGTTGATGACTGAACTGTATTAACTAACTAACTTACTTGGCGTTTACGTTTACGCCCATTCTACTCTACATACGTGATCATGAAAACAACCATTTCAATTTTATGATTTTTTTTATTACATGGCTCTTTCCATTTATAGCTTCACATCAGAGCTTCTTGGGAAGCATTATTGCACATCATCATTCATCATTAGATATTAGGATGGTATATATGTAGTAGGTATACATATGTATGTATACACAAAATTACATTATTTTTTCATTGCACTTATGGAATAGATAAAATATATAGCTAACCACCTTATAATCGCACATCATAGTATTTTTATAATGCGAAAATGCTATGAGATACAATGCAATGGATTTTCCATTAATAAATCGAAACCAACGTTTATTCCTATAGAGCTTCGTCAGTGTATCGTTAACATCAATTTAATTATGGTATCCTCTCATTACCAACGAAATTGCACATACATATATGTATATCCCTCTGCATTCGATTCAAAATTATTCTCCGCTCGCTGACTAACATCACATTAGGGTGTCCATCTACAGCCTTTAAAAATGAGTACAAAATAAATACAAAAAGAACACCTTGAGACTAAAATAGAGAACAAAACAAGAAATTAAAAACTCAAAAAACATTATAATAAATTTTGCTTTGAACAAACACATAGAAACTTCGATCTATAACATAAACTTAAAAAATGAATATCGATAACAGATTTTGTATTTTAATTTTAGTTATACATATGTAATAAATTACGATATAAACTTAAACTAATAGCACTAACTATCGGAGTCTGCGGCTGTACAACCTATAACAGAATTTCGGAAGAAACTCCTAGAAAAGTAAAATTGCCTGCAACTTAGCTAATGGGCTTTGGTGTTGAACCTCAATTTTTTTGTTTGCATTCGCAATTTCGAACTCAAGATTTAAATTAAACATGACAATGGTACAGAAGTAAAAAAAATTGGCCCGGCAATTTTGTGCGTCTGTGTGTTGGCCCGTTTTCGCTTTACAACCTTAACTATTGTGTCGATTAATTGAGATCAAACTTGTAAATTAAGCCTAAGACATTCTTTAATTTTTTTTAACGTAACAACATATGTAGATATATCTTTTTTTCAAAGATTTTTGGTGTTGTTCCCGAATTTAACCTCCGATTTAAGCTTTTAGCTCAAATTTAAAAAGAATCATTTCAAAATAATTTGTATACTACATATTTTCAATATATTTCAAAACCTTGGTTCATATGACGAATTCGTTATATGGATAAACAAATTACTTCTGTACCGCTATACGCAATTTCGGTTAAAACTCTTTCAACGTACATTCTTCATCGTTTCTTTAAGGTTTATGTGAGACAGGTAAAGCCTAACAACTAATGAGGATTTTTTTAAAGTAAATAAGATACTAAAGATTTGTTAATAAAGTATTGAAGATAGCGATTAAAGATTTGGAATTACCACGAATTTTATTGAACAAAACTACGTCACGAATTACCACAGCTTCAAAAGCGTAATAAGACTTTTATTTTTTCGAACTTTCAAAGCCTGTTGCAATAGATCAATTTTGAAGTCGAATTCGAACCAAGGCCATCGAAATCATAGAAAAAGATTTCAAAGATTTTTTCTTAGAGTAAATACAAATGTAGATACCTCCACGTATATTTATAGAAAACAAAGTAAATGCATTTGCGTATTTTTGTAACCTAACTGTTTTTTACAATTTTCAAATGTGGAATCATTTTCATCTGCTTTGATTTCGTCGTCTATTACATTCTCAGTTTTTACATCTTACATATATTTATAACAGGAATACATTAGAATATTTAACTACATTGTGTTTTTTTTTAATGAATAACATTTTATTGAAGTAATAGATTCTGGAGTATCATGTGCAATACCAGGTGTTATAATCACAATATCATAGGCTTCAAACAATGTAGGTATGATTCCACTGTAAATTTAATTGTTTCTTGCAAATTAGTTTCACCACAAAATATATACTTGATATTTATTCACTTGATATCCGTTACGGTTATAAACTAATGTTTAGTACAACAAAATAAAAAAGAGGGTGGAATGAGACTGATAACTTACCATTGGTAGCACCTAAATATTTTCAAAGGGTATTTTTTGTAACACTTGCTTACTTAAGGTGGCGCTACAGTCCTGAATGAACTAGGGACTCACTCAACAAACTTCTCGATCTAGCCCGGTCCCTAGCTAGATGTCTCCAGTTTCGCTCTCCAAGTTGGGTGAGGTCACTTTCCATTTCCACTTGTGCGCACCACCTGATCAGCGGTCTTCCTCTACTGCGCTGTCCAGTGGGTGTGGATTCGAAGAATTTCCGGGACTGATCATTGGTTTCCATGACCCAGCCATCGTAGTTGTTAGACTTTTACCCTTCAAGCTAAATCTACGTCGCTGTACAGCCCGTACAGTCTCGAAACAACCCAAGGTACTTTCATCCGCTTTTGTCATAGTCCATGCTTCTGCACAGTATAGCAGGACGGGGATGATGACGGTCTCATATAGAGCCACTTTGGTCCCTCGAAAGAGGGCTTTGCTAGGTCTCTCGAAAGAGGGCTTTCTTAACCCAAAAAAACCGTGGTTAGCGGTTATTCTTCGTTTGATCTCAGCGCTGGTGTTGCTTTCTGCGTTCATAGCTGAGCCTAGGTAGACGAAGTCCTTAACTACCTCAAAGTTACGTCTGTCGATGATGACGTTTTGACCGACACGTCGGCGTGCGTCGGTGTTGTAAGTTCTTTCTTGACGACAGCGTGTATTTTGTTTTGCCCTCATTAAAATACTCACAAAAGCCCCATTGACATCACGCTGAGTTTTTCCGATTATGTCAATGTCCTTACTGTATTTTCCTGCTTTGTTATCTATACAATAAAATGGATTTGAAATCAATATCTCTTTTGGTTCTTGAGATATGGACGATGAAAAAAGCTTCCCGAACATACGAACAGACATCTCTTCAAATATCTTTGATTTGGACCTTAAAACGTGCGTCGAGAAATGTCAAAATTATAAATTTGACAAATCGGACCGATTACAATAACTTATAATGGGAAGTTATTAACAATTGCGTCCATGATAAGCTGTGATGGCATCATGGTGTGTTAATAGATTGCCATCTATTCGGGAATGAAAAGCGAAAGAAATACAAAGTGAGAGATTACTAAAGACTCGGAGTAGGAAATGCTGGTACCAAAAAGTTTCACGCGTTCAATTTAATCGGAGGTTCTTGTTGCTTCAGCTTTAGATTATTTTTTTCTGATATTCATATACATGTGTAAGTTAAAATTAAAATTTTTTGTTTGACAATATTCTTTTCTTAGAACATAAACCATGTGCATTGTGCACATTGCATCAGAAACTATAGATGACGTTTTAACGTGTTACATTTTATTTTATTGGGTTTGATAGTTCATTCTGAGATATTTTGCCTTATACAAAGTTCGTTCTGCACATCTTGATATAATATGTAAAAATCAATATCTTTAATCGTTCTTTAGATATTTCCGAAAAAATAATTTATCCAGATCGTAAGAACATGTACGAACACACGAAGCTACGAAAGTACGTAGACACGAACAAATAGACTTTCTCTAAAAACCATTGATTTATGTTGTAGAGATCTTAAAACATCGAGAAATTTCAAATATTTCAATTTAACAAACCGGAATGCTAAAATTAACATTTAATGGGAAGCTCAAAGCTCAAAAAAAAAAATGGGATGTGAACTACACTGATAACTTTCCATTAATGCGACTAAAAATTGGACCTGATATTTTTTCGAACTAAGACGAATTATCATTTATGAACTTGGATTGTATTCAATCAATAAATTAAAATTTACCATCCGACAAGGGTGGCATATATGTGTGCTTCCCTGTGGTTTTAAATAGCTGTCACCTTTTAAGTACCTTATCTTTACTTTAAAACTTAATGGTTTTCGAATTTTGGATTTTATAACTTCCTAAAACTTAAAAGAAATAAATAGATAAATATCCATTGATTAATATAAATACATAAATTGATATAAATAATTTTGTAAGATAAATAAATAAGGTCCGGCAACAGCTCGAGAAAACCAGGTCCTAGTGACTTACAATTCTCAACCATTCCTGTGTATTTGTATTGTCAGAGATGTCGGGAACTACATTTTCATGACAAGAATTAGAATTGACGGATTTATCAATTCCTCGCAGGAGTTTGTGCTGAACAAGCACAAACATTTTCTGAGGTGAGTTGTTCATTATTGTACCTTTATTTATATTTATCATTTATATATCATATTTATTGGTTGTTTATGAAATGAAAATCAAGTGAAAAGTACCGCTGTTTTTTCCATCGCTCTTTGGCAGCCCTATATTTCTGAAAAGTCCAGTTTATGAGTCCAAAAATATACGTAAATTCAGAGAAAATTTCTTTCCAAGATCCCCTTGTAAGTTACTGCCATTTTGTTGATGTTTCAAACTCTAAACGGTGCCAAATTAGGTACCAGCTCCCCATCATACCACAATATAACATTCTCGTCTGTGATACCGCGCTCACAAACGTTCGTTTTTCTCATTTCGTGGATGTAATAAAAGCCATCAGGGCCATCAAAATTAAACTTTTTCTCAAAAAAAAAGAACATGTGAAGCCATTCATTTTTTTCAACCTATATAGAGCCTAAAGAATTAAGAACACGTACTTTTTCGTTGCATGTTTAGTGGTGCGAACAAAATGAGAATGTCTAAGAAACGAACAACAACTGTTAAATCATCTGCTTGCACTAAAAAAACCTTCAGGAACAAAATTAAATAAAATAAACGCGCCAAATCTTATTTTTCACGTGACGATTTCGTCCGCATGGTTAAAAGCGTACGCGGACCAATAATAGTAAACCAATAAGAGTAGAGTTAAATTTCGACTTCTCACGAATTTGATCTAATTAATGTCGATATCAATGTTCTCCAGTTGGGCCAGACAACACCCAAAGAAATGTGTGCTGAATTTTTTGTTGAGTTCAACCACCTTTCTCAAGTTGTCAATAACCCCTCTTGAATATCGGTTAAAGGCTGAGCAGAAAACTTTCCTGCCTTGTTTCTAACCTTTGACACTGATAAATACACAATCAGTGTATTGAAGCATCTAGATACATCCGATCTAACCATAGTGTCATATCTGCTTATTTCTCGTGTCACACAAATCCAGTAAGATTAAAATCTCCTAAAAGCACCGTTTGGCAACACAAGAAAGGCAACTGTGACGGTCTCAATAATTGTGTCAGGATCTTGAACTTGAAAGGGTTGGAATTCTAAGCTAAATCATGGTTCGATTGGAGCTCCAAAGAGGTTAAGAAGGAGGTGTGCTTCCGGTATTTTTGAACCAACCAAACTGAGGAAACCGGAAAAGATTCAAGTAAGCCAGGAAAGCCTGCGACGACTATATTGGCAATATACTATACATATATATTGCAATGTGCCAAAGAAAAAGAATTTTTGGTCATTCGTAAAAAGATTCAGGAAATCCGCTGATCCCAAACCTTTTCCCCATTTTTTTAAATGATGTCCTGTCTCCAGCTTCTAATCCTCTTTATTGTTTCGCTGCTTAGATTTTTATATTCGATTCCAGAATATAGACTTACACTTCTCCACTTTAGATTTGGAAGTGAATGACACTTGTATCAATGAAATTGAAGATCTCTGGTATGTTAATAACCAGTCACTTCCTTTAGCACCTACTTAAGCCTCTTGGACAGTATTCATAGCAAAAATTGTAATGTAAATGTTTGGTGACAGTAACAACACTAAATCAATTACGCCACTCGAACACAGGCGTAAAGGTTCTTGTCTCACCACATTTTTACTGTTATTTTAACGAAAAATGCTCTAGTGAAATAGCCAGCTGCATTCCTCCTCTTAAACACTTTAATCGTGTCTTAAGTAATGCCCTAGTTTACACTTGAGACCAATTGCAGACGTACTATGAATACAGAGATTCATTCATTAGCCGTCATTGTTATGTTCAAGAGTTCCTAACAACTCACTTTCTTCAGCTCCCTTTTTTCTTAATGGTCTGTGACTTTGGCAATACCCTTTGAGTCCGAGCTAATTATACAATAAAATTCCAATCTTCCTCGCGTTTATGTTATGTTTAATATTGTAATATGTAATCTATGTATAAGAAAATGAAAATAAAGCTATTTTGCAAAAAAAATTAACATAATGAAATGAATACCAACATGGATTAATAGTATTTGTCTCAGCTTACATTTTGTTTTTTACACTCAAGGCTTTTAGAAGCCAGGTTGCATGTATATATACAGTTATACTTTTAGTCGAGGCTGCTACATATTTTATCATAACACTTAGTATTAATTTTAGTTGATAAGTTAAAAGCTTTTAGTTAAATTGAGTTCTCTCCTTAGTTAAGAAGACCTCTTAATAGAATGATATTATAAATGAAATGTTTTGAATATGAATACTTTTTCCAATGATGTAAATACTTTTGGCAAAGCTTGGGTAAAATAAAAAGAGCAATACTTTTTGTTGTGTAACACGTTTTGCATAGACACAACAAAATTTTGTATCTTATTTGGAGCACTTTTTTGCTAGAAGATTGCCTAATTTAATTAATTTGTTTTTGTTTTAGATTCAAACATAAATGTTGCACTGCACTAAATTTGAAGTTGATTTTTTAGGAAATAAATAAATAGTGATTTCTACAGGTGGGGAACGAGTTCCGCATAACAAAATCCCGTTTCTCAAAATCACAAATCACAGAATCCAGCAGCGACTTCAAATAAATTAAGTTTTAGAGACAATAAAATCGAAAGATTAAAAATGGAATGGTTTTCTTTCTAAATCAAATTTAAAAAAAGTGACCCCAAATGGGAGCTGGTCGAAATACTGTATTTTAAAATGATACTGCATGATCATAACACTGTTTGGTTAATATTATGTATTTCAAGATACTGTACATTTAAAATACTGTATATAAAAGTTCCGTATTGTCAAAATACTGTAGCTCATAATACTGTATAATACTGGATAGTTTTGACAGATCAATTAGTTTGGTGCAATTACTTATCCAATCGTTGATTATGATAAGAACAATTCATGTTAAAATGAACGAGGGAAACAAACAGTTAAGAAGAAGAAAATGAAAAAGAGAAAATAAGAAGATACCATTTGTTTTGTTTTCATTAGTTCAAAGACTTATGAATTATCATAGGTACATATGTTATTGTCCAAGGGAAGTATATTAGAACATTATGGTAATGAGAAATTATCATGATATTTTCTTTAAAAAAGTGTTCTGTTTTCAAAATTCTGTATTTCAAAATGCTGTTAATATGCTAAAAATAAAAATCATCTTTTTTACATTATCAAAACGAATTTTATTTTTTAGCCTTATTTACATCATTTTTAAATACAGAATTTTGATTTACAGAATTTTGAGATGCAGTATTTTGATCATACAGTATTTTGTACATACAGTGTTTTGAGATACAGTATTTTGACCCAACCCACCCCACATATCTCACCAACCAAATAAGTATTTGATATTTTATTTCAAATAATTATAATTATGAAAAAAAAAATCAATTAATGTTTTTTTATAACTCAAAAAACTGAAAAAAATAAAATGCACGATTGGGTCGAACGCACTTGCTCATGTATCCAAAGACTCTGTTTAAAATCATTCCCTGTTTTTTTATCATCAAGTCACATTATATACAATATAAAATTTAATTCAGGTCGCTACCATTACTGGTTCGTGACATATTTTGGGTTAACCGAAAAGTTAACCCTTTTTTTAAATTTATATGCATTATACATAGTAATAAAACCAACATTATTATCTGTGTATCAAAATTTATTTGAAGTCGATATCTTTACTGGTTCTTGCGATATAGATGACTAAAAAAGCTTTCCAAAAGTATACACGCAAGCACAGACATGTGTCCCCCGGGCCCGGGATTTTCTAGGGGCCCGTAAAATTGAAAGCAATGAGGAGTGTTTTTTTTAAATACAGGTAGGTACTCTAAATTCATCATCAACTTACCTATTCCCACTTATTTTTAGGGGCCCGAAAATTTTAAATCATTCATGCTTTCGCAATCGGGCCCCTGTTTGCATGTTATCTACCAATCTTTCAGTCACAAGCTTGCCGATCTGGGCCCCTGATTATTATTGGCGTACATTTTTGTTTATATTTAATTAAAAATTGGGCAACTCTGAACTATTGAAAGAAAGTTATAATAAATTGTTTCGCTTTTCTTACTTAATTTAACGTACATTTCAAATTCATTTTATTTTGAACATTTTTAAAAACAAAATAAGGGGCCCGGCAACTTAAAACAAAACACAAATATTTATTTCTGTTTCTGTTTTATAAAGTTTCTTTTCTTCTATTTTTGTTTCTGCTGGGAACGAAATTTTTGATTCGGTTTCGGGGGACCGGAAAATCCCACGCAAACGTGTTTCAATTGTGGTTTCCGTAATATTAATTAATTAATATTTTGAATAAATTGTTTACTGAAGATTCGAAGGATATCAAGTCACTTCAAAGTGTGCATATTAAACCAGCCATACAAAAATAGCAAGGAATTCTATATATAATAATATCGGACACCATTTTCTTCCTTGGCGAAAGGGGACTAGGACTACGAGGCGATAGCAATCTTATTGGAGAGCCAAATAATGGACATTTTTTGTTTAGCAGCAGTGCTCAACGTTGGGAAATTCTTAAGAAAAATGTGCCCGGATCCCTTCACAAACTTTCCAATACAAGATGGTCAGCTAGAATTAAGGCAGTGAAACCATTTGCAAATCATCTGAAAAACCTTAGAACATCATTAGAAGCCTTAAGTGATATTAATTTAACTGCTGAAGCTCGAAGAGATGTAAATGGCATTTTAAAATATATGCACAAATTTGAATGCGTCCTGATGTCTTTGATTTGGTGCAAGGTTCTTACCGCTATAAATAAAGGAAGTTTCCTTCTTCGAGCCAGAAACAGGACTATTGACGTTGAAATTCGAGATCTCGACAACTTGATCTTCATTTGAACATTATTCAAAACGGATGAGATCAATTTTTATCTGAATGCAAAGCAGTTGCTACTGGATTGGGGGATGTTCCAGAATGGTTTCCATCGAACCGAAAAAGGCAATTAAAGAGACATTTTGAAGAAAACCGAGAAGCTGGAAAGCAAATAGAAACAGACGAAGAAATAAATTTCAAGAGAAACACCTTTTACGTCATAGTTGATTCAATTATATCTGGAATTTCTCGTCGGTTCGATACGATGAAAAATTTGAATGCTACATTTTCATTTTTATGACAGTTTTCAACAATGGACGAACTTTGAGATTAAAAACTCTGCTACAAGGTTCATCCAAAAGTATAACTCGCATGTGTCTCAAGGGTTTAAAGAAGAAGTAATTCATCTGAAACACATTTATGAAGCCAATTTTGAAGCAGAACTTCCGCCAATTAGTTTGCTCAATGCTATTTATTCCCAGAACTTGGAGACGATTTTCTTCAACATTTGTGTTGCTCTCCGTGTGTTTTCCACCATACCTGTAACCGTAGCTAGTGCCGAACGTTCATTTAGCGTCCTTGCCAGAACAAATAATTTTCATCATTCGTGCTCATCACAAGATCGTGTTTCTGGACTTGCTACATTATGCATCGAAGCACCTTTGGCAAGGGAACTGAATTTCGACGCAATTATAAGTTGTTTTGCTGCTCAGAAATCTAGGAAAGCTCATTTACCAAAAGAAAATATATCATTGAATGCAAACTAACTCTAATAAAACATTGTAATAATATTTCAATGAAAAACAATAAAGAGTATTTAATGTAAAACTTTTAAAATACTTATTTTTTTTAAAAGCCAAATTTCAAATACTTTTACTTGGCTCTATTTTATTTTCATAGTAGGTAATAGATCTTCATACTATTTTTTTAATAGTTAATCGACCGTATTATCAGTTACTTACATGTCGTTGGCAATATCGAATTGAATGTATGATTCTGTTCGGATTCTGATCTAATCGCATGTAGAATTATTTTCTATCCATCCTCCATTTCAACTAAACTGGATGATAACCGTAAGATTGATTTGATGATTAACACTTTTTTCGGTTAATTTTTCAAACAAAAAATGATTATTTCCGTTAATTCCAACCAATTTTATGCTATTCGTAATTGAAATTAGAACGTACCATATCAGTAGGCATGAACTTTAAAAAAAATGCTAAATATGGGGGGCCCGAGATTTTTCCGTCCCGGGTCCGGAATTCCTCTCGACGGCCCTGCGTCTAACATAAACCCACTTTCTAATAAATTTTAAGATATGCCCAGTCGCTAGGCTATCAACAAAACGAGATCTTTCTTTAAAAATTAAATTGCCGAAAAACATTTTTGAAACAAATCTTTGAAAAAAATGTCAAACAAATAAAAATATCATTTCCAAAACTATTTTGACCAAATGCATATACATACCTATTAAAATTTTAATTAAAAAACAAACAATTTAAGTATGTACATACATATGTACATAATATAAAGAGTAGTAATAATCTTGACAAATACTTCTACAAAAATCTTTCCTCGTTATTTTTAACTTTCAATGAGAAGTTATTGTAAACCGCCTGACTCTTCGAATTGAAAATTTTAAATCTTATAAAATCTTAATATAAGGTGATCTGTATGTGTGTGTGTGCGTAAGTCGGCCATACCAACAGAGATACCAGCATTAAATATGTATGCACATTTATTTTGTTTTACAAATAATATGTACATACATAGCTTTAAAAGATGTAGAAAGGATTTTCAAAAAAAAACGAGTGTGTGGTTTTCGTACTAAATCAAATTTTTCTCGAACCAATAATGAGAGCGACTTTAAATACATTTTATACTATACATTGTGACGTTTATACATACATATGTACATAAATCAAACAAAATTAAAAAAAACATTTGTCTCTTCGAATATTCTGCGAAATAAAAATTATCTGTATCAATGGAAAAACAACATTTTTAGTCATCTTTTAATTTTTTCGAAAAATTAATCTGACGGTTTTGTACAAAAAATAAAAATCTGGGAAACCGTTCCTAAAAGTTGGTAAAAAATAATTTTTGAATCGAATATCTTGGCAACAATGAAATATATTGGCTGCAATATAATTTAATATTTTACAATTGTTCGCTCTCTTACTTCATGCCTCATTTTTAAAAGTATGTGCGCTATAGACGTCAAAATCTTAATCACAAATCGAATAAAAATCGATTAATTTGTATATAAAAACTGCAAGCTTAATCCAATAGCCCAAAATCGTATTTTTCGATTAAAAGTATCCTAGCTTCCGATGTAATGGTACCTTGGAGAAGAAAAAAAAGCTACCCGAAGTAAAGTACTTATCCTGAGCTTACGATTTACGAAATCACGGGTACAAGCTAGTAAAGTGGTTTAAATTTGTGTATACATGGAAATGTATACATTATGTTTACTTACTTACTTAAGGTGGCGCTACAGTCCTGTGTGAACTAGGGCCTCACCCAACAAACTTCTCCATCTAGCTCGGTCCCTAGCTAGATGTCTCCAGTTTCGCGCTCCGAGTTGGGTGAGGTCACCTTCCACTTGTGCGCGCCACCTGATTCGCGGTCTTCCTCTACTGCGTTGTCCTGTGGGTGTGGATTCGAAGACTTTCCGGGCCGGAGCATTGGTTTCCATGCGCTCTACGTGACCCAGCCATCTTAGTCGTTGGACTTTTACCCTTCTGGCTAAGTCTACGTCGCTGTACAGCCCGTACAGCTCGTCGTTCCATCTTCTCCTCCACTCCCCTTCGATGCATACGGGACCGTAGATCACACGAAGAATCTTTCTCTCGAAACGACCCAAGGTGCTTTCATCCGCTTTTGTCATAGTCCATGCTTCTGCACCGTATAGCAGGACGGGGATGATAAGGGTCTTATATAGCGACACTTTGGTCCTTCGAGAGAGGATTTTTCCACTCAATTGCTTTCTTAACCCAAAGAAACAGCGGTTTGCAAGAGTTATTCTTCGTTTGATCTCAGCGCTGGTGTTGTTTTCTGCGTTTACCGCGGAGCCTAGGTAGACGAAGTCCTTGACTACCTCAAAGTTACGTCTGTCGATGGTGACGTTTTGACCAAGACGTCGGTGTTGTAGGTCCTTTCTTGATGACAGCATATACTTTGTTTTGCCCTCATTAACCGTTAAACCCATTTTTGCCGCTTCTGCCTCAATACTCACAAAAGCCCCATTGACATCACGCTGAGTTCTTCCGCTTATGTCAATGTCATCAGCATATGCTAGTAATTGGACAGACTTTTGAAAGATAGTGTCTCTAGTGTTGACGTGTGAGCTTTGCACTATTCTTTCAAGTACGATGTTAAAAAAATCACATGACAGCGCATCACCTTGTCTAAAACCTTTTTTGACATCGAAAGGTTCTGTTAAGTTGTTTCCAACCTTTATGGAGCAGCGTGAATTCTCCATGGTCATCCTGCACAAACGGACGAGTTTGGCAGGGATGCCAAAACTAGACATGGCTCTATACAGCTCGTCCCTGTAGATACTGTCATATGCGGCCTTGAAATCGATGAAAAGATGGTGGGTGTCGATTTGGTGTTCTTGAGTTTTTTCCAGGATCTGCCGTAACTTGAATATTTGATCGACTGTGGACTTTCCTGGTCTAAAACCACACTGATAAGGACCTATCAGGTTGTTGACGATGGGCTTTAGACGTTCACATATTACGGCAGAGAAGATTTTGTAGGCGATGTTAAGTAGACTGATTCCTCTATAATTGGTGCAGTTTAGAGGGTCTCCTTTTTTCAGGATCGGGCAAACAATACTGAGGTTCCATTCATCGGGCATGCTTTCTTCCGACCATATCTTACAGATAAGTTGGTGCATGCTCCTAACCAACTTATCTCCAGCTGCTTTAAAGAGCTCGGCATTCAAGCCATCCGCTCCAGCGGCTTTGTTAGACTTCAGCTTAGATATAGCAATCTTTACTTCGTCTAAGTCGGGAGGACGGGATTGTTGGCTTTCGTACATTATGTTTACTAAGAACAAATAAGAAAAGCGAAATTACTTACTAAATCTTAACTTAATTCACGATTAAATTATAAATTTATTAGAAGTATATGAAGTATAACATTTAACATGTTATTTATTTAAATTAAAATGTCAAAATTATTGCAGAATTGCAAAATTAAACAGTTGTCGATACAAAATTTAAGTTAAATATACGAGGTTCAATTGTACATTTAAATATTTGCAAATAAATTATGTCTGATGCTACAAAAAATAATAAATGTTTATTTCGTGTCTTGGAATATATGTAGGTGGGTGAAATGAAACGCACAGTTTCGTGATTAGCTTAAGACTAACTTTATTTAATACATCTCTTATATTCTAAGCTTACAGACTAGGTTATAAATTATAATTGTTCAATGTACTCTTATAATATTGTACAGGGTGTTACCAATTCAATAAACTTTTAGCATTCATGACACTCCCCCAAACTTATTATAAACTTAATATACAATTCATTTTAACTAAAATCATTTATTCAGTTTTGTTTATTTATTTATTAATATTAGTTTTAATTCAAAATTCATTTAACGATTTACAATTCATAATTTTTCTTTAACTTTAGAATGATTAATAATTGTGTTTCATTTCATAGTTAATAATTCATAATTCAAATTGATATATAAAATTCATTTAACAATTTTTTTTTTAAATTTAAATACTCAATTTTCAAAGATGTAAAACAAAATGATATTTATGTACATATTTGTAAAGACCAACATACTATTGATATTGTTTACTTTTTTTTTTTGTTTTTTGTTATATTTGTAAGGCACCCATCTTTTAATTGGAACTGGTGCTCTCTTTGATCTTTGAGGAATGTTTGATACAAAGGACACTTCTTTGAATTTAGCTTTTTTTATTTGTGAAATATGAGCGGACCTATGAACACCATCAGTATTAATAGTATACACAACATTTCCAATTTTTCTTACAATAAATCCAGGTATCCATTTAAAAGAAAAATTGTGTTTGAGCTTATAAAGAATTTTATCACCTAGTTTAAATATTATATAAATCTTATTTTGGCCTACGTTTATCAATGACACTTTTTTCTTTTTTCTTTTTGGCTTTTATCGCTATTTCTTTTTCTTTAAAATTGAATTTCTTTTGAATCTCATTACGGATTTTAGGATTAATATCATCTAAAAGTGTTTTTGGTTTATTTCTAAATATATGTATGTAATTTCATTTGGACATAGGTTGGTTACTGTCGACGGAGTTGATCTATACTTCAAAAGAAAATTATCGATTAGAATATCAATTGGCAATGAATTATAGTTGACATCATTTAACATTTTCTTAAGGGTATTTTTTGAAGTTTGAACAGCTCTCTCCGCCGCCCCATTGGACTGTGGGTGGTACGGAGGGCTCTTCAAACATTTGATGTTATTATTTAGGCAAAAATTAACAAAAATTTCGAAATTGAATGGAGGGCCGTTATCAGATACAATTGTGGAGGGCAACCCAAAATAAGTAAAAAGTGATCTTAAAACTGATATAACATTTTCCACTTTTGTATGTTTCATAGCCTTCACATCAATCCATTTTGTGTAACTGTCTACTATCAGTAAATAATTGAAACCTTTCATATAAAAAAAATCGATGTGTATTCTTTCAAAAAAAATGTTTGATTCAGGCCATGGTTCATGATATTGTGATGCTGGCTTGCTACCTGAAAAAGCACAAGGTTTGCAATCTGATCGATGCCTGGCCACCAGAAATACTGTCGGGCTAACATTTTCATGCGGACGACACCTACATGGGATTCATGAAGACGCACTAAAATCGATTGTTGTAAAATGTCTGGTATGACTAGTCGTTCTCCATAAAAAAGACACCCTTCTTCTTCATAAAGTTGTAATCGCTTATGAAAAAATTTCATTCAGTTTTCTGGGACACTACTTGGCCATCCTGAGATTACCATATTTAAAACAGTTTTAATTTTGTAATCTTTATTTGACTCTAACGCTACGTCTTTAAATTTAAAGTTTAAGAAACTATCGCACTGTATTGTATTTAAAAGTGAACTGTACTGCTCTACTTCCGTTGGGTAGGTGAGAGGAAGACGTGAAAGCCCGTCTGCATTATTCATTTTACTACCTTTCTTATACTCAATTTTATATTGATACATACTAAGTATCAACGCCCAACGATGAATACGAGCTGCCGTCACTGGCGGTGTGGACTTGTTGGGGTTGAAAATTTCCCTTAATGGCTGGTGGTCAGAATAAATTGTAAAAGGTTTTCCATAAATATACTTATGGAATTTCTTTACCGTGAAAATAATAGCTAACGCTTCCCTATGGAGCTGGGAGTACTTCTTTTCCGACGAACTCAGTGTACTAGAAGCAAAAAGAACAGGTCTTTCAACACCGTCAACTAAATGTGATAAAATACCACCTACTCCATAAGGACTCGCATCGCAATGTAAAATAATCTGTTTATTTGGATCATAGTGAGCCAACATGTTGCTGTTCAAAATAGATAGATTGCTGCTTCGCATTCAGTTGACCAGTTAAAAATTACATCTTTCTTTGTCAGATTATAAAGATCTTTGAGTTCCGAGGAAAGGTTTGGGATAAATCTTGAATAATAATTCAACAACCCAAGGTAAGATTTTAACTGGGTCACATTTTCTGGCTTAGGGGCATTTTTAATCGCTTCCAACTTTTTTAGACTAGGCTTAATTCCATCTTTATTGATCACGTGACCTAAATACTCTATTTCATTTTGAAAAAACTGACATTTATCCATTTTTACCCATACTTTATACTTTTCCAACCTGTCCAGAACTTTAATCAAATTTGATATACATTCATCAAAGTTTGAGCCTCCAACGATTATATCGTCGAGATAGCACTGCACTTTTGGAATGTTCTTCAAAATCTCATCCATAATTGATTGGATGGCAGGTGCACATTTAACACCGAAAATCAGTCGTCGAAATCTGAAGAGACCCTTATGGGTATTTATGGTCAACAACTCCTGGCACCTCCCTTCAACTTCCACTTGTTGGTAAGCTCCTTCCAGATCTAACACACAAAAACAGGCTGAGTTGCTTAAACTTGAAAGAATGTCGTCACATCTTGGCAAAGGATAATGATCGGTGCGAACAAATGGGTTTATTGTGACTTTACAGTCAACACACAACCGAATATCTCCACTGGGTTTCGTAACCACAACCACAGGTGACGCCCAATCACTGTATCGAACAGGATATATTATGTTTTCTGTTAAAAGCCTATCTATCTCCTGTTCTACCTTATCGCGAAGACCGAAAGGAACTGTATACGGTCGAAAAAATACCGGTGTACTATTTTCTTTTAAAATTATATTGGCTTTATATTCTAAAATCGAATCTCGTTTATCGCCCTGGAATACCTTTTTATATCTCTCAACTAAATCGCTTATTTTTGAGTTGCCTCCATTCTTATCCAACTTCAAATTAGAACATGCATTAACGTCAAAAAACGTACTTCTCCAATTCGGAAGAAGTCTGTCAAGCCATGACCTTCCTAACAGTGGGACAAATTTCTTAGGTCCATCAACTATAATTAATTCCAATTTGAAAATTTGATCTCTTTCTGACAAACGTACCGAAACATTACAAGCGCCGACTATATCCACTTTATTTCCCGAAATTACATTTAGAGTTCGATTACACGATTCTAGAATTTGATTTGGGAATAATTTGTCGAATGTTTTTACATGCATTACCGATGTACATGCGCCTGAATCAAGCTCCATTTCTAAACGTTTGCCATTACAAATCAAACATACTAATAACGGAGTGTTTCCACTTTGTAAATTATGTATATAACCTAAATCAATAGCATGCTCTCTTTCTTCTTCGTTTTTAATTGCCTGAACATTACTTCTCCCCTCGTAATACCGGTTCTTCGATCTACCTCTAGATTTACTTCTATATCTTTTGTTCTTTTTATAACAGTTACCTTGAACATGTCCCCATTTTTGCAGAAGTAGCATTGCACATTATCGGAATTACCTCTTGTTGTACTTGTTGTACGTCGATATGTTCTGTCATCTGATTTTTTTTGATTCACCGTACCCTTCTCGCCTCTGCCACCATCAAAATCTCCCTTTGTAGCCCTTTGTCTCAACGCATGCACTGCCCCCATTGCCGAAGCTCCACTCATATGTCCCATCTCCAACTCGATCAATTCCATGTTGAGCGCTGTCTCACATGCCTTTTCAAACGTTAAATCTCCAATATCAATCAACTTCGTTTGAATTTTTTTGTTTTTGAGGCCCTTTAAAAGCCTATCTTTGAGAGCTTCTTCGAGGAAAGCACCATACTTGCAGTTTGTTGATAATTGCTTTATAGCCACTATATAATCAGAAATGCTTTCTGCGGATGCGATTCTTGGTTGCGATTTAAAAACTTGAAGCGTTCCGCTAGTTGGTTCGTTTTTGGCTTGTAATGCGCTTTTAGTTTTTTCACCAGATCATCATACTTGAACTCGTCTGGTTTTTTTGGTGCTACCAGAGTCTTACCAATAGTATAAAGTTCACTACCTCCCATTCCGATTAGAAAAGACACTTTATCATCATCTTTATCAATTTTATTCAATTTCAATAAATGAGTCATACGTTCTATGTACTCATTGAAATTATCACCCGCATTAAAATATTCTATGCGCCCGATAAAGCCAGACATTCTTGTATCGTTTTTTACGTCCACTTTTTCGTCTTCGTTTAATTTTTTATCTTCCGTCATTTACTTTACAAATAAAGCACGCGACTTTAAATTATATAATGTACGTCTTAAAATGTTTCTTTGTTATCCTCGTCGCCAGTTTCGTGTCTTGGAATATATGTAGGTGGATGAAATGAAACGCACAGTTTCGTGATTAGCTTAAGACTAACTTTATTTAATACATCTTTTATATTCTAAGCTTACAGACTAGGTTATAAATTATAATTGTTCAATGTACTCTTATAATATTGTACAGGGTGTTACCAATTCAATAAACTTTTAGCATTCATGACAGTTTATCGAAGACTTCTATTAATTGAATTGAAACAATAACAAAGAGTTCTTAAGACTCCATAATATATATGGATTCATACTACAGTAGTTCTTTTCCTTTAACCCTTAACTAATATATTAAATCATAACTATCTGCTTTCTAATATATAACTATTTTTTGTCATCGAAAGGATGTTAACCTTTTTACCCTCATCATTTTTCAATATTTGTTGAAAAAAAGAGAAAATGTAAGACAACCGAAAATTGTTTCCCCAACAACAGTAAAACAAACGTACTTATGTTTTACACTTCCTAACAGGATTTTCCTGCCTTATTTAAATAACTTATTTTAAAACAATGATAAATCATGAAAAAACATACAACAAGAAATTACTTCTGTAATGACAAATGAGCATGAATTTGAATAGTAAGTTTAGTATTTTACTTTTTTAATTATTTAAATAATATACACTTTGGATACACTTGCAAACAGCTTCCTTCAACGATCAATATAATATCCTTAAGCAACCTTTTCTGTAATGAATTTGGAAAATAGCCTAATTTGATCTATGTAATTATTCGAAAAAATTGCCTATTTAAGATTTAAGAACTTTTATTATGGTGGTTTAAGTCGATTTTTCTAAAACCTTCTTAAAAAAATTTAGCATAGAATGAAATAATTTTCAAGTCAATACCTTCACCTATTCTGGAGACATTCGTGTCAAACATCAATTTTTACCAATTTTGCGTAGTAATTTTTGTAGATTCTTATTTTTAATAAAAAATACTGAAAGTTGGAAAAAACACCTACTCAATTTTTTGAGAGCCCTTTCTGTATGATGTTATCATCTATATAACAGCATTAACTTGAAGTCGATATCTTTACTGGTTCTTGAGATATGGACGACAAAAATGGTATCCCGAACGTAGGAACGTCAAATCTTTGTTTTAGATTCTAGGGACCTTGAAACGTCGATTTACAATTCGACAAATTAGACCGATTAAAGTAAAATAATGGGAAGTTAAAAAGTCCATACGGCTTGGTTCCCAAAATCGAATGAAATTAAATTAAAATTGAGTTTAATTTTCTTTTATTGTTATGTCGGTCGATCGTTTTCATAACCAATAATTTTCGAAATCACTTCAAGTGAAATTTAAGCAGCTGACATCTGACAGATCAGTCAATATACAATTCTGTTGGTTTTCATAATTTGTTTTTATTTGGTATGTGTATGGTTCGTTCCACTTGACCCGATAACGATAGCCATTGACTGTAACGGGCACTCCTTGTTAATTTTCGAAGAAAAATGGCCCAATTATTCCTCTGGACCAAAATTCGCACCAAAAAGTGACTCGTTTTGGCTTTTCTATGTATGCGTGCGGGTTTTCTGTGCCCCAAATGCGACAATTTTGCTTGTTTACATACCCGCCAAGATCAAAATGAGCTTCATCTGAGAAGATGTTTTTTTTTGGCAAAATCGGCATCTTCTCTAAGCGTTGTACCCAGCGTTGTTCAACTGTATACACAAAAAAAAAATTAAGCATGAGCATTTGCATGTTAGTTATTAACATTGTTCTGCGAATATTTGTTGCCTTCCACCCCATTCACTGAAATTCTTAATATGTGTCTTAGCTCTGCAACCCCAGTATACACAATCGAATCCTTTGCTTTTCAGTTATAATAGACAACATCGCTTCATCATGTTGTTCTTTTTATCATCTAAGTTTTGAAGCACATCGGATGAATGAAATGGAAACTGAAAACCAAAAATCAATATCTTTAAGCTTAAATGGGAGAATTGTTCTTAAAAATAAAACAAAAAACCACAACATTCTATCAGATAGCTTTTTACTTTAAACTTGATTTTCACGGTACAACGCACGGTACAACTTTTTGAACAGTGGTATCGATGAAAAGATTAATGACTATGCATTTAATCTTAAAAGTTTGTCTTTTGTGTGTTATGAAAGTATTACGTAGTACCTTCATCTCCAGGAACGTGACAGTAATCTAGTTGTTGAAGGAAAAATATATTTATGTGTATATAAGTGTACCTTCAACTTAATCTAACACGACAATTAAATTTTACTTCAAGTATTGTCTTTGGTTCTTAACCATAAATTAAATGCTTACACTTGTTAAAATTGACCGATGAATTATTAATTAACTACGAAAGACGTACTGTCAAAAACTCAGCTGTTGTAATATCATATGCGATATTTTGAAGAATTTTCATTTGCCTTGTTGTTCTGTGGGTTATGGTCCATAAGAACGTGACCAAAATTTGGGCCATATTGCCCTTAAATCAGAAAAATTCAAATCCAACTTATAAAAAATTGTACTTGGGAGGAAATCATTTCATCAAAAACTCCTGGCTTTTTGTTTACGGTGTTGGCCTAAATAATAAACCAAGTTTCGTCCTCAAGTACCGAAAGCAGCATGTACTAAAATTAGAAAAACAGCAACATTTTTGAAACATTGATTTTTTTTGCTTCAGACCTCGAAGTCGAAAACTTAAATTATTATTATCAAGACCAACGACATAGATACCTACATATATAAAAAATTGGTTCAATGGATTTAAGGAAGCCTGAAGTTTAATCAATAATTGACAAGGACATTGATGACTGAATAAAAATAGCACTTAATAACGAAACATTTATTTTAAGATTTGAAATCATTTTTTTCTGAGACTACAGACGAAAGCTACGTTTTCCTTAAAGTTACTACAAGGATTTGTTTCAAGGTTTCATAAAAGTAATACAACGAAAACACGTTGATTTCCACTCTTTGATCTTTTATCTAATCACTTTTCTAAGAAATTGACCCGCTCATACTTAAAATATTAGAACATATTTGTATTCAATCATTTAATCAAAATCATACTTGGGAGTAAAAAATATAATGGCATAGCGTTAGTATTTAACGTAATTGAATAAATAATATAATTACATTTCGGATATAAGAATGTTTTGCCTCAACTTTGTTTTTTTTTTTTCTCGAATTCAATCCTTTGCTTTTCAGGAACTGGAAGGCACTATAATTATTTTATTTACACTGCATTTATAAGTATACGCCATAAATAAATACCTATTGATTGTTTTGCAATAATTAAGCGCTTTCAAAGCGTTGGTGTACGTAACAGATGCAGCGGTCAAGCTCGCCTCTTATCGTCTTCGAACTACACCTGTACAAAGAAATCAAGAAAACTGCTTTCGTACATCCACGTACAATAAAAACAGACTTCGGAATTCTAGAGATATAAGAAATTCATGAAATTTTATAATTTTAATCAATTCAGCTGTTCACCCTCCAAAGTACCCTAAAGTCCTCTATTGATTTTTTGCCTAATAAGTTCAAGGTTGATCCTACCCCAATATTTATTAAAATAAAATATAAGCATTGAATTTTAAATTTTACTTTCAATAAAATTAAAATAAAAAACCGTAAAAAATCCTTGTTTTTAGTACAATAATTGAAAAACTTTTTAAAACAATGCAATGTTATTAAAACTTTGAAAAATTGTCAAGTTTGTTTCATTTAAATAATGTAAATCCAAAGAACCAATAAAAATAATTGTGTTGTATTATTGGGCGAATTATATCTTAATGTCAAGAGAACTGCTTAAAATTAAATTTTCAAAGTTCTTTAAATTGCAATTTTGTTTATTACAAGTCCAAACATTTAAAATTGATAGCTCTTTTTACTTTATGAACTGTTCCTTTTATATTATATTTTATTTTAACTCTCTCATTTACATTAAACTCAAAGTTAGGTAATATATTTTGATAAATATTTTCATTTCAGAATGACCGAGAATGACACTTCATAAAGTTGAACATCAACAATACATAAAGAGAATCAGGTTCTACAAACAATTTTTGGAAAAGAAGAACAACATAAAAACGATCAAATAACAAAAATCCCAAAAAACCTATTTAAGACGTTAACTAAGAGGTAAAACCTCCCAGCCATAGCGCCGACTATCAGTAGGAATAGCATAGAAAATAATTTCAGCGATAAGGTAATGAAGGACATGCAGCAATATGTTTTGGATGCATATGGGACAAATGGGACCTTCGCATTCCTAGAACATGCCACAACAGCAACGTTTGCTTTTCAAAATGGAATAAAACAAACAGCTAAGGACAATGTTTCAGAATTTTTTATACAAAATGCAACTTCAACAGAAATACCATTCGTACCGTATGTGCACCGGCCTGAGACATATATTGTACCGGTCTTGTTTGCCTTCATCTTCATTGTTGGTGTCCTGGGAAACGGGACACTTATCGTGGTTTTTCTTGGCGTACGACAAATGCGCAATGTTCCTAACACGTAAGTGCCTACATTGAGTATTTTTAAGTATCATGAATAAATCGATGAGGTTTTGAACCATAGCATAGTGTCGTGTATATTGTGTGGATTTTATATTCCGTAAGCACAATTAGGACTAAAAAATACTTCCTTATATATACACATACATATGTATGTAGCTTTTCTACTTGCATCTTCCAAAAATATCCAGTATACAATTTTTTATTCATTGTTACTTTTCTTATTCGTTTTATTATTATTATAAGCTTTTATTGCCTCAAGTATTTTGATTACATTTTAGTTAATTTACTCATTAATATCTGTTTTTAAAGAATTTTAGATGCAAAAATGTATAACAATCTATATCTATATCTATACTATACTATACTATATACTATATACTATATACTATATACTATATACTATATACTATATACTATATACTATATACTATATACTATATACTATATACTATATACTATATACTATATACTATATACTATATACTATATACTATATACTATATACTATATACTATATACTATATACTATATACTATATACTATATACTATATACTATATACTATATACTATATACTATATACTATATACTATATACTATATACTATATACTATATACTATATACTATATACTATATACTATATACTATATACTATATACTATATACTATATACTATATACTATATACTATATACTATATACTATATACTATATACTATATACTATATACTATATACTATATACTATATACTATATACTATATACTATATACTATATACTATATACTATATACTATATACTATATACTATATACTATATACTATATACTATATACTATATACTATATACTATATACTATATACTATATACTATGTACTATATACTATATACTATATACTATATACTATATACTATATACTATATACTATATACTATATACTATATACTATATACTATATACTATATACTATATACTATATACTATATACTATATACTATATACTATATACTATATACTATATACTATATACTATATACTATATACTATATACTATATACTATATACTATATACTATATACTATATACTATATACTATATACTATATACTATATACTATATACTATATACTATATACTATATACTATATACTATATACTATATACTATATACTATATACTATATACTATATACTATATACTATATACTATATACTATATACTATATACTATATACTATATACTATATACTATATACTATATACTATATACTATATACTATATACTATATACTATATACTATATACTATATACTATATACTATATACTATATACTATATACTATATACTATATACTATATACTATATACTATATACTATATACTATATACTATATACTATATACTATATACTATATACTATATACTATATACTATATACTATATATGTAATATATAATATATGTATATAATATAATATATAATATTATAATATATATAATATTATAATATATATATATATAGGTTATAACATTGAAACCAGCATCTCCCAAAGAACGCATTTTTTAAACACATGCAATAGCGGAACGAAATAGTAATTAAAACGTACGTGACTTTTAAGAAATAGAGTATATAACTTTCAGCACGTACGCATTCCTAGTTTCTAGTTATTAAGTTATAAAAACTGAGTCGTCTGCGACGCTCAGATCAGATCTTAAGTTACCCTCAAAGTAATAAGACGATTCTAAATAAAGAACATCCCATTGGGATTAATATTTTTTAAAAAGTGTTTAATTACAACAGCACTTATAATTGGCGCAGTCGGTAGGATATCAATGTATATTTCATGATATCCGCAAATAACAACCTAAAAAAAGTTTTAAATAAATCGTGATTTACCCGTGAAAAGGGATTAATAAAAGTCAAATCGATTATAAACTTTTGTAAAACCGTTCGTTAAGTTCATTTATATTTAAACAAGTGAAATTATTATCGTACAAAGATCCTACAAAAAGGATACGCGAGATAATAAACTTAAAAACAATATATTCAAAGTGAACAAACACATAAGTTATTAGAACACTTAAAAAATTCTAAACCAATTCAGTTAATTCTATTGACTCACCCCAATGAATATGGTAATGTCAAGAAACCTATAGAAGGAAGAATAACTGCAAAAGCCAAATGAAAAAATCAGTAAACGCCTTAAAGAAATTCACCAGAAAGAACAGCAGCAGCAAACCATATCCCAGATTTTCAGACGAAGAAGAATCATCAGAACCAGAGACAGCATCGTATATTAAGAGTAAGAATAATTCTTTAAGTAATTCTATAGAAACATTGTCTAGAATCAAGTTAGATACAGAAATGGCTACTAAATTAACCTTAACACTAGACCCTCTCAAATACATAGAGAAACTCAGTACTTTTGACGGACGACGTGAAGACTTGTACACTTTCTTCGCGAATGTAGACGGAATAATTCCGACACTAGAGAAATATGACGACGAAAGTCAACTTATGTGCATCAATATATTAAAATCCAAAATGATAGGTAGGGCCAAAAGATGCATAGAAATACATGCGCATTTAAAAAACTGGTCTCAGATTAAAAAACTATTAATAGATAACTTTGGTGGATTCGAGTCATCATTGCAATTATATGATAGATTACGTCAAACAATATACAAAGGTAGTGTTATACAATTTTATAACGATATCCAAAAGAATTTATGTGAACTTAATCAAAAATCTCTTCAAGAGAATAAAGTTAGTGATATAGAAAATAATAACTCTACAGCATTAATCATCTTCAAAGAAAAACTTCCAGTTCATATGAGAACTGTACTTTTCGCTTTAAAACCAAAGACTTTGCAGGAAGCTCTACATGAACTCACCCAAGCAGGCTTTGTTACAGACAAATTTGAAGAACCCGTTAAGAAATCACATGAACCAAATAAGCAACTACCAAGACAGACAAATTGCACTCCACAGAGACAAAATAACCCACAAATTTCTAACCAAAATCATTTTACACCCAGAAACCCTATACATATACGACCACCTTTCAGTTATAACACACCCAATCCTAACTATAAAGGAAACAACTACAATCCAAACTATAAACCTCCTTCACGGAACTATAAACCAACACCAATGGAAGTAGACCCTACATCTAGCCAACTCAGAAGAGCACAAGTGAACCACAACAAAGAAACTAGTGAGGATTTTCAGGATACAGCCTCGGAAACATACAATCAGGCAGAGGAAATTTGCCCTTTATTAAATTAGAAAAAAATAAAAATATTTTAAGGTTATTAATAGACACGGGAGCAACTAACAGTCTATTAAACTCAGAAAAAGCTCCAAAAAATTTAATTAGAAAAATACAACCTCCAGTCGAAATTAAAACAGTAGGAAACCCAATATTTATTACAGAAGAAATAGTTATACCAAAAGAGAAATTTATAATACCAGTCAATGAAGATTGTATTTTCCAATTATACAATTTCAACAGAAACTTTGATGGGATAATAGGAAATAATATATTATACCCAAATAACGCTTCAATAGATTTCAAATCTAAAATAATAAAGATAAACCAACAAGAAATTCCAATCTTTTTCTCGCGAGAAGAAGAACAAGAATACCAAAAAGAAATAAATTCTTTAGAAACTTTAGAACCTCAAGTTATTGATCACGTCGAGAATTTGGACGATAAAAGAATTGATCACTTGAATAAAGAAGAAAAAAAGGAATTAATAAAAATATTAAAACAACACAAAGAAGTATTTTATAAAAAAGGAAACGACTTAACTTTCACGAATCATGTTAAACATTGTATACCCACTACAAATGAAGAACCTATATTCACACGCATATACAGATACCCTGAAATGCATAAAAAAGAAGTGAATAAACAAATCAATGAATTACTTGAACAAAAAATAATACAACCTAGCACTTCACCATATAACGCACCTATATGGATCGTCCCAAAGAAAGAGGACAAAGACGGCAATAAAGAATGGAGAATGGTTATAGATTACAGGAAATTAAATAATTCCACAAAAGAAGACAAACATCCTATTCCTTTAATTGACGATATTTTGGATAAGTTAGGAAAAGCAAATTATTTTAGCACACTTGATCTAACTAAAGGATTTCATCAGATAGAAGTTAACGAAAAAGACAGAGAAAAAACTGCCTTTTCGACTTTATCAGGTCATTACGAATGGCTCCGCATGCCATTTGGGCTAAAAAATGCACCTGCAACTTTTCAACGTATGATGAACGAAGTCTTAAAAGACTACGTTGGCAAAATATGTTACGTCTACTTAGACGATATAATCGTATTTTCAACATCACTCGAAGAACATGTAGATTCATTACAAAAAATATTTACCCAATTATCTAAAGTTAACCTAAAAGTTTCATTAAACAAATGTGATTTCATGAAAAAAGAAAGCGAATTCCTTGGCCATATTATTACCAAAGACGGCATTAAACCTAATCCAAATAAAATTATCGCAATTCAGAAATTTCCCATTCCCAAAACAATAAAAGAAATTCAATCATTCCTAGGTCTCACAGGTTATTACAGAAAATTTATACAAGATTATGCCAAAATAATCAAACCAATGACCCTTTGCTTAAAGAAAGATACAAAAATTGATATAACTAACAAAGAGTATAAAGAAGCTTTCGAAAAACTCAAACTAACTATGTCAGATGATCTAATGAATAGACATCCAGACTTTTCAAAAGAATTCCTACTAACCACAGACGCTTCAAACTTCGCTATAGGAGCAGTATTAAGTCAAAATCATGGTCCTTTATGCTTCGCATCAAGAACTCTAAACCGCCATGAATGTAATTACAGCACGATTGAGAAAGAACTATTAGCTATCGTTTGGGCAACCAAACAATTTCGCCATTACCTTTACGGTAGAAGATTCAAAATTCTCACAGATCATAGACCACTAGCCTGGTT
This sequence comes from Eupeodes luniger, assembly GCA_951509635.1. Taxonomy (NCBI): domain Eukaryota; kingdom Metazoa; phylum Arthropoda; class Insecta; order Diptera; family Syrphidae; genus Eupeodes; species Eupeodes luniger. The sequence continues at coordinate 57,218,358 of OX608075.1, read as the reverse complement.
ACAAAATCTGAAAGAACCTAACTCAAAACTTCAGAGATGGAAAATAAAACTCGAAGAATTTGATTTTAAAATCGACTACATACAAGGAAAAGAAAATAAAGTAGCAGACGCTCTGTCTCGAATAAAAATAGACGAAGTAAACGCAATGGAATTAATCTCAACAAAACATTCTAACGAATCAGACAGTAGTAATTTAATCTATCTAACAGAAAAACCTTTAAATACCTTCCTTAGACAAATAATTATTGAACTCAGCGAGTCTGAAAAAACTGAGATAACATTCCCCTTCAATAAAAGAAGAATAAAAATAATAAAAAATAACTTTGAAGATAAAGACTTTGAACACATAATATCAGAAATCGATGTAAATCGACAAAATGCTATATATTGTAGTGACGATAAACTATTCCTTAGATTTCAAAATTATTGGAAAACTCACAATAATAATCAAGATTTACTCAGAACACATACAATACTCGAAGACGTATTTGAAAAACTAGATATAGAAGAAATAATCCAAAAAACCCATTTGGAATATAATCACGTAGGCATTGAAAAATTATACCTAGAACTCAAAAGAAAATATTATTACCCAAATATAAAGAATATAATCACACAAATAATAAACAATTGTGAAACATGTAATTTAAAAATAGAACGCAACCCCATTAAACTTCCTTTCGAAAAAACAGAGACTCCTTCTGGACCACATATCCACTATCATATGGACATATGGATACTTCCCAATCAAAACAAATATCTAACATGTATAGATAAATTCAGCAAGTTTGCTTCAATAGAAAAATTAAAAACAAAAAATCAAAAAGATATTCTTAACGCTCTTGAAAAAATATTTAGTTACACTAAAGCACCTAACAAAGTTACATTGGATAATGATCCTTCATTCCAAACATTTTCTATCAAGAATTACTTTCAAGAAAATGGAATAACAATTCACTTTTCAACTCTTTATAGGCATACTGGAAATTCAGACATAGAACGTCTTCACAGTACACTCAATGAACACATCAGACTCTTACAAAAAACAGAAAATATATTTGACCTGGTAACCAAATCATTAAATATTTATAACAAAACTATTCACCTAACTACACGAGAAAAACCTATAGACATCCATTTAGGAAAAACTGACAATGAAATAATATTCAAAAGAATCGAAGATACAAAAAATAAAATCCTGAAAAGAAAAAATATCAATCGAAAAGATCATAATATTAACCCTAATTACACAAAAATCAACAACCCAGAAAAATTTGATAAAACTAAAACAAAACATAAAAAAGTTAAAGTTATTGGTATATCAAATAGAAAAATAATTATTAAACCACATCTTAGACAACAAAAACTACACAAAGATCAGTTTAGAAAAGAAAAGAAATTTGCAAAAATCGAACATGAGGTTAGCGCAAGTATTAGCAACGTTTCTCTTCATAATCACGCAAGTGACTAGTAGTAATATTAGAATTACAAAAATAAATACCGAATTTATTGCACTAGAATTAGATACAGTTCAACTTATTGAAGAATACGATATTCTTTTACACATAATTAACATAACAGAATGCAAAACACTGGTAAATGAATTAAAAGAACAATACATTTTATTAACAAATCCAGACATCACTCAAAAGGAAGAAATAGATACTTTAGAAGTTAAACTAGAAACAATTATTCCCCACCATATAATACATAAACGAGGACTAATAAACATAGTAGGGAAAGGATTAAAAATAATTTTTGGAACAATGGATGACGATGACAAAACAGATATAGAAAATAGACTACAAACATTAGAAGAAAACAATATAAAAGTAATACAAAATAACAATAAACAAATAAATATTAACACTCAGTTTAACGATCAGTTCAAACAAATTCAAGGAACATTTAAACAAAGCTTAAAAACTCTAAATAAATATAGAACCATAGAAAACGACATAAACTCTTTGCGTATAGAATTAGAATTCAACAAGAATTTAGACAAAGTCCAAAAAATAGTAGAAAAAATAGATGACATCATCATGACCAGTAGGACGGGAATACTTACACAAGACATACTAACTCTGAGAGAGGTCTTTGAATATAATATTAATATTGAAAAATTGAAAGAAATAAAATTAACTCTAGCCACATATAATGATAATTTGTTAATTATATTAAACATCCCAAATTTCAGTAATCAAATTTTCAATAAAATCAATGTACAAACCTTTCCAATAAATAATAAAATTATAAAACTAAAAAATGAAGAAATATTAGAACACAATAAAAATGTTTTTGAAATAACAAAAGAAAAGAATAACTTAAAAGAAATACAAGACGAATGTATAACAAATCTATTCAAAGAAAATAAATTATTAAATTGTAAAATTCAATCCTTTAATCAAAAGAATATCATTGTAAATAAGGGACAATATATAATATTAAAAAACTTAGAAAAACAAAAAATTAACCAAACTTGTAATAATCTAGAATATACCCTTGAAGGAAATTATATAATAGAATTAGATGACTGTAACATCGAAATAAATAATAAAACATACAATAGAAAACTATATAAAAACAACTATAAATTAATACCTTTATTAAATTATAATTTTACCCCAGAGTATAATCAAGAATTAAAATTTAAAGATATTGTAAACATTGATGCTCTAGAAGTAAGAATATCAAAGAAACATTTAGTATATAGCATAACAATCATTGTAATGTTTGTAATAATAATTATACTAGGAACACTGTACTTTTGGAAAAAATCAAAAAATACCATAACAAATATAAATCTTCCAAACGTCGAGTTTCAGCCGTTAAAAGATTCTAAAGAGGGAGGGGTTATAACATTGAAACCAGCATCTCCCAAAGAACGCATTTTTTAAACACATGCAATAGCGGAACGAAATAGTAATTAAAACGTACGTGACTTTTAAGAAATAGAGTATATAACTTTCAGCACGTACGCATTCCTAGTTTCTAGTTATTAAGTTATAAAAACTGAGTCGTCTGCGACGCTCAGATCAGATCTTAAGTTACCCTCAAAGTAATAAGACGATTCTAAATAAAGAACATCCCATTGGGATTAATATTTTTTAAAAAGTGTTTAATTACAACAGCACTTATAATTTATATATATGTATATATATATATTATATATTATATATTTAATATTATAAATGTGAAAGTAACTCTGTCTGTCTGTCAGTTACTCAATCACGCCTAAACTACTGAACCAATTTGCATGAAATTTGGTATGGAGATATTTTGATACCCGAGAAAAGACATAGGCTACTTTTTATCCTAGGAAAATAACGCATTGCCATTTGAAAATTCAGGTGGGCCGATCGCTTTTACGCCTAAATTACTGAACAGATTTAAATGAAATTTGGTAAGGAGATAGTTTGAGACTTAAGAAAGGACATGAGTTACTTTTGACTTTGGGAAAACAACGCATTCCCATGGGAAAAATTACTTTCCGGTGAATCTGATCGCGGTAGACGAGGCCGGTGGTGGTGGCGGTAGTGCGGCGCGGAGGGAGGACATCACTGCCGCTGTTGTCGGACGCATGCAAATTACAAAGAAATCCTGCAAATATTTTATTTGTCATGTAAATTTAATTGTTTCTTTAATACTTAATGATTTACTCACCTAACCTATGACATTCACACTAAGTATATATGGCACAATTCAAACATACGTACAAAAAAGTACAGCTCAGGTTTTTCCATATTACTATGCAAAAAAACTATCTAATGCGGACGAAGTCGCGGGTAAAAGCTAGTTGAAAATAAATTTAAAAAATTGAAATGAATTTTCGATAATTTCTTTGATAAACATATGTAGGTGTCGGTATTGAATCTATGTTGTCTGTTGTATCTTTTTTTGTGATAATTTTGGTCGAGGTGAATCGTTTTCCAAATTAAATGACGGACTGCAAAGCATGGTACCTTTGCACTATCCAAATTCTTTTTTCAGTATCCTAAGCATTAATTTTGATAAATCTCAATAGTAACCTGGAAAATACAAAAAAATAAGCCGATTACTCACAAAGAAACAGTTAATACTTTTTTTTTGTAGCGCGTTTCGTGTGCCACCCTGTAGTAAATTGATTTTGTTTTTGTACTAAAACCGTGTAGAATAACAATGGCACTGCAGTCTGTCAAATTGACAATTTAATTAACAGTTACAATTGAAAGAAACCAAACTAAGAAAAAATAGAGAAAATTTAATTAAAATCTATCGGTTCATATTTGAGAAAATTTAAACTTGTGTGTAGAGGTACTACTAATATTTTAAGTCATTCTGAGAATGGTAGTATACCAATCTCCAATAATTTGGAATTTTTTTTTTTATAGAAGTGCTTTGTCTAGCTTTGTCTAGAAAATACTTGCACCGTTTTAAAGGCAGTTGTCAGATCTTTAATCCTTAATTAAAATGTACTTATTTATGTGAATAACTTTCGAAAAATTTGCATACAAATTCGAAAATTAAAAAAAAAAATGAAGGCAAAAGTTAAGGGCAATCGCCTGTAATTATTTGATAACCATATACAATATATACATATATTTTTTATAGTATACGAAAAACTAGATAGTTTTATGTCTTTCTGTTTACACTTGTATGTACGAAAACATATTTTCAGAATTGTTCATGGGAAATTTGAGACATATTTCATTGAACTAAGCAGTTTCAAACACAGAACTATTGTATTTTCTTAAAATAACTGTTTATACTATAGATTAATCATAACATAACACACATGATGAAGACACGATCCGGAGCAACAAGTCTAGTAAAAGTTCAAAGATTATATTCTTTTCTACAAGAAAGTGAAAATGAAAACAATACTGAATTTTTATTGGAAGATGGTGATGATAAAATTATGAGGATAGATGTTATGAAAATAAACTAAGAAAATGGGAAATACTATATATAAGTTATTTTTACGCGAAGAAGTGATATCTCAAGGGGCTGTACTAGCACTGTACCTAAATCCATTGATTGATATACAAATATTTATATATATTAAAACTAGCTAACCCGGCCACGTTTTTTATCATATTACATTGTTAAGGGGAACAGTATAGGAGAACATCAGAAATGGTCATCACCATGATTTTTTACATAATGCCAATTGTAAAAAAACATAATAATAATATTTATTATTTTGAATTATAAATACTTTTAATTTCAATTTAATTTAGGATCAATCGGTTCGGTGCACAACAATTTTTGATTAACCTGTCTTTCGTTAACACCATAAGGTTCGACGGTTTTCCTACATGTGAACATGCAACATATAGCTGCCCATGAGAAAAACATGGATTTTCCAAATCTAAACCACAATGGGCATTGTTTGGCCTTGAGACTTATTAATAGACTTGAAAACTGTTACCCTTGATAGGTAGAATCTGACGGTATCATTGCAATACATGGCAACAGGATTACTTTTCATTTAAACTTACCAGTTTAAATGGTTGCTTTAAGAAACATACTCTGAATCATAATATGTCGTGTTTTCCTCAATAACTCAATCCGGAACACAGACATCTTGGTTTCGTGCATAAACCAGTCAGCTCAGCCATTCCAATTTGCTCAAAATCAGAAATGGAAAGATCCATGGTTTGACAGAGAATGCAAAGCTGGAAGGAAAAAATCTTTTGGATATCTAAAACTGCTAAGAGCAACAAACTCTAACCTTGCAAAAAGCATGTACCAAGAAGCTAATAAAGCCTTCAAAATCACGTGCAAAGAGAAACAAAGCAAATACTCTCTGGAGCTAATGCGCAAATTATCAAAAGTAAATGACAGCACCTCGTTCTGGAAAATAGCTCGCTCTCTCAATGGTATACCCATACCCTTCATCCAAAACATACAAATTGATATAAACATCCTAGCACAACATTTTAAAAACTTGTTGAGCAAACCAACAAACCCCAACCAGTTGATGCTTCACGCTTCGCCACATTTGGAAAATGAAAGCTTGGACCATGTTTTCGCCGTACTAGAAGTCCTGGATGTGATACACAGGTGCAAACCCAACAAAGCTCCAGGCGAAGACCGTGTGCCGTATGAGTTTCTCAAAAACGCGTCGTTAAACTTTAAACTTTATTGAAAAACTTACAGATGCATATAATTATTTATTTGATGTAGGAGAAGTACCAGAAAGTTTAACCAAAAATATTATACTTCCCATATTTAAAAAAGGTGATAATAACGATCCAAACAATTATCGGGGCATATCATTTCTGAACACCATAATGAAAATATTCACTGGCGTCATTCTAGACAGGCTCACAGCCTGGGTAAAAAGTAATAACCTTTTGAGTGAGTTTCAAGCCGGCTTCAGGAAAGATTATTCGACAGTTGACAACATCTTTTCACTAACGTGCATAGGTAGATCTTATCTGGATAAGGGAACGAAATTATATGCTTTCTTTATTGATTTCAAAGCAGCTTTCGATTCAATCAACAGGGATGAATCAACAAATGCCAATGCTATAACTGTGAAATTAAAACAAAAACAATGAACAATTAATCTGATACATAAAATCACATTTTTACTACTACTACTACTCTGAATGAATTCATTTTTTTCCTGAAGAAAAGTGCAGAAATTGTCTGTCACTTTAATGCATTGCGTATTTGGTTGTATTATATTCACTATAATATAAATTTATTGTATACTTCAGTCTAAGTAACACGTGTCAATTTATGCTAAAACCAAAAATTAAAAAGTCAAATTCACTGTATTTCGTTTACTACAAAATAAATGTTACCTATACTTTAGCCTCAGCAATATGTGGTGGTTATGCTATTACATTGCAGCTTATATGAAACGGTGTGAGCTAAAATCTAAATATTTATAGTCTGTACACTAAAGAATAATAATTAAAGCTAATTTTACGAGTCCTTTTTTACAATTTTCTTTCACAATTTGTATTCTTCGTTTTTGTAAATTATGTTGGCTTTTTTTAAAAAAAATTAAAAATCTTAAAAATTAAATCGAAAGAAAAATATTGATACGTTTTAAGATTTATAATTTTGACCAAGTTGATGTTTATGTTTGATTTGAGAACAATTAAAGTGGTGATTCTCATCGGCTTTGTTGGTCTTTTTGATGATTAAGTGAAAACAGTTTTCATCTGATTTTTCCCAACGTTTCGACGGTGATTGCCGTCTTCTTCAGGGGATGTCTTTATTCACAAAAATGATAAAAATGTTTATTTAATACATACGAATATTATGTAAAGCGTACTAGTATGACTTACATTGATTTGAATATTACAAAAACATTAAAAAACAATTAAAACAAATAAAATTTAAAGTGCTTCCGATTTGAAGACTTCAGACACAAACAATTCAACAAATTACATTTAACAGTTGACAAGTCTTCAAATCGGAAATAAACATTTTTATCATTTTTGTGAATAAAGACATCCCCTGAAGAAGACGGCAATCACCGTCGAAACGTTGGGAAAAATCAGATGAAAACTGTTTCCATTTAATCATCAAAAAGACCAACAAAGCCGATGAGAATCACCACTTTGAAACGTTTTAAGGTTTCATAACATAGAAGCGGTTTGACGATTTTTTGTTTGAATATTCTTTTTTGCAAAGTATTCAATTTTTTATAAATACATGTACGGAAACATTTTTGACCTCAATATATGTATATATATACTAAAGTTTTTCAATCAATTCCTGAAAATTAACATTTAGCAAGAAGGAAACATTTTCTGATATCATTTTAACATCAGAAACCATTCAAATAAATTGTTGATTATCCCAATTCCCAAATATAAATCATCAGAGGGACAAGAGGTGATTTATGGGTAATCGACATAAAATTCACAAAAGCTTATTTACTATACTGTTTTTTTTTTTTTTATTATATACTTCTTATACAAACATTTGTGGAGTTTCTTCAAATCATCGCGCATTGTAACCATTAAATTAGTCATTAAGTCATTAAGAGACGCATGCCTCTGCTTAAATAGACATTTTCCACCACACGCGTAGAATTCGCAAAATAACTATTACGTTGCTTATTACCGACCCCCATAATCGTAATTTTCATTACCATGATTAACATGGGGTGTTGGCTTGTGATGTTTTGGCATCGTTATCAATAGATGACAAAAAGATTTAATTTCGGTAAATTCATTTATTTTTGTTTTATTAATTTATGAGGTATACATATAAATATATACCTAGAATAGAAAGATGTTTGGAACAATTACATTATTTAAGCTCTAAAAAATAGCTTCTTAGATATTTATGGATGGACAAATTTTAAATAAAATCCAACATTTCTACACAAATGAAATTACAAAAATGTAAAGAGAAAAATCCAGTATTGACAAAAAAGAAATGTTTATTTTTTGAAATACTTTGTTTGTATGTAGTACTTACCCGTACGCGACGTGATGGTTTTTGCGTAGGACTGTCATGCCAGAGTTCTTGGAGGAATTGACAAAACTTCTAAGAGTAATTCTTGTCTTGTGTCAGCTGGAGACAAGTAAGCGATTATAATGTTGTTTTGCATATCCGAGTCTTCAAAATAATAAGATGAATTTGCCTGTGACAAATATGATGGCTCCTTTTCTCTTTCTTGTTTTTTTTTTTAAATGACAAAACTTCAAAACTACGCGTCAATTTCGAGAACCATATTTTATTGCAAACTCAAATTTTTTTTCAATTTTTGGTCTCACAGTCCGTTGTGGCAGTTTCTTCAACATATTTATTTTGTCTTTAGCTTCGAGTTTAAATATTTAAATAATCGTTGATAAAATTGAAGCTGAATGATGAGAACAGTAGGACTTAATTGAATTATCTTATTTTTAAAGAATTTAGTTTTGCATAAAATTTCCAATGATTATCAGTAAAAGCTCTAGATGACACATATGTGTTTTGAATTCAAAACGATGGACAAATATAGGCAACTACAGCTTTATTATTTTAGAACCAAAGTTCCAAGCAAATGCAATAGTTCATAATAATACATTTTGCTTTATTGTAAAATAATATTCTTTTACATAAATTATTACAGAATTTTTGCCATAATCGATTATATTAATTTATTGCATTAAACTTATTAAATTTTTGTTTTCATATACATACTCCATTTATACTTAAGCTAACTAAAAAGTGGACAACTTAAAAACGACATATGATAAGATCTACACGTAATCTCTTGCAATTAATGCGATCAAAAGAATTATGGTCAGACTAAACGCGGTGTAAACATCAAAAACAATGAAAAAAGAAGTTTGCCTTTGCAATGCACGCATTGCAAGGACAATATCTAGCAAAAACATTGTTTAGAATGTTGAGCCTTTTAAAAGCCGAAGACTTGATGCGTATGAGACCAATAACATATACATATGTATATGATTCAGCGTTGCAGATTTGGAAAATATTGAGACTAATTTTTTTACTTTGTAAAGTTATTGAGTAATACTTTCTTTCGTTTTTTGTCCTCTTTTCCATAGTTTTCTTTTTATTTTTAAAATGTTTATTTTAAAAAATAATTTGAATGTATTGGCGCAAAATTTTAAACGATTTTGTAAAATATTAAAGCCATTTACTAAGCTTAAACAATTGCCTAATCTTAAACTATTTTAAGATCTTACTATCTCTTAACAATTTGCTAAAGTTAAGATCACGGAATGGCTATTTTAACTTTTAGGAATTTGCTAAATCTAAATGAATTCTGTACAATTAATCTTATTAGAGCAGTCGATGGATTGGTCAAGTCTACAGCTGGGAATTCCAATTGATAGGTCCGTTTTTTTTTCAACTAAAGGCAATTAGCAATTTACTAGTTAGCAGAACAATTGTTTTTAGCGATTACTAGAGCCATTTCGTCACGTTAAGAAAGGATATCAGGCTGCTGCTGCTGTGGGTGATGTTGCGGCTGTAGATGATGACGTTTCTTCTAATATTTTCACTGATGCTGCTAGCAATAATGGGTTATATATTGATGATGATGGTGCTGCTCTCGTTGACGTTGATCGTGCTGCTGAAGCTGATATGAATGCTGTTTTTAATAAAAGTGTTGCCAATGTAAGTGCGGCGTAAGTTTAATAAGAGTGCTGGTGATAGTGAATTGTCTGCCCCTAAATCATTATCTCTATCTGATTCTAAATTATCATGCCATGATGATGTTAATCTTAATGCTGTTATAAATAATAACCCTCAAAATAACGAAATTATTCCTAAACCTACGATTAAAAACAATAACATTAAAAAATCCAAACTATATTATGGTACGGATGCTTTTTCATCCCTGAATGATGCTGCTGTTACTCGTTATAATTGGTTTCACCTATCCAAATTCAGGGTTGGTACAGAACCAAATCTACTAAGTGATCATATTGCTTCTAAAACTGAAATTCCCATCAATGATATAAAGTGCTTCAAGTTAGTGAAAACCGGCTCTGACTTATCTAATTTAAAATATGTTAATTTTAAAATAAGTGTTCCATCTAACATGCTTTCTATTGCCATGGATCAAAAGCTTTGGCCTAGATCTGTCCAAATTAAAAAATTCATTTCGCGGAAAAAAAACGAAGCGACACCGAGGAATACCGAAACAACGTAAATCCGGTATCTCTAGCACCTCCTATTTCCCATTCTGCTTTACCTTCTAACATAAATAACTTTTTTATATATTACCAAAACGTTGGTGGTTTACGAACAAATATTAATAACCTTCGCCTAAATACATTATCATGCCAATACGAAATCCTAACGTTTACTGAGACTTGGCTTAATAATAAATTTCATAATTCTGAACTTTTTGATACTAATAATTATTCAGTCTTCCGCAAAGACAGATGTTTAGAAAAAACAAATCTAACAAGAGGTGGCGGTGTAATGATTGCTGTTAGCTCATCATTCTCCTGCTTTGAAATTAATCTTCCTTCGTCATCTTCAACTTTACCATCGAGCTTCGACATTGATCAAATCGTTGTAAGAGTTTTAATCAACAATAGTTGTGACTTAACTATATTCTTAAGTTATATACCACCAGGTAGTTCTCTTGAATTATATAAAATCCACATAAATAATTGTAGTGATATTATTAAATTATTAAATAGTAATCAACATGTAATTATTCTGGGCGATTTCAACCTGGGTAATATAAACTGGGTATGGGATCCTGGTGAATTATGTCTATTTGCATCTAATGTTAGTAATGAATGTGAATACGAGGTATCAGATTCTTTCTCAGAACTAAATCTTACTCAAATAAATAATTTTAAAAATAGTTTAAATCGTATACTTGATCTCATATTTATCGATAGTGAAATTGTTGCTGATGTCAAAAATTGTTACTATCCTATTTTTAAAAATAGTATTCACCAACTAGCCTTAAGCGTTACACTTAGTTTCTATGACTATTTTAAACCTGTAATGGGAAGAGTAGTCAAATATGATTTCAAAAAGTCTAATTTTGAAGGACTAATTAATCATTTAAATTCGTTTTCTTGGAACTATATCGTTCACAATTATGAGCTAACCTAACCTAACCTAACTATCTACGTCTTCAAAAAGAATTCGATTTTTTACATACATTTTTGTACAAGCATTATCTGTGTCGTACTGAATCTTGCTTGAAACAAAATAGTAAACATTATAAGTTATAAGTGATAATTCCATCAATATAGGCAGCTTAAACTTAAGCTGCAAAGCTGTTGAGGGATCTCAATGATGATAGTCAACCGGGACCTGAAGGCATTCCAATTGTATTGAAAAACTGTGCTGTTGCTCTTTCAGGGCCATTAAGGCATTCCAATTGTATTGAAAAACTGTGCTGTTGCTCTTCAGGGCCATTAACTCTACTGTTCAATGTTTCTCTCGAAAAGGGCCTTTTTCTTGACGATTGGAAAATTTCCTATATTATTCCTATCCATAAATCTGGCTCTAAACAGGATGTTTCTAATTACCGTCCTATAAGTAAATTGTCTACGATTCCCAAAATTTTCGAGAAAATAGTTTATGATAAACTAACCTTTATTCTCAAAGAAACGATTGCGCCATCTCAGCATGGATTTATAGCTGGAAGATCCACTACAACAAACCTATCTATTTTTTGTAACCAAATTACTAGAAATCTCGAAAATGGTTTTCAAACTGATGTAGTCTTTACGGACTTTTCGAAGGCTTTCGATAGGGTCAACCATTTTATACTATTAAAAAATATGGAATCTATTGGATTCCATTCTAATAGTTTAAAATGGTTTGCGTCCTATCTCATAGGTAGAACACAGTTTGTCCGCGTTAATGATTTACTTTCTGAAGCGATTCATGTAACCTCTGGTGTTCCTCAAGGAAGTCACTTGGGACCCCTTCTATTCCTGATATTAATCAATGACATACCAACGGTTATCAACAATTCTCTCTGCCTAATGTTTGCGGATGATATCAAAATGTTCCGCTATATCAAATCCTTCGACGATTGTCTTTTACTTCAAAGTGACTTTGAGCGCTTATCTGTATGGTGCACTGCTAACCAGCTTTTCTTAAATGTTTCTAAATGCCAATCTTTATCTTTCTCTCGTAGTCTTAGTCCAATTTGTTTTAAATACGAAATAAATAAAACACAACTTACTAAGCTTAAAGAAAAGAAAGACCTAGGTGTAATATTTGATTACAAACTAAACTTCAACTCGCACATTGATTTTGTGGTTGCTAAAGCAAATATGTACTATGCTAGGGTTTGTGGTTCGCAACTCAAAAGAGTTTAAAGATCCATTCACCTTTCGGTCATTATTTTATGCTTATGTGAGATCTTCCCTAGAATACTTCTCAGTAATTTGGAATCCTTTTTATAAAACTCACTGTTTAAGGATTGAAAGGATTCAGAAAAAATGTTCGCGAATTGTAGTTCACCGACTAAATTGGAATGTTAAAATGCCTCCTTATGAAACCAAATGTAAACCCCTTGGTCTAACACCACTTGATATTCGCCGTCGGTATTTTTCAGTGTTTTTCATACGTGATATTATTACTTCTCATATAAACTGCCTTTTACTTTTATCCTTAGTCGATATATATATGCTCCGTATAGGCAAACGCGATCTTGTACTCTATTTCATGAACCCTATCATAGAGTAAACTATGGTTTCAATGAGCCTCTAACTCGATGCATTAGATTAGAGAATTTAATATTATTTGTAATCATGTTGACTTCTTTTCCTACCAAAGTCGAGAATCTTTTAAAAAATATTTATTATATTTATTTCTTAACTCCTACACTGGTGGTTCAAGTTTTATCTTTACATAATAATATATTTTTATTTATATTTCACTTCTTTATTACTAAAGTTAAAAGCTTGTTTCTGTAGTCTGTAAGATTATATTTTATTTGTTAATTATATTATATTAATCTGCTTGATGAATAAATAAATAAATAAATAAATAAAAATAAATTCACCACACAGGATATGCGCTAAGTGATTTAACGAAAGATTACAATCAGGGATGTCTATTATTTATGAACACAACATTCTCCTCTGCTTATTTTAAAACCTAAAAGGTTTAAACAATATCTACGATATTCAAAAGTAATTCAAAAATTAAGATTAATTTAGTTTTAACATAGTTACAAAAAATTCAAAATTAAATTCATTCTCTTGTATTGAAACTAAATTAAATACATTATTTTGTATGGAAATTCAAAATAAATTAAATGTATTAAATTCATTTGTATTGTTTATACTTATAATAATTTTTATTTTTCGATTGAAGTCTACCACTTCTTCTTACACCATCTAATATTTCAAATTTGTTTCTTAATTTCTTTTTTCTTTGAATAATTTCTACTTGTTTATCTTTACAATTTGTATCTTGTATTTTTATTTTATTTTCAATTGTATTTTTAGGAATTTTAGAATGCATCTAATTATAATTAGGTTTTAAATTAAGTTTTCTTAATTGATTAACATGTACAATTTTAGTTTGATTTCCAATTTTTATTATGTATCGAATTCAAGTTATTTTCTTAATAATAATACAATTAATCCATTTTTTATAATTTTTAATATGGTTTCTGTACATACAACTCTCCCCCACTTTATATGAAGGTAATTTATAATAACTTTGATTTTCTATATTTTATTCTTTTTTATATACAAAATTTGCTTTAGAATTATTTTTAAATTAAATGAAACCTGTTTTTTATTATTAATTAAATTAAGTAAAACTTAAGGCTTAAATGAAAATAACATTTCGGATGGAGATGCTGTTGTAACAGAGTTCAGAGTGTTTCGGTGATGCATCAAAAATTTGGTGATATGTTCGCGCAAATCTGTATTTTGTTTATAACACAACATATGGTTTTTTAAATTATTTTAAACAATCTGGACATGCGTTTCGACTAAACCATTTGATTGCGGATGGTATGCAGGACTGTGAAGTAATTCAATTTTGTTTTTGTTACAAAATTGTTTAAATTCCCAAGAAGCAAAGGGCGGACCATTGTCCGTAACTATGGTTGAAGGTAAACCAAACAGCGAAAAAAATGAGTTTAATTTTTGTATAAGGCTTTTAGCATTCGTTGAACCCATTTGTATACAACGTCAAGATACTTGCTGTATGAATCTATTAAAAGGAGAAACGTTTTACTTTTAAAGTAAAAGAAATCTAAATGGATTCTCTGAAACGGATACATAGTACTAGGCCATTTAGTTTTAACAATTTCTCTTGGAACGTTTCTAGTAGCTTGACATTCTTTACAAGACTCAATAAAGTCCTTAATTGATATGTCCAACTTTGGCCACCATAAATATGACCTAGCTGCTTTTTTCATTAAAACTATACCATCATGGTTTTCATGCAACAATTCTAAAACATGCATTTGTAAATCATTTGGAATTAATACTCTATTATTTTAAAAAATGCATCCATTCTCGATGCTAAGACAATTTCTAAATTTATGGTAAAGTTTAAGCTCGTTATCAACTTCTTTTGGCCAACCATTTTTTACAAAATTGAACACTTTACGAAGTATAGGGCTTTTCTTAGTCTGTACTTCAACTTTTTTTAAATTTATAGGCACCTTATTTATACAGTTAATTAAATTTATATTAACTGATTCAATATTTGTAGACTCACTTACTGGAAACCTTGATAAAGCATCAACATTTGCTAAATATTTTGCAGGGCGATGAACTATTTTATATTGATACATGGACAATATTACTGCCCATCTTTGTAACCGTGCCGCTGCAACGGCTGTTGTACATTTATTAGGGTTAAAAATCTCCTTTAATACTTGGTTGTCAGTCTGAATCGTAAACTCTTTTCCATAGAGATATTTAAAAAACTTTTTTACAGCAAACATGACCCCCAAGGCTTCGCGGTGAAGTTGCGAATAACCTCTTTCAGCATCTGATAAAGTGCTGCTAGCGAATAGAACGGGTTTCTGAACACCGTCTATTAAATGGGTAAGTACTGCTCCTACGCCGTAGGGACTTGCATCTGTAGAAACTATTATTGGTTTGAGGGGATCAAAAAGAGTTAAAACATTATTGTTTATAATTAATTTTTTGGAATTTTCAAATTCCTTATCGCAATCTTGAGTCCACTTAAAAGGATTCTTTTTCTGTAGTAACTCATGCATCAATTTCAATTCAGTCGATAAATTAGGAATAAACCTTCTATAATAATTAATTAATCCTATGTACGACTGAAGTTCTTTCAAATTCTTAGGTGCTGGCGCATTTTTTATGGCATCGACTTTTTTCGGATTAGGCTTTACTATATTATGACTTAAAACATGCCCTAAATACTCAACTGAGGTTTGTAGAAATTAACATTTTCGCAGATTAATTTTAAGTTTATGTTTGTTTAATCTATCCAAAACTAAATAAAGTTTTTGTTGACAATCTTCTAAGGTTTTCCCTCCAATAATTATATCGTCTACGTATGCGAAGACGTTTTCAATTCCTGATATAATTTGATCAATGGTTGATTGAAAAATTGCTGTTGCGCAGGCAACACCATAACCTAAACGCATGAATAGAAATAAACCCTTCATTGTGTTTATAGTAAGGAGCTCTCTTGAATCTTCTGTGAGTTCTAACTGCTGGTAAGCACCAGCTAAATCTAAGACACAAAAAAATGCGCAGTTTGAAAGTCTAACAAAAATATCCTCTTTATTTGCAAAAGCACAATGCTGCGTTTTTAAATGCTTATTAATTGTGACCTTGCAATCTATGCAAAGCCGAACGTACACCACCCAAAACCGTCAGGTTTTGGGACGCACACCACTGGAGATGCCCATTTGCTGTGCTTTATTGGGATTAATACTTTTTCCTGAACCAATCTATCTATTTCTGTGGACACAGCGTCCCTCAAACAAAACGGAACAGTATACGCTTTGTGGAAGATTGGTTTACATTCATTTAAATGAATCTCTGCCTTATATCCAACAATCATCTGGTTTGGGTCATTAGAAACTACATTTGGATAACACTCTATAATTTTATTACTTACAGTATCATTGTGCATCATATTAACTACGTTGACAAACCCTTTATCAAGTGCAATATTGGATTTCCAATCTGGAAACAATGACGAAAACCAGGTTCTTCTAAATAATGGCTTAAAATATGCACCGTCCACCACAATCAACTCCAGCTCTCTCGTTACACCAGCAAACTCCACAGCAACAACAACTTTCCCTAAAACTGACAACTTGTACCCTGTAATAGTACTTAAATCGATATTACAATTTTTTATTTTTAAATGAATAAACTTAGCTCTATAATCTCTAGAATTTATTAAAGAAACACTTGCTCCTGTATCCAGCTCCATTCTCAGCAACACATCTTCCACCTTGACCACCAGCTCTGCAGCATCTTCTCCAAGATTCGCATGTATACTATGCCCTGGCTTAAATTGACGTCGTCGTCTCGATATTTTGTGATTGTTCTTATTAAAAAAACATATATTTGCCATGTGGCCTTTTTTGCCACACTTGAAGCACGATAAAGACTTAACTGGACAGTCTTTATCATGATGAAACTTTCCACAGTGAGTACAATTCCTCGTTATCTGGCTTTTACCAGAATCATTACTTCGACTGCGAACACGTGCTTCAATATTTTTCGATGATCTGTGCTTAATCGCGTTTACATATTTTTCTGCCGTCTGCATCGATCGCTGTTCTTTCTGTGACATTTCCATCGTCAGAGCTCTCTCACAACTTTTTTCGAATGATGATGTTTCGTCTGCGAGCAGAACTTGTTGGATTTTCTCATTTCGTAGCCCCACGATGAATTTGTCTGTCAGGGCATCTTCCAAAGCAAGGTTTTTTAATTTTCCTGCATCGACTACTGAATCCATAATAAAATCACCGAACTTACAGGTTTCAGCCAGGTTTCGAAGTTTGATAATAAAATCGCTGACTGATTCTCCTTCTTCCTGCTTAGCCCTTTGAAATTTGAAGCGCTCCGCTCTTTTATTAAACTTTGGAGCGTAGTGTTGCTCCAATAAGCGTATTAAAACATCAAACGATTTTGTGCTCGGTAAGGCAGGTGCAGTCATGGTCTCATGGACTTCAAGACTTTGTACAGCCCACGAGGGTGATGAACACGGGTGTTTGTCGCTCTGAAGCAATTTAATTTGGAATGAAATATTGCTGTACCCGATCTTTGTAAGCATCGAAGTCTTCTCCGGGCACGAATTCACTTATACTTCCTACGTAAGACATTATTTTTTCAGGTTTTATATCCTTAACCTTTTTATCCTCTGTCATCTACAGGCTTTTTAAAATCACAATTGACCAATTGCTTGAATAATAATCGAAATTTTTTCGATGAATCGTAATTTATTTTTATTTTAAATGTATGTTGTGCAAGTTTTAAAATTTTAACTTCTTAAGATATTTTATAAATTTTCTTTCATCCTCGTCGCCATTTATTATATTTACGGAAAGGAATAAAACACGCTTTATCCTTTCTCATTGCACTCTTTATTACGACTAACTTAAGACTAAGTCTTAACCTAAGTTTGAAGCGTTGTTGTTGTTTTTTATTAAATTGCTGTGGTGAACATAAAAGTATCAGCTGTTCGGGAAAATGAATTTCCGTCAAAATAAGAAATAAAATAAAAAAATACATTTTTAGAGAAAAATAAATGCGCAATTACACTTTTTTTTTTCTAAAAAAAATTCTTTGCATGATTCCCGATCGATCAGTATATAATTTTCATTTCTTATCAAAGGGAAACACCGTCAAATATCGATTCAAATTTTTAAATTTGCAAGTAGACACAATATGGTATCCTCATTTGAACCAATTTCCGCACCACATTGGAACTCACTTGGAAGTGTTCTTATAAGTTTTTTTGATTGTAGCTAAAAAGTGTGAATGCAACTTTCTTACTCACACTTCAAGGATTCCAGGAAGGTATAAACCATTCCTGTAGGTACATTATTGTACCAAGGACACGACCGAATGAGTTCGAATGTTTGCATTTTTAAACATTTTTGATAGGAAAATGCAAACATTCGAACTCACTTGGACGTGTTCTTATAAGTTTTTTTGATTGTAGCTAAAAAGTGTGAATGCAACTTTCTTACTCACACTTCAAGGATTCCAGGAAGGTATAAACCATTCCTGTAGGTACATTATTGTACCAAGGACACGACCGAATGAGTTCGAATGTTTGCATTTTTTTTGTTGACGTTTTTAAACTCACCTCATAGAAAAAAATAGTTATGTTATGTGTGATGTTGAGGTGATGTCACACTTTTATCATTTTTTTATTTGAAAAACTTAACTTATAGTGAAATTGTTAAAACTTGGTAACTGTTTTGTAACTATCAAAATACTTTTAGGAAATAGTAATCGTTTTTAAATTCGAAAAAAAAAGAATTATTATAACATTCAAAAAAGATAATTTTTGGAACGTATTATTTTACCTGAATCACAAGTCTTTGTATTACATTTAAATTAAAAAAAAAAACAACAATGTTTTACATTTTTGCTAATATATTTCAAGTTTTCTTTACATAATATGTACAACAAATGCCTTGTTCAGACAATTATAGCTTTTTATTGAATTGAAAACTGTATTATACGTAGTACACACTTTTGAATATAGTGAAGTTAAAAATTAACAATTTCTTGCCACTTTCAATCACAAAGTCTTCTAGCCAAAGTTTGTGTGTTATTACACTCAGACTTTTTTGGAAAGACTCAAATAAGTGCGAAAGAGAAAGTAGGTGAAATAGAAATACTTTAAAAAGTCTCTACCCGCAGAGTTCTGGGTTCGGGATTCTTGGATTGTTTTTGACGTTTCTCTTTCTTGCCTTTCTTTGTTTCTTGGTGTTGCTTTATAATTATTTCTATTGTTACCGAGCAGTGTTGTTCCTCTACGTGTCGACTTTGATTGTCTACCTTTCTACGTAGACAATTGTGTCAACAATGTAGACAATGTAGACAATGTCGACAATGAAGTCGACAATGTAGACAATGAGGATATTTTATTCTTGATTGTTCTTTCGTAAGGTTTATTTCTATTTAGAAAAGGTGCGTGTTTGATTTCAATTAAATATCGAAAAATTGAGTTCTTTGATAATAAAATTATGTCTGGTCGACGCAAAAATAAAGCTTTTGATGAACTGGGTTTCCTTTTAATGAAATCCAACAACAAATATGTAGCATATTGCACAGTGTGCAATACAAATTTACATAACACTGCAGAAAGCCGTCTGCGAAGCCACAGTTAAATATAGAAACGTATTAGATAAACCATAAAATCATATTATTTATTAACCATATGCTTTAACATTCAATTGGGAAAGGAATGCCTGCAAACCATCCCAATCACCTGCGGCATATGAATCCGGTGATGTTTCTATGATTGTTTTTATTGATGATACTCGAGCTCCGGCATTCAAAACTCTGAGACGGTAGTAAAAAATTGTGTTTTTGTATAAAATTTATAACTGACAAAAATGTTAATTGTTTGATGTCTATCTCTCTTTCAAACGATGTTGACAACAATAATGTTTATGTTTTAAATAGCTGTGTAAGTATTTTTATTTTACTAAAATCGATCAAATTGAATCTGACGCATTCTCTGTAGGAGGCAGCTGAAAAAGATATTAAAAACCAATTGTTTTTTGGAATATGGCCTCTATAAAACATCCAAATCTGGCAAATTTGGCAAAAAAAACTTATTCTTATTCCAGCCTCTGCCGCTCAAAAGAGTTTTTTCAAGTTTTGAACGATCGAAGAAACTCCTTCATCTTTATTATTATTCATTGAGAATCGAGGATATTCAATATTATTGTTCTGATGAGGACGTCGAAGACGACAATGAATAAGGGACTCTCATTATATTTATAAAATACATAAGCACTTAAGATTTTTTTATTTTTGTTTAAATAAATACAAAATGCAGAATGAAAGACTCAAATAATACAAATTTGTTTTGTTTAATGATTAAGAAGACAAAAAAAGTTGAAAAATTGAAATAAAATTGATTGTATACATTATCTACATTGACATGTAGACAATGATGAATTGTCTACACGTAGACAATCGTGTAGTCTACATTTTTTGTCTACATGGAACAACACTGTTACCGAGTAAACAAGAAATATTCCGCCGCACAAATTCAAGTGGAGCAAAGACCTTATAATGAAATTAATTGAAGGAATGATTGAAAGAGTCTAGCTTGGCAGTTTAAGCTTTGGAATGTTTTGCCCGCTGAAACAAAGTGATATCCAACTTTTCTGGCCCTCAAAATTGTATTTTTTTATGTCGTTTTCAATGAAAAGCAGGTTAAAAGTGTCTTCATTCATCCTTTTATAATTTAAAAACGATGGTTTATCATTTGATTTTAGTTCTTTTGTCAAGAAAATGAAGGATTCTCTCCAGATTTCAATCCAATTCCTATTTTTACATTATTCAGAATTATTATCCGTATTCATAATGTCAATAATCATTGCTGTATTAAAAAGTACAGTTTTCTTTAATTATTTTCACACTTTGACTTTGTGGATGAGAACAAAAAATGAAAGAGAAGTGTCAAAAACACGCAACCGAAAACAATCCGGGTGTAGATAATAATGCGAGATTGACGGGATGACTGTTCAAAAGAAAATATGCGAAACACGCAGCATACAAAAAGTCTGGGTGTAATAACACACTTTCTTTTGTATTTAAATAAGCTGGATTTAAGAAAAAATAATTTATTCCGGGTATACCTTAATCCATATTCGATTATTACTATCAAAATAAGACTACGTAAATACTCAAGCAAGGAAAAAATAATTTAATTATAATAGTTTTTTTTGGAATTTTTCTCAAGAACTACAAGACATAAAATCATCTAGTTTTCAATGTTTGATCAAAAACAAATATAAGCAATGCATTCTAAAAACAATAGTAAATAATCTTAAAGTTTTAAAAATCACACTGCAAACCTTTTTTACCTTTTTTTTGCCCAAATTTTGAGTTTGAAACAATTTTTTTCAAAAAACTATGCAAATTAACACACGTCTGTTCCATAAGTAATTAGAAAATATGAACCAAAATATAATAATAAGCAATAAGTACGACCTTCTAATAAGTGATTCATGTATAAGAAACCATAAGATCTTTGTTTAACCATATTTGATGACAGTTTACAGCAAAAATGTTTTTCGATTTTAGTCTTAAGTCGGCATCTGAGATGATCGGATTAATAAATATTTATTAAAAACATAAAATCTCAACGAACTATACTAATTTACATAGTTTTGACTTGATTTAAAAACAAGCTAATAGACAAAATTGTTGTCTTTAAAAAAATGTATAAAACTTAGTTGTAAGTATTACCATTATTTTTTCCATTTAACGTACATATTTTTTTAAATTGCCCCTAACGCCTAAAAATAGAGAATAGACCCCGCTCCCATAGTAAAAAGTGATTGTTTTTAACTGAAAAAACAAACGACAAACGGTTATTATTTTCTTAAACAAATTTTTTCCACGGTAGTGGGATAGTGGCCCGCACATTTTGGAAATGACCCTAAAAATTGCCCTTACAATTTTTGTCTTCGCGGCAACGCTGGTGAGAATTGGCGTTTCAGCTTGTAGGCAAAACCAGAATGACAGATTGGTTTCCGGTCTTTATATGGTGTGTCTATGGTTTGAGCACGAAAGTGTTCCAGAGCCAGGCGACCAAAGGAGTTCAGCCTGTCTACTGGTTCGAAGAAAGAACGACAAATGGGAATCTCTAGTTTCAAAAAGCTGTATCAGAGCCAAGCGACCAAACGAGTTCAGCTTGTTTACTGACTAATAGAAAAAAAAATATAGGAAGAAAGCAAACTTTGGAAGAAAAGAAAAGCAACTCTAACTAACGTTGTATGCTTACTGAACAACTTTATTCCAACGAATGCTTGGTATTACATTACATTTTAGGGGGCCTAACTCTATACATTGTTTGTTTTGATAAATCAAAGAATAAACTAAAATATAAATGTTGTTAGATAAAAAAATTTAATGAAAATTTAAAAATCCTCGGGTTGTTCAGGCCCGGTTGTCTGTTTGGTGGGCTGTTAGCCACGGTGGTAAGCTGACTCCGTGTCAGCGTAAAATTGAAGATTTCCTTCTTCGATGGTGGGTTCAAGTTCCTCGTTTAATATATCCATAGCACACAGATATCTTGGTTCAGGGTGGCGTTGCTGGGAGTTCATCCTTCTGATTAGCTCGTTTTGGTGGTTGTTCAATCCTCCTGTGATCTTCCTGGCTGTTTGGAACAGATACTTGTCCAATGGAATTATTTTGGCTTCGTCGTAGACTCGTTTGTTGCTGTAGTGTCTTTGCTTCTGATAGTTGAAGCAGAGTCCAGTGCATCTCCGTAGGATTTTCCTTTCAAAGACGAGAAGTTCCTTCATGGCTGTCTTTGAAATTGTGAACCACACCGGGAAGCTGTAGGTGATGATGGGACGTAACAATTGCTTGTAAATTAGCAATTTGGTTGGCTGGCTGAGTCCCGTTGCTTGGTATTACAATTTTTGCTTCGCCTTTTATACTCTTTGCTGGAGTCTTTTACAGTTACAATTGTTTACAATTTTATTTACAGTGATGTGAAAAAAAATATACTATGTTACATACATTATTGTGCAAAAAAATGATTATGGATGTTACAAAATTATTTATGTTTTTTAAATAAAAAAATAAATGTTAGGATGTTGATGTAGGATGGGTGTTACAAGTTTAAGACAAATTCACCACACAGGATATGCGCCAAGTGATTTAACGAAAGATTACAATCAGGGATGTCTATTTTTTATGAACACAACAGCACTGAGGTTGATGTTAAGGCTGGATAGTTCATCCCAACATTGTTGGACCAGTAAAGAAGTTGTTGTGGCCGCCGCCTGGCTGTCAGTGCAAATAGCCCTGTTTCTATTTCCACACCCCATCTTTGACCCGTCAGTAAAGATAGTGGTATCGAAGAATTTCCAAAGCTGAAATTCGGAAATGTTTTGTATAAAAATTGCGCAAAGAAATTTATTTGAAAGTAAAAAGTATTTTTGGTTATGAAAACGTCTATACCATGAGTTTTTTCAAGTAATTAATTAACTTCCCATAGGAAGTTATTGTAATGGGTCCGATTTGACAAATTGAAAATTTTGACATTTCTCGACGTTTCAAGGTCCCTAGAGTCGAAATAAAAGATTTTTGGAGAGATGTCTGTGCGTGCGTGTGTACGTACGTTCCTACGTCCGTATGTCTGTACGTTCGCGGCGTTTTATTCGTCTTCCATAGCTCAAGAACCAGAAGACATATCGACTTTAAATAAATTTTGTTATACTGATAATAAGGCAGAAAGATGCAGAAAGGGCTCTCAAGAAAATTGCGTGGGTGGTTTTTTTACTATAGCAGTTTAAAAAAAAGGTGAAAATTTTGGTTAAACCTAAATATCTCATGAACCAATGACGATAGAGACATGAATTAAATTTTATTTTATATATTGTAATGTAATACAAAACAAGTATATTTTTGGAAAAAAATCCAATTAACGGTTTTTTTTATAAATCAAAAAAACTGAAAAAAAAAATTTGTCACCTCAAAAATTTTACGACCAAAATATGATTTCATCTCCAAACCAATTTTTTGGAATGAAGAATAATGTTTTTGACATCTGATAAAATTTTGAGAAAAATCTAATTGACAGTTTTTTTTATAAAAAATAAAAACCTAAAAAAAATTACTCAAAGTTGGGAAAAATTGAATTTCGACTGAAATATCTTTTCAAAAACTTGAGACTAAGGCTTAAAACTTATTTTATCTTATAAGAAATATTGTTTTCAACAATCAGTAAAATTTTGAAAAAAATCGAATTCACAGTTTTTGTACAAAAAATTAAAAACCTAAAAAAAATTCAACAAAAGTTCGTAAAAATTGATTTTTGAATCAAATATCTTTTCAAAAATTTGAGATAATGGCCTCTTACTCATTTTAACTTATAAGAAATATTATTTTCAACATTAGGAAAAACTTTGAGAAAAATCGAATTGATAGTTTTTTTACAAAAGATAAAAACCTAAAAAAACAATACTAAAACTTGGTAAAAATTTACTTCAGATTCAAATAGTTTTTCAAAAATTACAAATATTGGCTTCAAACTTATCTTATTTCACAGAAAATATTGTTTTTAATATTCACTAATTTTTTTTATAAAAATCCAACAGTCCATTTTTTCATAAAAAAATAAAATCTACAAAAAATAGTACGCAAAAATTGATACATATAGACAAACTTTTAAGCAAGGCAAATCTACAGATGGGATGGGAAGTTATCAGTGTGGGTCGCATCCCAGCCTCTTTTTTACTTACGCACTTATGCACATCTTCTGAAGGGCCAAAAACAATATTCTCTATGAACATTATTCCAAACGATAAAGTATCTGAAACTATCGTTAGAAATGGAAGGTATCTCCTGTACGATGTAAAATGTTGGTGTTGTTTATTATTAAATAATTTAATTTGTTTACTTGTGAATTTATATTTACTTATTCAACAATATTTCTTCAGTTCAAGATTAATAAAATTTCAATATTTATGTTCAATTTTTACCTTCATATATTGTGAAAAAAATCGTAATATGTGGGACTAGTAAACTGTACAGTGTACAGTGTACATTTTGCAATAAAGATGGAAGAAAAAAACAAGTGTAATATTTTTGGAATAAATACTTTCTGAGAAATTCATTTTTCACACGATGTTCAGATGTTGAGGGCTAGATTGTTCACCAGTGGGTCATCATTATTTCATGGTTATTTCAGCACGTTTATGTTCTTACACGCACCAAAATATTTAGACAGTAATTTATCTTTGAATACGTTAAGTATGGATTAAGCAACTATGGAACCTCGGAATATTTGTTCAAAATTAATTCGTTTTGTACAAGCTAAGAAAAACATTGAACCAATGTAATTATGTTCGTCTCAAGTTATAGCGATTCAAATATAATTTGTACGTGAAAACAAATCTTTTCTGTGATACCCCTTAAAATATTTGTTTAGATAATGATTCTAACCTTGATAGTGCTTTTAACAACTTTTAAAATGAACCCCATACCATGAGTATCACATAGTCTAATTTTCCGGGACTATAACCCTTTTAAGGATAAGGCGCCAGTTATAGCTATCATTGAAGTCGATCCGGAAAAATTTTTGAATCGATATTTGACGGTGTTTCCCTTTGATTAGAAATGAAAATTATATACTGATCGATCGGAAATCACACAAAGATTTTTTTTTGAGAAAAAAGTGTAATTACGCATTTATTTTTCTCTAAAATGTATTTTTCTATTTTCCGGGCGGAAATTCATTTTCCTGAACATCTGATACTTTCATGTTCAAAAGTGAAACGAATCGTTCCACTGATTTGTGTTCCAATTTCACACAATTCCAATGACAGATTTCTGTCAGTTAAAATTTTTCGGTGGCTTTCCATCAGGAAATTTTTTTCAATGACAGAAATTTTTAATGAAAGCTATAAACGACCTGCCAAAAAAATTCCAATGTTTGTTTTCAATGATGAAAACCAATGACAGCTATAACTGGTGCCTAAATCATGAAGTCAAAATATAATAGAAATTAAGTTAAAAACAAAACAAAGGAGAATGTTATCAATACATATGTAACTTTTTCCAATGTACCTACATGTGTATACATATATAAATATTTAAAAGCAAATTTTGTATAAAAATATTATTAAATCAAATGTTTCCTTCTGTTAGTTTATAATTAAATAAATAAGGTTGAGCTTAACCTACTTCCAAATATGTTTTTGTTTATCTCTTCTGTTTTACCCAAAATGTATGTATTTAAAATGTCCCTCAATTCTAGTTTCAAGCATCAGAATGAATGTTTTTCTCAATTGTTATGGGGTATTACTATTATTTCGAAATAAATTAAGATTCAGTGAACATTTTATTATATTTGAATTGTTGGAAACTCCAAAGATTAACGAAATTGACTGGGTGTTCACCATACTCATTGAAATTGTCTTGATTTATGCACGATGCTTAAAATATATAGATGTTTTAACAAATGAAATAAGCATTCTATAAGTATCTTAAACTAACCGAACGCATTGATTTTATTTCTTTGTTTGCCTGTTCAGAGTTTTGTAAAGTTATTAGGAAAAGTGGTGTAATTATTAACACAAAATAAAAATAGATGCTAGAATGTTGGCTTAAAGTTTTGAGCTCATTGGAAAATAATCTCAAGAATAAATTGTTGTTTCGAGCAAATTATAATATTTGTGCATCAAACAGACGTATTAAAAATTTCTACGAAAAATTCCCAAAATCTATACATGGCCGACTCTTTGACCTAAAATAAACTATAACAAATACACCTGGGTGAAGTAAATTGAGCTTACACTACACTACAAGTAGTGTCAATTGGTAATATGTATCCATATTATAATTTACAATCAACAATATGGAAGATGAAAGAGATAACAGATTTAAAGCAGTTCAAATGTTAAGTGTTAATAGTGGCATAAAAATGAAAGGATCACTAAGAGGTCTCTCAAGGATCCGTATCTAAAATACCTGGGTATTTAAAATACACTGATTCTATTTAGATACATGGATTTATAAACTTATTTATAGTTCATAAATATATTTTGTATTCACCAATCAACTAAAAATTAAATAAATTAAACTGTTACTGGAGTATTTATTTTTTTATTAAAAAATTGACATTTTGATAACAAGTGCAAATAATGGAAAAGAGCTGACGCGAGTGTATTATCGGTTTAATTTAAATATATGTACATGTCATAACAATTACAAAAACAAAGATCCAGAAATTCAGAATACATGTTGGCATACCAGGATGTTCTGTTCAGTGTAATCGGGAGCTCTCGTACCTACATATGTATATTATGTGTATTTATTAACTTTTTATATTTACCTGTCGTTATCAAACTTCAATTAACAAATTTTTAACCTCTTTTTTAATACCAAATTGACCTCACAATCACAACACCCTCTAAAAGAACAACAAAATAACAGTGAATTAAAAAAATAACAATCAAACAACTTGAACTCAAGAGCAGGAATTTAATTCAAAAATTCAATTTATTTTTGATACAGGATATGATACTGGATTTAAAATGCCTTTGTCCTCGGTGCTTCAAAATAAATTCATGATATTGCTAGAATTTTACGGAAGTAAATAAAACAATATTTCGAAGTGACGAAAAATCTTTGTTTTTAATTTGAAGTATATACTATTTAATTAATCTAAGTGTTTTGCATGAATAATAATAATCAATTTCGTTACATGTGGCATATACATATGTACATACATATGTAAAGTTTATAGTTATTTAAAAAACAATTTTAAATCAGCAATGACTTCATTTTATCATCTTAGAGTAATATTTATTGGATAAAATAAAAACAAAAACGAACAAAATTTCTTTTTAACTTTGTATTTTTATTTATTATCTTTAGTTTACTTTAGTGTCACAATATTAGTTTTAATTTTGGTTTAATGTAAATATAAATGTTTACGCGACGCGTTTCGGACTATATGTCCATCTTCGGGCGTTGAAAGAGAACTGACTGCCAATATTGTCATTATTTTATCGATCATGTTGTCTCGTCTTTTGTTTATTTTAATTTTAATTGTTGTTAAGATTTGTGTATTAATTGGTAATTATGTGTTTGTCTCTTTTTTATCTATTGTTTTGGTTTTTGTAATTTATTGCAGTGTCATATAATACGTTTCCTTTTATTGTTAATTTGTCGTTTAAAATGTTGTCTCGTTCTGTTTTGCTGGCCATGTATATCTCAAATTCTTCTAGCGCGTCCAGATTTCTCCCTTTCTTACAGAAATGTAAAGGTTCTAAGTTTGAATTAAAATCAGTATAATTATGGTTAGTGTCCATTAAATGAAGAGCAAAATTTGATTTAGTGTTTCGTTTAGGTAGATGTTCATAAAATCTGTCTTTGAAAGTTCTGCCTGTTTGTCCGATATAGAATTTTTCACAGTTGTCACATTTGATTTTATAAACACCTGAACTGTTTTTTATATCTTTGAATGTTTTTTGTTTTAGTATTTTGTCTATGTTATTGTTTGTTTTAAATGATATTTTTATGTTAAGTTTGTTAAGTTCGTTGTGGATTATATGTGGGAGTATGTTAGTGTAATTAATTGATATATATTTTTTATCTGGGTTATTGTTATTGATATTTGTATTATTTTTGTTGTTGTCTTTGTTTTTCTCTTTCTTTTTATGAATTAATTTGTCTATTGTTTTTGGTGTATACCCGTTTGATAATGCAATTTGTTTAATTACATTTATTTCATTATCATAATCTTGTCGGTCCATGGGTACATTTAAAAGGCGGTTTATTAGGGCGTTGAAAGCTGACATTTTCTGGGAGTAAGGATGGTGCGAATCTTTGTGGATGGTGATGTCTGTAGTTGTAGGTTTTCTGTATATTTTATATTTGAGTTTCTTATTGTATTTAGATATGCTTAGATCTAAAAAGTTTATTGTGTTATTGTTTTCTATTTCAGTTGTGAATTTTATTTTATTTTTTATTTTATTTATGTAATTCTGCAAGATGTCGATTTGTCTGTTTGTGCCGTCGAAGATTATTAGGGTGTCGTCTACGTACCTAGCATAATAAATGATTTTATTATGTTGGGGATTCAACTCCGATAATATATATTTGTTTTCATAATAGTTGAGATATATGTCTGCCATTAGTCCGCTTAGTGGGGATCCCATTGCGAGTCCTTCGTCTTGTATGTAGTATTTGTTGTTAAAAGTGAAGTAATTTTGTTTGAGTGTTATTTGTAATAAAGTTATTAGTTCATTTATTTGTTGTTTATTGATTTTTGCGGTTTTTGTTAAGTTTTCTTTTAATATTTTAACGGTGTCGTCTATAGGTATGTTAGTGTACATGTTAGTGACGTCTAAAGAAATAAGTTTGTATTGGGGTAATATGTTTAAATTTTTTGTTTGTTCTATTAGTTCAGTATAGTTTTTTATGCTTTTATTGTGGTTGATGATGATGTTAGTTTTTATTATTTTTTGTAATTCTTTAGCTACTTTGTAGCAAGGTGCTGTGGTATAATAAAAAAATAAGTAAACTAAAGATAATAAATAAAAATACAAAGTTAAAAAGAAATTTTGTTCGTTTTTGTTTTTATTTTATCCAATAAATATTAAATATCACAATATGGAGATTAATCCACAATCATATCTTAGAGTAAGAATAAAAAACGTCTATTTGCTATATACCTAAAATTTGCAAGTTCCTTAGTGATTCCTCAGAATTTCACTTTGTACAAAAACAAATTTTAACAATTTTTCAGTTTTAGAAAATAAAATATAATTTACAACAAAATATGATTGTGAACCAAACTTTTCAATGTTAGCAGACTATTCGTCGCAAACATCACTTTGCGTCGTCGTAGTTGTATTTTTGAAAATTTGAAAACCCCGAAGTGATCCACTAAGTTATAGGCCAATAAGCTTACTGGGTTGTATTATTATTATTATTATTATTAATACACATTTTTCATTTCAATTTCGTACAAAAATGATGTGCCATGAAGATATCGAATTTTGGAAAATATCGGTTGCAATCGGTTTCATAGTTCTTGAGAAAACTTAAAACAAAATAACGATTCTATAGGGGATACCCTTCGGGAGCAATAAAAACATTTTTTTTTATTGAAAGAAACCAATTTAAGACAAAAATGTTTGTAAAAATTAAAAAAAAATAACTATCAGTTTGTTAATGAGAAAAATTCGCATCGGCTCAAAACGCATCCCAGCTACTTTTTTGAGTTCTCTACCATCGTAATGTAATGTTTAAATAAAATCGTTTGAACTTTTTTAAGAATACAAAACTTGCCATATAATTCCTATAGGTCGCAAGAAATAAGATGGAATGAACGGAGAGTTTCAGGAATTTAAAGGCAACTTAATATCAGAACCTGAATATTTGCTTTTTCTCTCAGAAAAGATCTTATGAAAATATTTTAAAGCATTACTAAAGTTTTCCCAAACTCTAAAATGTTTAATGTTTTTGAGAGCAAACTACTTGTTGGGGAATATCGTTAAATTACTATTTCTACAACTTATCTGCGTAAGCTTAATGGCTCATATGGATCTCCTCTGGATCGTCCGTTGGTTAAAAGCTTATGAATTTGTGCTGCGCGGCTGGTAGTACTTTTAGCAACAAAATTTAAAGCAGTAAAATACACTGTTTGGGACAACACACTCATACACATAAACTCATAATAAATTAATGTCCAACCTTTTTAATAAAACTAATACAAAGTTTCTAAAGTGATAGAATATTCATAGTTTCACTTAATGGAATAAAATCATTCTCGAAACCTATTCCTACTGGCGTTTCTTAAAAATCAGTGTCACTCGTATTTTGTTCAATTTTTGTATGTCCGATTTTCCATTCTAGCAAAATTGTGAATTTGGTATGTATGCAGACGACATTGCGATATTCTCATGCGATGAACATCCTGATAATATAATAAGCAATATTCAAACTGCTTTAGAAATAATTTTTGATACAAACACTTGAAAATTAAAATTAATGCTGGGAAAGATTAAGCTATCTTTTTCACTAGAAAAAGAAAGGATTTTTTTTACCCAGACGTAATATCAACTTAAATAACTGTGATATATCGTGGGTAAGTTCTGTCAAGTATTAACGTGTTAACTTATATTAGAAGTTGACCTTCAAAGAACACACACAAATTATAGCAAATAAAATAAATATCGGTATAAAAATGTTATATCCGCTTACTACCCGAAGGTCATTACTTAGCAAACACAATAAACTAACAATTTTTAAAGTCGTTTTTCAAGAAATACTATTATATCGATGGGTGATTGTGCTATAATGGATATTCAAAAATTGCAAAATTCTTAAAAACGTAATTTTAAAAATGATGCTTAAGCTCTCCTGGCATTTCTCAACCCAAGCCTTGCACATAGAGACAAGAAACGTGTTAAAAATACCCAAGAAAATTGAAATTCTCAATAGTATTTTTTCTAGAAAATGTGTATTAATTGAAGGCACTCCAATTAGAAACCTAATTTAATAAATTGTCAAATATTATTTTTTGTATTACTCATGCATCTTGTTATTTATATATTATTTATAGTCCTTATACTTGTTTTTTTTTTAATTTTTATTGTAGCAAAATATAAATACTTTATTAAATGTGGCAGAATTGCACAATTTAAACAATGTTTGTTATGGTGTGTAATTCATAAGTTGAAAAATGCCACGGTAGATTTAACATCATCTTCAATAATTTATTTTGGCTTATTTAAAGTCTTCTAATGTGTGTTTTTGCACATTTTCCCGAAGCTGGTGACCCATAAAACATAATAGCTTGGAATATGGATTTGAAAATTATGAGTTTATTTTTGGTGCTTAGTTTGGGCCGTCGATTAATGAAAGGGTAAAGAATTTTAATAGTTAGATTAACTTTTTTAATTATTTGTTGTATATGTATTCCAAAAGTGAGTTTTTCATCAAGATGAATTCCTAGATATTTAGCACTTTTTTCCCAGTTTACAGTAGAACCACCAATTTGAAGATTGTTGATTGGTAAGAGGCATGCTTTTCTTTTTCGTGTAAAAAAGACTGCCTGCGTCTTAGAAGCATTTAATTTTATCTTCCATTCATTGAAGTACTCTTGTATTGTAATTAAATCAAATTGCAGGTTGGTTTCTATTACGGAACCAACTGAATCTGATGTATAAATACAGGTATCGTCTGCAAAAATTCCCTTTTCACACTGGGAAAATCAGATGTGAATAGAATGTATAAGATCGGACCAAGAACTGATCCTTGAGGAACACCAGCTTCAATATTATACTTTTCGGACAAACTATTGTTGACAAAAACTTTGAATTTCCTTGAACTAAGAAAAGACTTTATTATCTTAATAAGATACATTGGAAAGTTCATTATTAATAGTTTGTGTATAAGGCCATTATGCCAAACAGTATCAAATGCCTTTTCAATGTCTAGTAGGACCATTCCAGTACTTCTTCCTATCGCTAAATTACTTTTTACATCTTTCGCTATTCTGTGAACTTGATGTATAGTACTGTGAAAAGCTCTGAACCCAAATTGCTCGGGAGGCAATAAGCTGTTTTGGTTGATTTGAGATAACAATTTTATTTTAATAATTTTTTCAAAGCATTTGCTTAGTGAACTTTGGAGACTAATTGGCCTATATGTAAGTGAATCACTGGCTTGCTTCTGGCTTTAGGATAGGTATTATTTTTGCTGTTTTCCATTGTGATGGAAAATATCCTCGTTTAAAACAACAATTAAACAATTTTGTTAAAAATACTATGCCAGATTTTGGAAGATTTTTTAAATATATATTTCTAAGATTGTCAAATCCTATTGCCTTTCTAGTTTTTAGTGTTGACAACATAGTTTGTATGTCATTTGGACAAACAACATTATTATTTTCTTCAATTAAACTTGTATCTACTAAACTTATGGATGTATGCAGATTCAACTGTTGTATTATAATTAGACACTAAATGGTTTGCATGAAAAGTATGCGCTAAAGCGGTTGTTTTTTCGGAACTTGTAACCATTATCGAATTACCAACTTTTAGAGCGGGGATAAACGTTTTCTTTTTATTAATTACTTTAACAATATTCCAGAAGGGTTTACTAGAATCTTCTAAGTCTTGTAATTTACGATTCCAACTGTTATTTTTAAAAGTATTTATAGAATCTTTAATTAAGGCATTGAGAATTTTAACTTCTGAGAGCAGGTCAAGATCCCTATTTCTCATCCATCTTGCCCTTAATCTGTTCCTAACTTTAATCATTTCAATAATATTGCCAGGTAGTTGAATTGGATATCCGCCTCGTATACCTTTCTTTGGTACGGATTCATTAAAGCATTGAATAACTGAAGTTGTAAAGAAAGATATACTTTCGTCAATATCGTTTTCATTGAAATCTCCTGTCGGAAAGTTAGGCATATGTCGTAGTTTAATGTTTAATTTTTTCTTATAGCTACGCCAATTTGCATTTTTGAAGTCATAGACTTCATTCATTTGAGCCCCCGGTGTGACAGGCAGATGATCCGAACTTAGTTCATTAATTACCATAGGTTGACTGAAAATCCCTGGCATATTGGTAAGAAAAAGATCTAAAGTCGAGGGATTGGATCGATTATTTGAAGGATAATAAGTTGGGTGAGGTGGGTACAAAATATCAAACGAGTGTCTCTGATTCAAATTAGCAAGAATATTACCTCATGCGTTAGCTCTTAAACACCCCCAGTTTCTATTTCTGCTATTAAAATCACCGCCTATTAAGAACAAGTCCCGTATGCTTATTAATTTTCTAAGGTCATTATTAAAATCAACAGCTTTTTGTGGTGTAGCAGTTCTACCTGGAAAATAAGCAGAGTAATTTTTTATTGATGATCCGTTGGCAAAAGGTATCTCAATACCAACATTTTGTATAATTTTAGTATCAACATTTGGCAAAACTTTATGTCGTATTCTTTTTTTAACTACGATGGCAACACCACCCCACCACCCCTACTCTCATCTCTATCTTTTATTATTATTATTATTATTATAAGCTTTTATTTGCCATTATTGATATTTTTTACAATATTTATTTACATTTTTGTTTACATTTTCTGTTTCTTTTGAATTAATTACTATAATTACTATATAAAATTAACATATTTTTTTAATCAAATTAATTTTAATATGTAAGCAAAGTTTGAATAAATAAATGGATGCGTATCAAAATTCTATGATCTGGCATAAGCCTCCCCCAATGTTGCCCAAAGATCTCTATCTTTTGCGTCATTGTACCAACTTTGTCTTTCTTTAAGCAAATCGTCTGCCCATCTTTTCTTCGGTCGTCCAACTGGTCTTCTGCTTTCTGGTGGTGTCCATTTTGTAGTGATTTTTGTCCATCTTTGGTCCTGTATTCTAGATATATGTCCTGCCCAATTCCATTTAAGGAGTTTTGCTCGTTCAACCACGTCCGTTAAACCAGTTCTTCGTCTTATTTCTCTATTTCTCACTCTCTGGCTAATTCGTAGGTTAAGTAGTTTTCTTTCCATCTTGGTTTGGCATATTCTTATTTTGTCAAGTAAACTTGAAGTCAAGGATATAGTCTGTAACCCATACGTCATAACAGGTAGAATAGCAGAGTCTAGTATATATTTTCGTGTTTCGTCCCTTAGATTTGATTGTAATATTTGTTTTAGACTCCAAAATTGTTTCCAACTATTGGTAATGCGTCTAGAAACTTCTTTTTTCTCCTGGTTAATGAATGACTTAGTCTGTCCTAGATAAGTATAGTCTTCTACATATTCTATGTGTTCGTTATCCAGCATTATGTCATCTTTAATATGGTTAGTCATTATCTTAGTTTTTGACTTATTGATATGAAGTCCAACTTTCTTGCATTCATTTGTCAATTCGATGAGCATATTTTGTATTTGTCCGGAAGTTGATGAAATGAGAACTATGTCATCAGCGAATCTAAGGTTGCTCAAATATTGTCCCCAAATATTTATTCCATATCTATTGTCCCAGTTTAGTTTCTTGAATATTTCTTCCAGTACGGCAGAGAATAATGGAGGTGACATTGGATCCCCCTGTCTTACGCCTCTCTTTATTTTTATTTCTCTTCCTATTCTTTCGGTTTTTATTTTCGCCACGCTGTCTGTATATATATTTTTCAATGTCCTTATAAAGATAGGATGAATGCCTTGGTTTGTCAGCGCTGTCCATATTTCGTCATGTTCTACTGAGTCAAATGCTTTGCTGAAGTCAATATATAGAAGATACAAAGGTTTTTCAAATTCGTTAGTTTTTTCAATGAGTTGGTTCATTGTTTGTAGATGGTCTGTTGTTGAAAAAACCTTCTCGGAATCCTGCTTGTTCTCTTGGCTGATTTCTGTTTAACGTGTCCTTAATTTTTGTATACATTACTTTGGAGAACAGTTTATATATCATAGAAATGTTGCTTATTGGTCTGTAGTTATTTATGTCATCTTTATTTCCTTTTTTGTGGATAAGCGTAATTGTAGCTTGTTTCCATTGTTTTGGAATCTGCTGTGTTATAAGTATGTCATTAAAAATCTTGGTCAAGACTGTAGAAATTGGTTGTTTTCCATATTTGAGCATTTCTGTTACAATACCGTCATTTCCTGTACACTTATCTGTCTTTAGATCGTCAATTGCTTGTTCAATATCTGTTTTTGTAAAAAGTGTAACAGTATTTAAGTTGGGGTAACTGTCCGCCATCGATATATTATCATCTTCTATTTCTTTTGTCGATTTGAAGAGTTCTTCGAAAAATTTGGTAGCAGACTCATTTATATCTCTTCTATTAATAGCGTTGCTAATTTTGTTCTTAATTGATGTTATCCACTCTTTTCCGTCGTCAAGAAATGATTTTGTCTTTTTAATAGATTTTGTGTTGCTTAATATATCTTTTATCATTGTTTCGTTATATGTTTGGATATCATTTTTCGCATCTTCTTTTATGGTTTTCCGAAGGTATCTTAGTTCATTTTTTTCCTGGTCTGATAAGTTGTCCTTGTTTCGTAGGTTATCTCTTCTGGTTATCAGCGCTTTAGTGTCATCCGTTAATTTATCAGGTTTTGAAGTAACAGTAGTCATGATTGAAACTTTCGCCGAGTTCTTTATTATCTGTTCTAATGAATCATATGTATTTTGAAAGTTTTCGTTTATTCTATTTGTAGTTATATTAAGTCTTATTTCTTTCTTAAGTATGTCATTATATTTTTCAATATTTTCGGTTGGTATTATTCTAGGAATACTGAGTGTTTGTTTGTTTCTTTTCAACGTATTATGGTCCACTTTTATATTTGCTCTTACTAGCCTATGGTCACTATCAAATTTAAAATCATTCAATACGGAGATGTCATTAATAGTTTTCAGTTTATTTGTTAGAACTAAGTCAATTTCGTTCTTTGTTATCCCATTCGGGTGAATCCAGGTCCATTTTCGTGTTTCTCTCTTTTTGAAGAAAGAATTTGCAAATCTGAGATTCGTCTCTTCCAGCCACTTTATAAGTAGGTCTCCTCTTTCGTTTCTTCGTCCGTACCCAAATGGTCCCATTACTTCTTCATCGTTGTCAATCTGTTTCCCTAACTTGGCGTTGAAGTCTCCTATAACATACATTATCTCCGTTTTTGTTTCATTATATACTTTGTCCAATAAATTGTAGAAGTTTGAAATTTCTTCGTCAGTTGCTGTTTTGGTCGGGGCATAAACCTGAATTATCGTCATTTTTGTGTTTTGTATTTTTAAACATAGGCTACAAATCCTTTCACTAAAAAATCGTACATTTATTATTCTGTCCTTTAAATTCTTTTTGATGAGAAATCCAACTCCATGCAAGCCTTTTGTCTCACCAATGTAACAGAATATATCATTCTGGTTTTCAATAATGTTTTGTCCAAAAATTCTTAGCTCGGATAGTCCCAGTATATCCCAGTTGATAGTTGATAATGCTTGTCTTAGTTCTGATTGTTTTGCTTCTGTAGCTAATGTTCTTACATTGTATGTACAAATGTCTAGAGTGTTTTTGGATTGGTCTTGGTTTGATGGGTAGTTTGGAGGGTATTGGCCGTCATTCCCCACGATGGCTAATCGGCTTGGGGTAGAGTCATTATTATTCAAAATTTGCTTATTTTGTTGCTAGTTGCTGTGTTGGTTACTGTTGATATTATTAATTTCTTTTTGGTTTGATTGTAGAAATCTATGAATGCTGTTGTTTCTTGTTTTGTTATGTTTGTCATTTTGGACTTTTTTATTTGTTTTTGGTCTTTTTAATTTTGTTGAACATGTTGGTTCATTTTCATTTGCATTTGGATCGTTTTCATATTGTCGATTTCTTTTAGGCATTCGTTGTTGTTTCTTGTCAATGTCGCTTCTTGATGTCATTTTTTTATTATTTTGAGGTTTGGAAAATGGTTTATTTTCTTGGACTGTCGTATTGAAATCTTCTTTTATGTAGTCTTCTTTTATGTATATAATATCCTCTTTATAATGTCTCAGTTTAGTTTTGTTTTTCATTATAGTATCTTTTTTTATTTGTGTTGTCAATCCAAGTAAAATAGGTCTTATTTTGTCTCCTTTATTTCCTAGACGTCTTGCAAAATCGATTTCAAAATATTCAGTTTTTATTTCGAGAATAGTGTTCAAAAGGTGTAAAATGATGTCTACTAATTCTTCGTTGCTTTTTTCAGTTTCTTTTATACTCTATCTAGACGATAACAATAATAATCCTTATTTGATAATATATCATTAAAACTTAACCAAGTTTCAGAAACTAAACCTACATCTACGTTATATTTGCTTAAAAAAGCAAAAAACTCAATTGATTTGCATCGAACGCTTCTAGCGTTCCAACATATTATTTTTAATGATAAACTACTCATTTTGAGTTATATAAATATTTTATAGCTAATTGTGCAATTACATTGAATTGATCTGCCTTAGAATTAAATTTACCTAAGAGCGTTATCATTTCTGCTGTCAGCTGATTGACTTCTTCCATAGAGAAAAGATCATTGCCTTTGTTGTTGTTGTTCATCGATGCTGCAGTCCAAGCATTATTTTCAATTGGAGTGATCACTGGTGGAGGGACAACAGAATCAGCAATAACAACTCTATTCCGATGATTGAGTGGGGGAAATTTGATGTATTCAGTGAGTACGCTTGTGGTTGATGTGCTCTTTGAATCACAGCTGGAAGTTGCCGTTTGTTTTTAAATGAGAGTCTCTCTTTCATTTCAAAGAATTTTTTTCGGCCTATACAAATAGGGCATTGGCTTTATGGGTTTCATTGCAATTTGCACATTTGATATTTTTTGAATTGCATTTTATTGTTTCATGGTTCTCAGAGCAGATAGCACAATGAGGCTTAATATGGCAGTTTTTTTCACCATGCCCGAACATTTGGCAATTGTAACACTGAGTGACTTTTTGCTTTTGCTTTTTTGCAAAGTCCCATTTGATTTGAGTTTTAAATATGTACTTAATGTTTTTTTTTAAGGTCGACAAGTTTAGTTGAACCACTCTCAAGAAAAACGATATAGAATACATCTAAATATATTGATCGTATTGTTTTTTAATTATTTTTATGTTTACACATTTCAAACCAAGGGAGATAAGTTCATTTTTAAGAGTGTCAATTTTAACTTCATCCAGGCCAAAGAGAACCACTTTAAATAGTTTTGCAGATGGACGATCATGTGTAAAAAAATGCCAGTTTTTTGTTTTTAACAAATCGCAAACACATTTATGAACTTCGATTGTTCCATAATTAATTTTAATACCAATCGAAATTTTTTTAATGGAATAGTTGTCAATGATAGCTTCACGAACTAATGAATGCACATTTACAGAGGTTTGTTGCAAAACACAAATGGAAGGGACTTTAATTTTTTTAATTGGGGTTGATATAACGTCATCTTCACAATCAATATCCGTATCTGGATGACATTGCAAGGGTGTCTAATATCCACACCTATTCATATCATCAGAATTCATTTTTCGATTTTTATTGCGTAAAGACATAAAGTCTTCAGCATGAGATGGAGATCGATTTCGCTTTTGAATTTTGCTTGTTAGAATGTACCGCACAGAGAGAACGTATTATCAGTTCAAAGAGCCGATTAGTACTGTCCTTATACTTGTGTATTTATTATATTTTTTTGTTTATTTATGCATTGTTAGTTTTTTTTTGTTTATTTATTAATTAATGTATCAAATTATATATTTATTCTATTGTCTGCTTATTTATTTATGTTGTTCATTATATAAATAAATTAGGTGGCGCAACAGTCCGTAGAGAACCAGGGCCTAGTGACTTACAACTCTCAACCATTCCTGTGTGCGAGTACTGTTGTCAGGGATGGAGGGGACCTACAGTTTTATGCCGAATCCGAACGGCTAATTTGAGAAAGCACTTTTTCATGACAAGCATTACTCTTGGAGAATTTGTCAATTCCTCGCAAGAGGCAGTACCCGTTTTTTTTTTTTTTAAATTAAGGTGGCACAGGCAGGGATCGAACCCAAGACCTTTCGCATGACAGTCCAACGCACTAACCATCATGCCACGGGTACCACGTTGTTCATTAATTAATTTATATATTTATTTATTCGCTTATTTATTTATTGTATTACTTGTTTAATTATTTATTTATTTGTTGTTGTTGTTTGTTGATAAAATAAATCATTTGTTTAAGTTTCTGTTAAATATAAGCATAACCTCTCTGTGATATATGTATAAACAAAATTGAATGAAGGTTTTTTTCTTTGCAATGTTTTCCTCAAACTTATAAATATTAAGATATACACGTGCTGTTCAAAAACTAATTATTATTTTTCAATTACAATTTTTTTTCAGATACAATTTTATATCATATCTCTGTGCTGTACAATGACTTAAAAATATTGTAAACTCTGTAACTTTATCTTTGCCAATAAAATAAAATATCTATCCATATATTGTTTGGCAAAAACAGTATATTATGTATGCATGTAGATATTTAAATAAATGGAGTTTTTGAAAATTATTTTTAATTTCGCGTTAAAGTACCTTTAGGCACAAGTACGATAACTTTGGCGCCAAGATATAATAACGGTTCTTGGTAGAGGGGCTTAATACAAGCATTTTTTACTATGGGAGGGGGGTCTATCTCCCCCCGTTTAGGCGGTAGGGCAATTTAAAAAAATTATTATTTAAAATGGAAAAAAATAATTAAAAAATAACGGTGATAATTACAATTAAGTTTTATACATTTTTTTAAAGCCAACATTCTGTTTTATTAGCCAGTTTTTAATTCAAGTCAAAACTATGCGTAGTTTTTGAAAAATTTAATGTCAAACTCAAAATTTGAGTAAAAAAAGTTATAAAAAAGGTTTAAAGTGTAATTTTTCAATACTTCAAGATTATCTACCATTGTTTTTATTTCAGAATTTATTGCTCTTATTTGTTTTTGATCAAAAACTGAAAACTAAATGATTTTATGTCTTTTATTTTTTGAGAAAATTGAAAATAACCACAACTACTATTTTAATTTAATTCTTTTTTTTGTTGCTTGAGTGGTCTTATTTTGATAGTAACAATGGTAGGTGTGAGTTTGGGTGTATGCAACAGTAAGGTGTGTGCGAGTTTGGGTGTATGCAACAGTGGGAACACTATAGGATTTGGGGTGGGTGCAAGTTGGAGCGCGTGCAAGGTGGGGAGGGGGCAAGGTTCGGTGTGGGTGCAAGATGGGGTGCATGCAAAGTTTCTTTTGCATTTAAATAAGCTGGATTTAAGAAAAATTAATTTACCCTAGGTGTATCTTAATCCATATTCGATTATTACTATTAAAATAAGACTACGTTAATACTTAAGCAAGGAAAAAGTAATTTAATTAAAATATTTTTGTTGGTAATTTTCAATTTTCTCAAGAACTAGAAGACATAAAGTCATCTAGTTTTCAGTTTTTGATCAAAAACAAATAAGAGCAATGAATTCTAAAAAAAAACAGTAGATAATTTGAAAGTTTTGAAAAACTACACTTTAAACCTTTTTTTTAATTTTTTTTGCATACATTTTTAGTTTCAAACAATTTTTTTCAAAAACTATGCATAGTTTTGACTTGATTTAAAAACAAGCTAATAGACAAAAATGTTGGCTTTAAAAAAAGGTATAGTACTTAATTGTAAGTTTACCGTTATTTTTTAATTATTTTTTTTCCATTTAATGTACATATTTTTTTAAATTGTCCCTATCGCCTAAACAGGAGGAGATAGACCAAATAGTAAAAACTGCTTGTTTTTAACTGTTCTATACAAATCTGTCATTAAACTTTGTCGCCAAAGTTATCGTACTCTCCCCTACCTTTATATTAGTTTAATAAGTATAGATTTTATTTAATAAAAACTTAAATATACTTCAATTCACTTGAACAATATAAGAGCAAATAGAGCAAGAAACGCTTTGTATAACTAGCTTCCCACTAAAACTCCAAAATCAAATATTTCAATTTATAAAAACTATTCTGTGTTGATTTAATTCTATGTCATCTCGAAGCTATATACTTTCATTGGCGCTAGCGGATTTGCTGGTAATTGTGACTACAGTCCCACTAACATCAACAGTATATACAGTAGATTCTTGGCCATGGGGAAGTTTTCTTTGCACTCTATCGGAATTTATAAAAGATGTCTCCATTGGTGTATCTGTGTTCACATTAACTGCTCTATCAGGAGATCGTTACTTTGCTATAGTAGATCCTTTAAGGAAATTTCACGCGCATGGTAAGACTTTTACAAATTTCATTTATTTTGTTTGTTTTATTCTATACTTACTTCAGTTGTTGTATGAATAACCTAAACATTATATTTCACGTGGTTTATTGTCAAGGTGGGGGAAAACGAGCTACGCGGATGACTATATCAATCGCTTTTTCCATTTGGATTCTGGCAATTTTGTGTGGCTTACCAGCTTTAATCAGCACAAGTGTTAAAGTAAGTTAATTACAGAGAAAAGAAATATGAATAACCACCCACACTTAAACAACTTGAGAACGAATGTATTCAATAAATAAATAAAATTATATTTACCTTTTGCAGAGGGTCAATATTAATAGCAACAAATCGTTTTCCTTGTGTTATCCATTTCCGGATGAGTGGGGACCTGGTTACGCAAAACTTATGGTACTTTTGAGATTTTTGGTCTACTACGCTGTGCCATTGATAATAATTGGTATATTTTATGTGCTGATAGCCAGACATTTAGTTTATACAGCAAGTGTTCCTGGAGAAATGCAAGGAGCTGTAAGACAGGTAATTTCGAAATAATTTATGAAGTTTAAGTTTTCAAGTATGTATTCGTTTAAAATGTTTATGATAGGCTAAAAGCACCCAGTCAATAATACCCTGCCAAAAACTATGAGATGAAAATTCTCAATTGTGATCCTTAGTATTTATACCTTCCTTTAAAAAAAATAATAAAAAAAAAACTTGCCATGATTATTTAATTTAATTAACGGCCGGAGGAGTCAATAGAGAAGGTACCTGCTCCTCAAATTCTTTTTCAGAAACGTTCTTTTAATTAAATACCTTTCGCAAGGCTAATCGTTTCTATTCTGTAAATTCATGTGAGTGGTGTCATTTCCTTAAAGAAGATTTGTTTGCTACTGGCTGCTAGAGTGCGCTTCCACTTTTCGATTTGATTTTAACAGTTTCTAGCATTATTTTTATACAAATTTATGAATATAGAAATTGATTGGCTATATATTTAAAAAGCATTCAAACATAAAAAATGTATGTGCATTTGTAATTTGTATGTATACATTCTTTGAATTTTGAAAAATAAAATATTTTTCTTGGTTTGACTTTTATACATACAATGAATAAGCTGTCAGTGAATTTTCGTTGGGGAAGATTCCCTGTGTTCCTGTGTTGTACACGCGCCGGCCGCCGGTTGTCCGTTTTGCCCGTGCTTGTTTTAGTCTTATGTCAATTGAAACAATAAATTATACAAATTACCAAACAAATTAAAACAATAACGTTTTATATAATTATATAAGCAACAAATTAGTTCAAATCAAATAAACATACATTACATATGTACTCACTTCCTGAAAAAAACCCTCTTGCCTTGCAAGAGGAAGTACCCGTGGACGGAAACCAAAACCTACCCAGTATCAAAAATGTTCTTAAGTGTACCTACACTTATTAAAAAAAAAATAAAAACGATTGATTTTAGTTAAGGATTTTTTAAATAATAAGTAAAAAACGATATGTTTTATATGTACCTCAGTTTAAACCGTTAAAGTAACTTTATTGCAACTCTGTTCTTGCATCATTGAGAAATCTTTTCAAACTTTTTTTTTTTATATAAACAATTATGACTTTATGAGTATTAACTATCATTATCGAGAGTGATGGACTATCAGGGCCTCAACCATACTCATTTACGACCAAATTCTTGGCAAAGTTTTAAAATCTATTTAAAATCGATCAAATATCTTTTTCTTCTTCTTTAATATCATCATAAATAACTATTTATTCGACAGATATAGGTGTAACATCTCCTCTGAACCAAAGCGGTTCAATTATGTCGTCTTTGACTAACCAACCACACCCATTGGCATTTAATTGACTGCATTGAGGTTCAGTAGCATTTTGCCACATGGCGTTGAAGTAAATCTTTCTCAGATTTTTTTATTTTAAACATACTGGAATCGTACTTTTTAACTTTTTATTTTTTGAATTTTCTCATTTTTGATCAACTGTTCAAAAGGCTTTGTCTGTCTTTCCGATAGAAACTAGGGGCATAGTCACTTCCAGTGAAGGCATGGAAACCAGGTAAGGATGGACAAAATCTATCACCAAGTTTTTTTAAAACCTCGGTACAATTTAAGCAATGCGGTGCGGAACCTAGTGTTGCTAAAAATATCTCAAAATTTTGAAGTTCATGGATACTTCCAAGCAAAATAATTAAAACGTCAGTATCCGACAATTTAATCATTACTTTTGAGTTGTTAGATAATTTACTTAAATGATAGACAATTCTTGTATCGGCTTCCTCGCGGTGACAAAAATAGCCCTTTTCAAGAGCCTTAACAATACTATTGTTCTAACAACTAAAAGAGTAACACTGCTCTTCAACAGATAGGAACACCTTCTTATTCCCTAAATGCGAGCTGATTCTACTACTTTCGCAGTGACTACATAAAAATGCAAGTAAAGCTTCTTTGAATTTTTAGTTACGCAAATATTTTAAAAAGCCATTTGGCCTTATTTGTGATGATCCACGAATTATGTAGTTTTTTATTGACTTCATGACGTTTATTTCGCTCGACATCTTTGATTGATGGAGTAAAATAACGATCGAAACGAAAAGAAGGCAGCTTATACTTTGATGAACAAAGCCAGCCAAATAACGAGGCTTCCAAGGGGTTCGGCCCAGTTATGACATGGCAACCATATATATTCATAATCAGTAGACACAAATTTTTTATTTGATACCAAATTTAACTGGATGAGCTAAATCATGTTGAACAAAATGCACCGGAAGTGCCCCGGTTTAGACGCTTACGGCCCAAATCTGATAGGCAACCCTGGTGAGTTATTTTAGATACAGCGAAGTGATCCGAAATACGTCTCTC
This sequence comes from Eupeodes luniger, assembly GCA_951509635.1. Classification (NCBI taxonomy): domain Eukaryota; kingdom Metazoa; phylum Arthropoda; class Insecta; order Diptera; family Syrphidae; genus Eupeodes; species Eupeodes luniger. The sequence goes on along the minus strand of OX608075.1, from coordinate 57,173,599 downwards.
CACCTATCTGTAAGGAATATCTTTTTTCGTCATCAAATCAGAGATATCGACTTTAAATACATTTTATTTTACAGATAATTACCCAAATATCTCTTGAACCAATAACGAATAAAATTAAATTTTATTTTATACATTGTGACGTGATACCAAATTACTATAAATTCGAAAAAAATCAACTAACAATTTTGCATAAACACAAAAAATTGGGGTGAAATCGGCTAAGGTGATAGTTGATAAATGACAGTCAATATAATCGAGTTTGATCTATGTAAGGTGATAGTGATTTCATAGCTAAACAGTTGTCACAACAAAAATTTGATGGTCATTTTCCTACAAATATATCGTGTCTAAGTAGAGCTATCAAACGCTTACACAAACGAATGGTAAATTTTCGTATATACCTTTTTTCGTTAAAAAAAAAAACTAAACACACCTTAAGCCATTCAAAAAAACACAAGAAAATTAAGAATGTTATTAAAACACACCCAATTTGATCCTTTTTTTGTAGATTTTTTACAATTCTAATCTGAAATTGTTCAATCAAATTGAATTAAGTTGAATCACCTACTCCCTCTCTGTGATAGTCAATTTGACTATCAAAAATATGATAGTCAATTGTCACCAGAGCCGATTCCGCCCCTGAAAAAAATATTTGTCACCCGAATATTTTTCGAACAAAAAATGGTATTACAAAACATAAAAACATTGAAAGTTTTGGTTTCAAAATAATTTCATTTTATAAAAAACATTTTGTTTAACATTTGGCATTATATTTAATTTAATCCAATTCTTACAAAAGAATAAAAACTTACACAAAATATAACAACTAACTTCATAATTATTGTATTCTATATAAAATATCATAGTTAATATTAGGTAATTTTTTTTTCAAGGAATAAAAACCTTCAAAAAATGCTACTAAAATTGGTGAACTGTTTTTCGACTAAGGTATCTCGGGAACAAAGAAAGATTTTGAAATCAAACTTATTTTATCATATGCAAAATATGTTGTTAACTATTTAGTTAATTAGTTTTCTAGTTAGTTTACAAAAAGGTATCCTTTTTTTTGATATTCCGATATTCTGTATCTGATATATTTTTGCAATACAGCACAAGATAATAAACATTTTCGCGTTCTTATACTATTTTTATTATTTTTTTTAAGGTGCGTGCTCGAAAGAAAGTAGCTGTCACAGTTCTTGCATTTGTAGTAATATTTGGTATTTGCTTTTTGCCATATCATGTGTTCATGTTATGGTTTTACTACTGGTAAGTTTTGTATATAATATTTTCCAATCCAAAAATATCGTTTTATTTTGTTTTAACATTTCCTCAGGCCAACCTCGCAAAATGACTACAATTCGTTTTGGCATGTGCTGAGAATTCTTGGTTTTTGTTTATCGTTTGCCAACAGTTGCGCTAATCCTGTTGCATTGTACTTTGTTAGTGGTGCATTCCGAAAACACTTTAATAGGTATTTGTTCATTAACTACAATCAAGACGCATGACAGATAAATACAATAATTTTGCAATTTTAATTAAAAAAAATGTAATGTTTAAATATTAGGATGTTTAAAAAGATCTATACAAAAATCTAACCTAAAAACAAGGACTGATACATTTCAAGGACCAAACTGTCTAAATCCATCTAAATCCTACTTAAATGCTTTTTTTATGTGTTGTGTGTGTTATGCTTTTTTTAACATTGATGTGTTTTATCTATTAACATAAGTTTAAAAAAATCTAATCTTCAAAATATAATATGTATGTATCTGTTGTATAAAGTGTTCAATAAAAAAACAAGACATATTCAAGTACGTATGGCTGATAAGAAAACGAATTTTCGCTCCTTTACCTAGATATTTGTTTTGTCAAGGATATTCAGTGGGAAGGAAAAAACGGGCGGATACTATAGGTGCTCGAGATACATCACTAACAAGCACTGCTTCGAGGAGATTTACATCAAGACGATCGTATCAACAGAGTACAATACAAAGGTAAATTTAACTATTTATTTTAACTATTTTATTTCAAGACTATTAAAAAATTCAGAGTATATTGTTTGTATGTAGTTTATGTAATAGCTTTTTTTTTAAGGGTTGAAAGAATAACTAACAACTTCTTTGGTCATCATTTAGATACTTGTTTTTTGTTTGCAGTTTTGATTTTGTGGGTTTCTTTCTTTCAATGTCAGTTCTCTGTACCTATTGCTAACAAAAACACAAATTAAAAAATAAAATATATGTATCTGATATATTAAGAATCTTCTAAAGACATAGGTATTTTCATGTTCTACGAATTCTGATATTTCAAACAAATTTAACCGTGTATTTTTTAAAACAGCCTTTTCAAAATTGGTCTGGTAAACACGATATCCTAATTTTGAAATTGTACAAGCTTTTTTATATAAAAGATCGAATTAATTTTATTGATGCATACTTTTTTTATGTCAAGGGTATCTGAACTTTCAAACGCACACCATTTTTTCAAAAGCTAATAATTTTTCAAATCCTTTGATACTAGACAACGTAATACAAGATAATAATATTACAAAAACTTAAATCATTCATTAAAAAGTGGAAATTTTCAATGCCCAGTTTCAAAAATAATCAGGTAGGAACTGGTACCTTCATAAATGGTTAGGTAAATAATAGTTACATAATTATACTCTAAAAGTTCTTTACATAAAATTATTCCATTCATTTTTAAAAAGCCCAATTTTCCAGTTTTTAATGTTCATATGAAAAAAACTTAAACCTTAAGCTCTCTTCACATGCACTCTAAGCTGTCGTAGTACCCTGTCTGAAATTGAACTGGCATTTCAAATATTTTAAAAATTTTGAAACAAATTGTCGCCACTATAAACTAAACTGAATTTTTATTAATGACCAGCAGAGAACACCAAATCATAATTGAAAGAAAAAACATAAAATATAATTTAAAAAGTAAGAATAAATACACTTACATATTTCTTATTTTTGAAAAAACTACAGTCGTAAGGTTACCAAACTGAATGAACTGTATTGCTCTGATTCCAGTATTAACGCTCTTTATTGGTAAAGTAACAAGCTTGTTTTGAGTAGTTACTTAAAAAAGAGTCCTAGTTAATATTCTTTTCTTTCCAACTGTCCTCAACCGCCAAAGCTTGTTGCCGCGAAACAAAGCACCGATTTATCTTCTGGTTTGCTGCCTAGGGCACGAAAAGATATTAGCCCTGTTTATTCCACTATCCACTTCAAGTGTCAAAGAAAAGGCTTAAGCCGAACGTTTATTCTCTAGTTTGCTGATAGGTGTAGGAAAAGAAATTGCAACCGATTGTTCAGTGGTTACCATCTAAGAGTATCAAGGGCAAGCCTAGCATCCTCGGTGCTCCACCAAGCATTCCTTAAACTTTTTAATTGACAGGTTATGATCCGTACCGCTAAAAAAAAAAACAAATTATTATATTATTCGAAATACCGCGTTATTTTATTTACAAAAATAAAACGGTTTGTATACATGAAATAGTTTCTTAGCTATATTTTGTTATTGCGGGTATAGTGTTAAGAATTTAAAGATTGCGATTTCAAATGAATAGAAGTTTGATTTGGAGTTTGAAAAACTCAAACCCAAGCTTTTTACTTTTTCTGAAAAAAAAACTTGATTTCAGCGAATCTATATCAGCCTTTTGCAAAATAGCATCACAATCATTCGAAACGATTTTGTAGTTAAATTAAAATCTTTCTTGATGAAGTTGAAATAGGAAATAGAGGGTGATCTAATAGTTTATAGGTTATTTTGACACTAACCCCTGTTTTCCGCTCGAAATATTTATAGAAGGTTTGTATTGTACCTCCACAAAAAAAAATAATTCATTAATTGCCTCGACTTGGAGCTGCCGGAAATATCGGGTGATTTTTTAAGAGCTTGAGAACTTTAAAAAAAAAAACGCATAAAATTTGCAAAATCTCATCGATTCTTTATTTGAAACGTTAGATTGGTCCATGACATTTACTTTTTGAAGATAATTTCATTTAAATGTTGACCGCGGCTGCGTCTTAGGTGATCCATTCGGAAAGTCCAATTTTGGGTAACTTTTACGAGCATTTCGGCCGGAATAGCCCGAATTTCTTCGGAAATGTTGTCTTCCAAAGCTGGAATAGTTGCTGGCTTATTTGTGTAGACTTTAGACTTGACGTAGCCCCACAAAAAATAGTCTAAAGGCGTCAAATCTTATGATCTTGGTGGCCAACTTACCGGTCCATTCCTTGAGATGAATTGTTCTCCGAAGTTTTCCCTCAAAATGGCCATAGAATCGCGAGCTGTGTGGCATGTAGCGCCATCTTGTTGAAACCACATGTCAACCAAGTTCAGTTCTTGCATTTTTGGCAACAAAAAGTTTGTTAGCATTGAACGATAGCGATCGCCATTCACCGTAACGTTGTGTCCAACAGCATCTTTGAAAAAATACGGTCCAATGATTCCACCAGCGTACAAACCACACCAAACAGTGCATTTTTCGGGATGCATGGGCAGTTCTTGAACGGCTTCTGGTTGCTCTTCACTCCAAATGCGGCAATTTTGCTTATTTACGTAGCCATTCAACCAGAAATGAGCCTCATCGCTGAACAAAATTTGTCGATAAAAAAGCGGATTTCACATTTCGAACCGAACACTGATTTTGGTAATAAAATTCAATGATTTGCAAGCGTTGCTCGTTAGTAAGTCTATTCATGATGAAATGTCAAAGCATACTGAGCATCTTTCTCTTTGACACCATGTCTGAAATCCCGCGTGATCTGTCAAATACTAATGCATGAAAATCCTAACCTCAAAAAAATCACCCATTATAAACAAAGTATTAGAAAGTTGAAGTAACAGAACGCGCTACTGCGAAGCCAGCAGAGTAACTTAAACGACGCTGTGTTCTATAATTAATGAGAATTCTTGTTCTTATTAAATCCAAAATAAAAAAAAAAACACAATTGGTGTTGTTAATTATATTATTACACTTATTAATAAGTATTTTATTAATATTCTTCAGGAGTAACTTGTATTTCGCCCACCTTTAAGGAGAATACACGTTTTCTTTAATCCCTGAATAATAAAATGGATAAAATGGACTGAATTCAAGTAAAATCAGAGAAACGTTTAAATTAAATTGCTTATAATATTACTCTGAATATTTAAATTAAATATTAGGAGTGCTAAACGCTAAGGAAAAAAATGAATATCGGAAATGTTTTCCTTGTTTACATATTAAACAAATTTTTTTGTATCGAAACTTTAAAGTGGCTCTTAGTTTTAACAACTGGGACATTTATAAATTTAACTCACAAAATATTATATTTTTCCACAATAATGTATTTTACTATATTTACAGATTACAGGATACAACAATTACAACAATGTTGCCAAATTGTGTGAATTTTCATGACGTTGATGCCGGCTGTGGATACAGCAACTCCAGAAGTGACAACAACATTATATGAAAATCAATTGTTTAATTTAATTTTGCAAAAATATAAAACAACCTACAGTTCAAGAATAAAAAGTACATCTTTCTTAATATAACTACAATAAAAGAATAATATAATTGCAATAAAAGAATGAAACTAGCAAGCGTTTAAAAATGTTGACGTTTCATTTTCCATCATGTACATTTTTGGATACTTTACCTTTGTGTATGTATGTATGTTTGTAAATAAAGAATTAGATATGCAATTTAATTTTAACAAGCTTTTTTTAATAAAAGTAGTTTTATCTATTGCAAACGAAAGATTATGACCTTATATTTAGCGATAGTAATAGCTTTCCTTTCCTTTCCTTTCATTTTTTTTTTTTTTTTTTTTGAAATACAAAAATATACAAGACATTTAATGGAGCCGTATGCTTCATTCTTACATTATTCAACAGGAAAACAATCCAAACCAATCGTCACGTCTAGTGAAATACATTGAGTAAGCATGGAAAGACTTGTCCCGAAAAGATGTCACGACCTGGTGGCCAGCATTGCAGGCGTTGTGCAATGTGTAGCCCTGATTAAATATAAGGGTTACCCGACCGATAAATTTGCTTTGGATTAAATCAAAATGGTATACACACATCCCAAATACAATTAGGCATATTAATAGTTCTTTGATAAGTTCTGATTCTGTTTATGCTAAACTTAACTCAAGTAAAAAAAACACTTGATTTTAATATCAATGATTTAAATATTGAAGAAGGTTTTGATATTCTGCTGGATATTGACATGATTCGCCTTTCTGATTCTGATCCTTATATGAACCGCATTGATCCCTTTGATGACTTTAAGGGGGTATTCTTTTATCTTAAAAAAATAAATTGGGTGGCGCAACAGTCCGTTGAGAACTAGGGCCTAATGACTTACAACTCTCAACCATTCCAGTGTGCCGGTGTGCGAGTAATGTTGTCAAGGATGGAGGGGATCTACAGTTGTTAGGAAAGTCAGCTGGGCCTTTTATCGTGTACATCCATTGATGAAGAAGAACAATGGACTAAGTCAACAGACCAAGATCCTGATGTACAAACAATTGCTAAGACCAGTCATTGGATACAGCTTTCCCGTTTGGTACACCATCTCCAAAACGGCCATGAAGCAGCTAAAAGCCTTTGAAAGAAAAATCCTAAGAATCTGCACTGGGCTTGTCTTTGACAGGGAGCGTCAAAAATATTTCAAAAACGACAGAATTTATTCTGAAGCAAGAATAAATACATTGGACAACTACCTACTACTCTTGGCTAAAAAGCTAGTAGGTAACTCATCTAGCCACCCGAACCAACTAATAAGAAGGATGACAACCCAACAGCGACTGCCAGAGCCCAGGTACCTCAGCGTCATGGACATTATGGATGAAAACATAATTGATGTCAACAACGAAGATGCCGTTGCATTCTACGCTGACCCCGTGTCAGCCCACCGACGTGGCTAAACAAGCCAAGAACCCCCTAACTAATCAACAAATCCAACATATGACAACCGGGAAGGAACACCCCGAGGATAACCAAGTCAACCGACTTTTATTTTTAGAACACCACATTATTTAAATTTAATCTTAAGCCATTATATAAAGTTAGGCCCCCTATGTGCCAACAATCTATTTAAATCTAAGACAATGTATCTATTTAATCTTAAGACTATCCAATTGTATATATAAAAGTTCAATAAAAAAATCTTGAATCTTGAATCTTGGAGGGGATCTACAGTTTAAAGCCGAATCCGAACGGCTGATTTGAGAAAGTACTTTTCATGACAAGAATTATTCTTGGAGGATTTGTCAATTCCTCACAAGAGGCAGTACCCGTAAAAAAAACTTTAGATGGCATAGGCAGGGATCGAACCAAAGACCTCTGGCATGACAGTCCAACGCACTTTTTTTTCCAAATTCATTTTTATTAATTCAATCTTAAATCTATCTTAAAGCTAGACAAAAATTCATAAAACTAGCTTAATTAACCATAACTTACAACTAACTTACTGGTCCCATACGGACACTCTAAGTTAAACAATAATACTTAATTCTAATGCCTTTCGGCCCTAAGATCTATTTAACTTCAATTCCATTTTTTTATTTTTTTATTCATTAGAAAATTTCAAAAAAAACTAATATCAATATCCTTTTTTATTTTTACTTAAAAACTACTTAAGGTCCTTAATATAAAACTTAAAGCTAACTAAAACTACCTATTCTACCTATAAACTACTTAAAACTAGAACAACCACAGCAGCAAATCTAACTATCTAACGTTTTTTGTTTTTCATATTTTGTTGTCTTTTTTTTTATTCCATGTTTTTTTTTTTAACTTTTTTTTGTATTTTTCTTTTTTGTTTTTTTTCTGTATTTTTTTTTTTGTATTTTTTTTGTGCCACCATGCCTATTCTACTTAAAACTAAACCCTAAAACTATAAAACAAGTATGTAAGCCGGCCAAGGCTTTAAACCCCATCCCGACTACCCACTATCAAGTGCCGATTGAAGCCACCAAAACTATTTCTCCTGCTTCACCCTATCAGTTCGGTCCCGTTCGGACACAGCCCTACTGAACCGAAGGAGCCCTGCTCCGCCTTGTGCCATGACGTCCCGATTGTACAGGAGTCGCCTATCCACGGTTCGTCGTCTGACGTGGTAGATCACGGAACTGCCAATCTATCCTGTATCAGACCGCATCTGTCTAAAAAGAGGAATGCCTCTGGTGGAATGAAGCCGCTCAAGCGTGCACTCTCAAAATACTCGTCGTTCGGATAGAACGCCCCGAAAATTAAATTGTTGGACGAAGACATAGCTCTTGCAATGTGACCTCGGACGAGTTTTATCACGAAATTGTCAATTCTGTTGATTCGAGTCGCGTTGTATAGGAACTCGTTGGAATAGTAATGCACGTAAGAAGATTCGGCTGTTCTGTATAAGCCGGTACAGCGTCGTAAACACTGCCGCTCGAACACCCGAAACTTCTCCATCTGGGAAGGGGCAACGTTGAACCACACAGGACAACCATAAACGATCATCGGCCGTATGAGGGCCATGTAGCAAATTACCTTCACTCTGGGGTCAAGCCGACTGCTAAAAAACAGCCGTTTCGTCAGAGCGAAGGGTCCTCTGGCCCTGGTCAGAGCAGCATTTATATGTCTGTCGAAATATAAATACTGATCTAACCAGATACCGAGGTACTTCACTACACTTTTGCTCGCTAATGGCTGCCCGTGAAGATCAACGATGATCATCTTGCGCCAATTCTTGCACGTATCCCTCGTGGCCCCAGCCAACGGAGTCCGGAACAAAATTGTCTCCGACTTCTGGACATTTATTTTCAGTTTCCAGTCGTCGCAATATCGCTGAATCTTGTCGAAATCACGCTGCAAGAGAATTCTAATAACCTCAACCTTTCGGGCCGTTCTGTACTTCTTTAATTAAGAATGTTGTGGTAGAAGTTACATTGCCACTTTTGACAACAAACTTTCTACCGTTAAGCATATCATAAAGTATATACAACAATGGCTTGCTTATGCCAAGCCTGTTCAGTTTTAGGTAAAAACCCTTTAACCATACGGTGTCAAAGGCCTTTTCCAAATCAACCAAAACAGCACCTGTGCATTGTTGTTTTGTTTTATTCCATTGGATATCAGAAACGAGTTTAGACGCAGCATGAATTGTGTCATGACTCGCCTTGAACCCGAACTGTTTATCCGGAATTATTTTGTTGTCCGCAGCCCACTTAGTCAGAGCCCTATTGATGATCCCTTCGAAAACTTTGCTGATGCTCGGAAGAAGACTTATCGACCGAAGATTTGACGGGTTGGAGTTGTCCTTTCCCTTTTTCGGGAGAAAATAAACCACAGCGGCCTTCCAATGAATGCACTGGATAATATGCATTATTCAGTGCATTATTGAAGAGTGTGGTGTAAATGTCAATTGCCTCCATCGGTAAATGTCTTAGTACAACGTTGGATATACCATCGACACCTGCTGACTTAAGCAGCTCCCACCGCCTCCACTTTTTCCTTTGGATCTTCAATTATATAAAAGTCATCGTCAAAGATGGCTTCTTCTGGATCTATTTGCGCTGTCATGAGTACGTCTCTGTTCTCTTCAGTTCTTTGGAGTTTCAGACACGGAAGGTCACTGTCGTTCTTTTTCCTAAATATCTTGTTGATTTTAGGGAACATACTAGGGTCACTGGAATTAACTGACCGGATCTTGCGGTCCCAGTACTTGTTAACTGATAACCTGTAGTTCTCCTTAATCAACAGATTGACATTTTTTATTGACGACTTCAGTGTCCTAACCTCCAAGTCGTGTGGGTCTGTAAGTCGTCTGTACAAGTTTTTGAGTCTTGTCAGTAAGCCACTCTTGTGCCTACGTAGTGCGTCAATAGTCGCGTTTCTGTAGGCGTCCATTTGGTCCCGTTCTTTGTACTTTGGTATTGTCCGTTCCATCGTTCGTTTTATTATTTCGTCCATCTGTTGTAAATGTTGGTCAATTTCTGTATTTGTCAGGTTTCTGTTGTTTGGTGGGGCTATGTCACTCGAACGAAGTTCTCTCGCTAGGGTGTTGGTGAAACGAGGCCAGCGCATATTACTGTAATTGTAAGAATGCGTTGCAACGTATTCCTCCAACTTCACGCGTTCGTTCGGAATCTGCATTACAGCAGCCAGTCCGCAGTGATCACTGTCGTACTCGACTGTCTGTAAGCAGCTTCGAGGGTGATTACCCACTTTGTCTGTAACTGTCAGTCTTGTGTCGTACAGCAAAAGATCCAGAAAGGAGTCGCTTCTTGGATACGATGGCTTTTCCGTAGCCAGCAGGTCGACGCCATATTCAACGCTGTAAAGATTCATCAAATTAAAAAGATGGTTACCTCTGGGATTACTATGTTGATTTCCCCATTCTTCATGTTTTGCGTTCAAATCACCGGCCAAGATGAAATAGTTTTCTTCCAAGCTCGGTTTCAGTTCCCTAAAAAGAATCTCGAGTTCTGAAACAAAGTAAGTAACCTGCGGAGCTCCAGCCGCATAAGCCGCAATCATATACATCCGCTTCCCTTGAGTGAGGGAGATGCATACAACGCAAACTTCTAGCGTCTTGAGCTTTCGCAATTCATTGTTGTATATGACTTTATAATTAATGCCTTTTCGTATAAAGAGAGCGACACCGCCCCCTTGAGTGGAGTAATTTTTATGAGCCAATTTGTGTTTGTGGCTTAGCTTAGTTTCGCTAACCATAAACACATCGGGACTGTAGTCTTTCAACAATTGGAACATATTGGCTCTTCGTTCAATCCTACTAATCAGTGAATTTACATTTACAGCTAGGACTTTTAGGCGCGTCTCCGGCAGCGCGCCCATTATGGTCTTAACTGCGCCAAGCCAGGCAACAAAGAGTAGAGATGATCTACCCTTTTGCCTTGCTCCTTTATCTGACTTTGCAGCCCTGTAAGTTGACCTTGAATGCTCAACAACAAGGCTACAATTTCAGGCTGCACCTCTGGTGCCTTAGGCACGGGGGCCTTTGGGACAACCGTTGGTGGAGCCTGTCTCGTGTTCCCATTCCCTGACACCATTTGGGCGCAAGAGAATTTGGGATCCACGAATTTTTGTATTGGAGCCTGTCGAACTGTTCGACTTCCTTCGGCTTTTTGACTGGCCTATTTTTGTTTCATTTGTTGGACCTTAGGGCAACACCTATAGTTAGCCGGGTGCCCTTGGTTTCCACAAAGGACACACTTGAGCTGGGTCAAATCCTCAACCCGCTCATTCCCCAGCTTGCATTCTCCCTCGTTGTGGGTTTCGAAGCACCTGACGCAGCGCAACTGCATATTGCAGTTGGCTCCGGCATGGCCGAACCTCTGGCACTTCGTACATTGTAAAATGTCGTCGTGCCTTTTTAATGTCTCCCAGTGTATGAGTATGGCTTGATAGTCGAGGCATTTGATTTCCCTCAGACTCTCAAAACTACTTTGGGGCGATAATGTTACGAGGAACATTGGCAGCCTATAACCCCCTCGCCTGGACTTCACCGTAGTGAAAGGCTTGACCCCGATAAAATCGAGATCATCATTGGCGGTCCAACACACTAACCATCATGCCATGAGTACTACATTCTTTTATCTTATTAAACTATTAATTGTCCCAACAATTTGTCAATACTTAATGTGTAGCGACACTTTGGTTACTAAGAAAGGGGTACTCCTCAATTGTCTTGTAAGCTTGAAAAAAACAGCTGTTATCAAGAGCAGTTCTTCTTTTGATACCAGAGATTGTGATATTTTCTGTTGCCTTCAAAATGGCGAATTCTCCATAGCCGACCTGTACCAACGGACGAGTCTGGCAGGTATACAATAAATTATTCTACACAGTAAGTCCCTGTATTGAGATCGATTAAAATGTGGTGGCGATTTTTCTTCAGTTTTTTTTCCGGGATCTGTGAGGAAAACTGACAATGTAAAGGATTAAGATGTCCTAAATTCGAATTTTGCTTTTAAAATTTTCTATCACATCGGGTTCTTAAAATATACTCCTTTAAAAGTTTAAAAACCAAAACGGAGTTTTTGAGCCTAAGTTAAAACTCGAAATATCTCTTAACAATAAATTGTATGATGGTTTTTAAAAGTACAAATCTTTCTCTTTTAGATACAATTTAAAGAATCTTAGTATCTTACTTTGTTTCTAGAAATTCTCATTAGTTGAGTCTTTATTTGAATCTATATGAAGTTGCGAGAAAAATTTGATACTTTAATAGTTATGGAAATTACGTTTTGGACTTAATTTTTAGTGCTGTTTTCGAATCCAAAGTTTCAAGTTTAATTTTTTTTTAATATATAGCAAAAACTTGATATAGTAGAATTATTGTATATGGACAACAGATTCGTTACAAGAACAAAACTTACTTTCAAGCCGCTTTGCCTTTTTCTGTTGAAAAAATGGTAGCAAAAATGGTTTCTCGTTTTTTTTAGATTGTTTTTTCAAAATTTGAGTGTCGTTCAAGGTTTTCAAGTGCGATAATATGATGAACTCAATCATACTTTCAACCTCTACTAGTCACTTCACTAAATGATTAATATATATGTAAAATTGTTTTTTTTCTAAATTTTGTAAGAAGCTGTTTTTGCAATTTCATTTTTTTCAACACAATTAAAGTTTATCACCCCATTACAGCTTATCATTTACAACAATAACATCCGTCTAATGGAAACACAAAATTATATTTTTCTTCTTGTATGTCATTTTGTTTTAATGAAAGCGAAACCATAAAAAATATTATTTTCCATAGATTTTTCTAATGTATCTAGTTGAAATTTAATTTTTCCATGAAAAGAATATAAAATTTCACGGAATTAAATTGAGGTACAAATTAATATCATCTACATAATGGAACATGCAAACACAATCCTGCGTATATGCCCAAATTAAATATAGCTTTCAAATGTTACAAAAGGACCCGTAGGTTTAAATAACATTTAAGGACTTCCCTTTGAGATTTTCTATTCAACTATTATCAACTTTTCGACTTTTGGTTTGGAAATTCACCATTCATGTCGTGTATAGGGTTTGTTCGTATGGGATATGTAAGGCAAGGAAAGAATGGGCGGTTTCGTCCCAGCAGTGTAAGACATTGTGACCTATATCATATTTACTTTGAAAGTGCATAGTTATGGATTGCATGCATGGAATCATGTTAAATGTTATTATTATACATAAATAAATTAGGTGGCGCAACAGTCCGTTGGAAACTAGAACCTAGTGACTTACAACTCTCAACTATTCCTGCCTTCGAGTAATGTTATGGATTTTCTTATTAATACATTGGAATTGATTGACTGATTTTGATTAATAAAACAAGAAAGAGACTTAACCCTTTCGGTACGAGAGTGGTACAGAACAAAGAATATTTATATGTAAATGTCCCACTCCCGTCCCGAAAGGATTAAACTATATAATAGACAAAATCCACATGTTCCAACGGTTACGTAAGAGTGCGTTGCCAAAGCTACTTTATCATCCTTGATCCTGGTACCACCATGTTATTTGACATAATTCTTACACTCTTTGGCCCATATAACATCAAAGGTTAAAAATTTTGTCTAGAAAACGAAGTGTATTATTCAAGCAAATGTTTTGTTGGCAAATCTATCCATAGTATAGTAGGATTTTACACGAATAACAAAAACAATATCCATAGTATGAATAACACCGAAAAAAGAATCTCACTATGGATAGGTTTTTGACATTTATACGAGCCTCGAATGGATCTTATGTGATTTCGTTCTCAAATTTTGGTACGATTGTATTGCATTTGTATCTCGATGGCTGTGTTCGTTGAGTAGTTGTGAATTTGGAATCATGTGTGTTTTCCATTGGGGACAAAATCAATCTATTACTGTTGATATTATTTAGTTTTGTTAGTGAAAATGGACTAACTGGGCTTATTTTGCAAGAGAAAACAATAGAAAAGATATTTATGTTTTGTTATGTTTCCACCAAAGGTTAATCTCAGTTTCTTTTGGTGTTTCCACCGCACAAGAAGATTTAAAAATGATTAAGTTTGACAGCACTTTCTAAAATGCAAATGGTGTTTCGATGTTTCTTATGAAGTGCAAGTGAGATAGTTTGATTCGTGTTAAACAATGAAAAACTGAATAGTTCAGCAGGAATATGCTACCTACTCCATGTGAAATTTTTTTTTTTAATTTGATTAAAACAAAACTATATTTTTTGTACACAAACATGCAAATAAACAAACCATAACGCATTATCTGTAAAACCAACTCCACCACGCAAGTTTTTCTTCACAAATTTCCGATCCCCGACCGGAATCGAGCAAATCAAGCTCATTTTAACTCGATTCAGGTATATAAAGAATTAAGGCGAGCTTCAAGCTCTCTTCAACACCACATGTTAATGTAGTAGTCTACGAACAAAACCCCTTCTTGAAGTTTTTATTTTATGTCAAATTGTTTGGTTAAAACTTTGAAATCGACTTTCACATTACACAGACGTATTTTCTTGATTTTGATAGTCAACTATAAAAAATCAGCTTACACGATTTAACCCCTGGTCTGAATTTCGCTGTTTTTTTTTGGAATTTTTTGATAAATATTCTGGCAAAAAATTCAGTTGTATCAACTTTCAAATATAAAAACCGGGCTACTGCGGATCGTTTTGTTGGCAATTTCTCACTTTACTATATATGAAATGCGAACAAAACGCACTTAATTCTTTTACTCCCATAAGAAGTGTAGATTGAAGAATCGAATAAATACAAATTTCGATTAAATTAAATTAAATTAAATTAAATTAAATTAAATTAAATTAAATTAAATTAAATTAAATTAAATTAAATTAAATTAAATTAAATTAAATTAAATCCAACTAAATTATCACTTCCATGAGTATTGTGGTGATTTTAGGAAAGTTAAAAAAGTTAATCAGAATCTTTTAAAGCGAATTCATGTTTTTCGTTCAATTGAGAAAAAATAAAACATAAAAGTAATCTCTACTGTAGCTTAATTTCAACTAGAATCAAATCGTGTATTGTATTTTTGAGAGTACAACACATCCAAGAGGAAATCTATTTTTCTGAATTGGTGTAGCTGCATGGGTAGGTAGGTACTTAACAACAAATATTTCCACCTATCTAGTAAATAACCCATTTAAACTCGTAGTCGTACGGAGGCAGGTACGAGTATGTCGATATATGTACATATATTATGAATATTTCTTGATATTGAAGTAATTTGCAGGAAACCAAACAAATATATTCAAGTCCCAAACATTTTTATACTTAGGTAGCGCACTTTGACAAGCAACAAGCAAGCAGCAGCCATAGCACAAAATTAAGTTGAACCAAAAAACAAAAAAGAAGAAAAACATTCATCAAAAACGAAAACGAACCAAAGCCCAAAGACCATGAATCGAATTCCCAATATGTGAACGGAAAATATAGGTACATGTATCAAAGCCGTAACTAAAATAAAAAGATAATTCGAAGGGGATGCCCTTAACCATTTTACTGCGTTTTCTTATAGGTATAGGCAACAAAACATATGAACTTGCTCTTATGATCGATGACCACATGTCTAAATGTTGTATGTATTTCAGAAATCTTTAGGTAACACGTACAATTTTATTTTCACCATCAAGGAAGTTTCAAAAAATCCTACAAGATTACTTTTGGCATTTAAAGTGTTCTGCCTTTCAAAATCAATATAAAAGAGCTGTTGTGTGCATAACTTAAATAACCATGCATGTCTATGGAATTTATTTTGTAACTACATATATGCTTTGATCTTAATTGATCCGAAATTGATAGAGATCTATTTTTTTAGATTAAATAGTTTACCATTCTTTTGAAGTTTTACTTAATTTGATCATATGTCTAGTTTAATGTTCCTATAATGAAAACGATTAAAAGATACAGGAAGACTTTTCAAACTCCCATTAAAAACAAACGAAATAGCTTAACTACGTTACAAATTTCGAAGGATTCATGTTAATAGTATTTAAAAACAATTTATAAGTTTCCAACCTATTTCCTACTTTGGTCAACATACATTTCTTGAAATGGTCCCACAAACGTTCCCCTTGAAAATTCTTGCTTTTTCTTTTTTGAATGATACTCACAACCTTTGAAATTCTCTTCTGACTACGCTCATGAACATTTTACCTACATACACACTCAAAGCAAACCTTGCAAACTCAACTCCCTACTTTAAAGGCCTCTTAGAGTCATTTATAGCAATATGATGTATTATAAGAAAGGCAGAACAAAGGCACACAAATACAATCCTCGGACTCTAAAAATGTTGCTCATGCGCGCACCCCGTAACACTCATACTTATACAATCACACATATATTTTTCAAACTTATACCTTATCGAAAAAAAAATTGTAAGATATTATACCTCCCGAGTTCGAGGTATATTTCAGGTCTAACAAGTTACAGATGGTAGCGTGCCCGGTATTCGCAAAGGGATGCGCGCGCGCAGTTTAGTCTTTTTAGTTCGGTCTGAGGTTTAAGTCGTAGCGTACGTACAGTACATAAAACACTTTTTAGGTACATATCGTACATAAGGTGATCAATATAAGTAAACAAAAAAATAATCAACGTTTATAGAACAAATTTTGTTTATTAAAAAGGCGTTAAAATTATATTCATAACAGCAGCGTCAGAGCAGCGCAATCGAAGCGTTCTCATTGTTTAAAGTGGCAGCTGCTGATATTTTTAATTTGTAAACGAGTACAAAAAAGCAGATGCCGATGCTGAAACAGTCAAAGAAAAATAAAAACAAGCATTCTGTTGTTTTAAAATTTTCAAAATTGAAAATATTTTAAACGTGAAATTTAATTTAATAAGTGTTAAAATCTGTGTTAATGATAATTGTGTTTCCTAAAAAGCAAAAAAATAAAAAAACGTCATGAAATATCTAAAAGTGTACACCGTCATTCGGGTGTTATTTCTTTCCTTGATTTATATTATACCTTCAATTTCTTCATCACCTACCACTGGGTCTCATGAAGGCCATCACCTTCATTCCAGTAGCAGCTTTCCCTTATCATCTGGCATGCGTTATGATGATTGGCGTAGAATTGAATCTATGGATTCAAATGGATTATATATCTTGGAATGGTGGACTCAAACAAAGGATATTTATTTTCGTGTTACTGTGAATACTCAAGGATTTATTGGATTGGGTTTTTCACGAAAATCCACTCGGATGTCTGGCTCAGATTTGGTTCTCCTTTGGGTTGATGATCATACAGGAAAGCCAAATGCTTTGGTAAGCCATAGAAATAAATTAACAACATACAAATGTACTAGTATGTAAGTTTGCTTAAAGGATCTTTTTGTTTCTTGTTATTTCTGTAAAATGAGATGCGCTGAAAGATATAAAAAGAAATCGTTATTGGGATAGAAGGAAATGGATTTTTTGTATAAATGTATATATTTGGGTACCTATGTATGTACCTCATGAAAAGCAAAATCGATGTCATTCAGTATTCCAGAATTATATACATATATACATACATACTCTATAAGCTTGAGAATAAAGTTGCGAAAATGCGTACTGGAGAACAATACTTTTCTGATTTTAAAGAGTCTATTAAATTTAAAGGGGAATCATAGCCTGATGATAAACCTGCTCATCTTTTTAACATTCGTTCCAGGTTCAAAACGGGGAAGAGATATGTATATCAAAATTTTCCTACAACAATTAGGCACGAGTACGATAACTTTGGCGCCAAGATATAATAACGGTTTTTGGTAGAAGGGCTTAATACAAGCATTTTTACTATATTCTATCTCCCCCCGTTTAGGCTGTAGGGGCAATTTAAAAAAATTATTATTTAAAATGGAAAAAAATAATTAAAAAATAACGGTGATACTTGCAATTAAGTTTTATACATTTTTTTAAAGCCAACATTCTGTTTTATTAGCCAGTTTTTAATTCAAGTCAAAACTATGCGTAGTTTTTGAAAAATTTAATTTTAAACTCAAAATTTGAGTAAAAAAAGTTAAAAAAAAAAGGTTTAAAGTGTAATTTTTCAATACTTCAAGATTATCTACCATTGTTTTTATTTCAGAATTTATTGCTCTTATTTGTTTTTGATCAAAAACTGGAAACTAGATGATTTTATGTTTTTTACTTTGTCGGCAAAGTTATCGTACTCTCCCCAACAATTAATTCTTAAAGAAATAATGATCAAAATCAAAAAAACAGCAGCTTTAATTTGACTTAAGTAGAATAAGTTGAAATGCATGACATGCATGAAATTGAATACATACATATGTGATCAGTCGCCTAGATTGAGTGTGTGCTTGAAGCAATTTCAAAACCTTTTAATTTTTTATAATTAAATACTTCTGATTTTAAATACTTTTAGCTGTTAATCTTTTTCCAAATCTAATTACATTTGAATTAGAAACAGAATATCTTTTAAGCCTATTCTTGAAAGTTATTATACCTACCTTATTATTTATTTATCTATTTTTTCTGAAAGAAAAAGGATTGATATTGTGTTTATTTGTGTCCATCTTATCAGTCAATCAAGACAAGTTTCACAATATAAAAATATAAAAAATATTTTAACAAAAAAAAAAAAAAAAAAAAAAAAAATGAATACATTACACACTTCAATGAAATTTTGAAGGAAGCTGTTGTCCACATAATAAAATTGCCAAAGTTGAATTATTATAAATTTAATATTCAGATCAAAAAACGAGCAAAAAAGACTTTTGGCATGACAGTCCTTCACACAAGTCATCACGCCACCGGTCTCCACTCCAAGGAGAAGAGTTATTAACAACTTGGTTATGGTTTTTTTTATCATACAATAAGGTTATGATTCAGGGAACTCACGAAGTGCATCCTTAAACCTACTTATTTCAATAAACATGATTAATACAAATCTTAAATGCAATAAGTAATAGTTTTGAATATACTTTTTAATGGTTAAATTATATTTTTAAATATTTGTATTTGTTTAATATAAAAAGTTGTATTTAATTGAATTTGTTAGTTTTACCTTAAAAAAGCTACACCTTGACAATTTAAGATTTTCCACTGTTTTTGTACTTTGTTTATTGTATCAAAAATAATGTGTCCGTTTTTGTTCACTCACTCACTCACTCACTCACTCACTCACTCACTCACTCACTCACTCACTCACTCACTCACTCACTCACTCACTCACTCACTCACTCACTCACTCACTCACTCACTCACTCACTCACTCACTCACTCACTCACTCACTCACTCACTCACTCACTCACTCACTCACTCACTCACTCACTCACTCACTCACTCACTCACTCACTCACTCACTCACTCACTCACTCACTCACTCACTCACTCACTCACTCACTCACTCACTCACTCACTCACTCACTCACTCACTCACTCACTCACTCACTCACTCACTCACTCACTCACTCACTCACTCACTCACTCACTCACTCACTCACTCACTCACTCACTCACTCACTCACTCACTCACTCACTCACTCACTCACTCACTCACTCACTCACTCACTCACTCACTCACTCACTCACTCACTCAATAAATTCCTGTCTTGCAATGAAAGCCTAAATGTAAATAAACAGCGAAGAACTCTTAGGATATTACCTATTTCCTTAGAAAGTACAAAATGTAATGCTTACATACTTGAAATACATTATAATTCAAGGTCCGAAACACATGCATTAAGTTGAAAAATAAATACACAATCTTCTAAAAATTCGATCAGGTAGGATTACCTACGTTGTTGCATAACATCAGGAATAGCTCGTGGGTGGGATTTTTACCTGTTTCACTTATCATTATCACCTTTCGCTTCATACAAAACCCTTTTTTTGACAGGGATTTGGTGTATGTAATACTTCTATGTCATCTTCGTTGAATATTGGTCTTCCTTTTTTATTTTGCTGTTTTAAGCATTGAAGCATGTAATAATATATCCGCAAATTATTTGTATAAAATGTTCCGCTTCGTATGTGTTTCTTGTACCGAGTATTCAAAACTGGAAACGGAATAAAGTATTCCCAGGAGCGAATACTGTGGAAGGGAGGAGGGGGTTGGTGGACAATGAATGCGGTTATTTTAGGTAAGAACTTTTTTCAATTAGTGTCTGAAGCTATAAATAATAAAAGCGTAAAAGCATGAAGTGTTGTTTTCATGTTCTCGGGTTTCCAATAAGCGGTTGTATTATTATTTTTGAGATTAAAAAGTGCTAGTGTCATTTGCAAAATTAACAGCAACCTCCAGGTAGACCAACTCCATGATTACCCCCACGTCAATAGTCACATTTTGACCAATTCCCCTATGGGATCCGATATATGTACATATGCTATCTGGTGATGACATCTTTGATCGCGTTTATGTCGGGTTGGCGAAATACCAAATCACCAACCAAAAAGATTTTGGTATTCATTGTCGGCATTTTGGACCTTACTAACATTAAGTAGCTGGTTAAAATGATCTCTTCTGATTGTTAACATCTATTGCGTTTCCACTATGGTGTTTCCTACCTTATCTTTGCAAGCATTAAATCATTCACTGTAAATCGAAAAACAACCGCATATATACAATATCGATCTGGATTTATCATTCTAATGAAAAAAGACACGTTTGTGTATATCTTCCCTTGCAAGTCAATTTTTATGGAACTTATTGGCTTTTAAATTTCAACGGATTATTAATTCCTTCGATTATTGAAGACACCTTAAATATAGAAGAGATATATACAATCATACAATAACCAAGGACATACCAACGAATCTTATGTAAGTATTGCATTCTGAAAGAATTATGTGCTACAAAGGGTTGAGCAGTTACCACTTTAATCAAGACTTAAAATTAATGTCGAGGAACTTGAGGGCAAGCATTATTCAGACATGTATGAAACGTTTTGCTCATTTTACTTGTTCTGTGGGATATTCCTTTAAACCACCCACACGGAAAATTATGCTGAAGCAAAGCAACCTAACTTGAGTCCCTTCATTGAAAACTATACCAACTACTCATAACGGCTTTACTTACTATCGTTCTGAAGATTTTTAACAGTTTGATAAAGAAACTGCACTGATTAATTTATGTCTGTTTTGAGATGAGTATGATTAAAATACATACATAAATATGTATTTTATGTTCTCGTGTATGGAATAGTTCAAAATCATTATGTCATCACAGAAGCCTTTCGACAGACTGTACACGGAGACATAGACCCAACACAAAAAGTAAGGATAATCGAGTGAAAGGATCTGAGGTTTTATTCTTTGAACATGTGCATATGTATGTACATATGTTACTAACAATAATCACATAAAAATATAGGGTGTTGTAAGTTTCAGTTTGGCTTGTTAAAGTTTTTTGTTAGATTGGATTTAAATGTATGTAGTTTAAATCAGAACACATTAATTTCGATCAATGATCGTTTGATTCATTTTATTTAGTTCAAATTTAAAGTTTAACACTTAAAGTTAGTTGTTAATTATTTAATTTAGTTCAAAAATCCAAACATTAGTTTAATTAATTTTGTAAAAATGTAAAAAAAAAGTATAACACACGATTTTAAGATTCAATACAAAGAGAAAGAGCTGTAGTATGGACATTAGTATGGACATTAGGTTAACGGATGCAATGGAACTTCACTTCTTGGCTATACTTGGTTCCTACATTCGGCCGTCCTGCGTATTCGACCGACTCGGCGAATTATTTGCTTCTTCTTCTTCATCATCATCGTCATCATCTTCATCGTCCTCATCGGATTGATAAATTTTCCAGGGTTTCATGTAATCAGCTGATGTTGATGTTACATTTGGGCCTTCGTGAATTCCAATCTTGCGGACTTCATAACGATCCTTTCGCTTAATCTTCGTTACTTCATATGGCCCATGGAACTTGGGACATAATTTAAGACCTGTCCCGAATTGCGTTCGTTGTATGGCCACCAGGTCATTGATTTTGTATTTGACAGATTCTTTTCTCTTGCGGTTGTAATGCTTTTTATTTTCTTCTTGTAGCTTTTCAATTTCTTGTCTGGCTTCTTTTCGATGTTCTTGACGGTTAATATCAAAATCTACTCGTATCTCCTCTTCTAGTATGTCTGCAAGTTTCAAATCTTCCTCGGTAAACATTTAAACTCCTGTTAGCAACATGAACGGTGTTCTATTAGTTGATCTGAATTTGGTGGAGGTGATAAATACCTCAGTGCAACTTTGGAGAGTCTTTTAAAGTCTGTTTGATGGATTTCATATCACTTGTTGTTGCTTTTGTCGCCGCCTACTTGGGACCGAGATTTTTGAATTTAAAATGTTTACTAAGGGTGAAAGGGTCGTTGTTGTTGATCATGTTGTTGCTATTTTTCGATTGCAACTACAAATTTGAAAAAAAGCGTTTAAAACATCCGCATCCGCAACAAACTCCGCATCAGTTTATGCGGATGTGGATGCGGATGCGGATGTTGGAATTATTGCGAATAATCCGCAATTGCGGATGCGGATGCGAATATTCGCAACATCCCTAGTTGATACCACTTAAGAGGCTGGTCCACAGAAAGTTTAGATAAGACTTCGATTATTATTTTGTTATACCGCTCAACCTGTCCGTTTTCTCTCGGGACGCCCGTCGTTACTAGATGGTGGTGTATATTTCGAGTTTGACAGTAATCTTTAAATAGGTTTGAAGTGAATGCTGAGCCCTTATCTGTAATTATTCGGTGGGGGTTGCCAAACACGTCGGCTTGTAGATTCAGTTTCTTCAAAACTTCTTCGGATCCTGTGCTTTTGACTGGATGGATCCAACAAAACTTTGAAAAAGCATTGATAACAACGAATAAATACTTGTTACTTTTCGCCGTCGAGGGTAAGGGTCCAACATGATCTAGATGGAATGTGTGGAGGGGTACGTCCATTTTGTCTACTGGATTGAGAAATCCTTCCTGCTTGCCGTTTTTCTTAGAAGCAAGAATGCAACTAATACAACTTTCTGCAACGCTTTTTACCAACTTGGACAATTTTGGAATGAAATAGTCTCGCCGAAGTAAGGCTTCTACTTTACGTGTGTTAAAATGACCTTGTTCATGAGCCTTCTTTACCACCTGAGTTCGCATGCACTTTGGTACCACCACCAGATAATCACCATCGATGCATTTGTACAAGACTCCACCCCGCACAACATAATCCTCGAATTCCTCAGACGAATCCAAAGAGAACTTGTAATCCTTTCTTGTCATATCTGAAAGTGGTTTTGCTATGAGGGCGTATCCTTGTATGAACTTCCGAAAGAAACCTGTTAGGCCAAGAAAACTCATTACATCCCTGACGTTCTTTGGCGTCGGAAACTTGTTCACAGCAAAAATCTTTTCCTTAGATGGTTGAATGGTACCTCCTTCAATAATTAGTTTCCGAGAACATTTTTTAAATTTAAAATGAGTGCAACTTCTCATAAAACGGTTATTACTAGTTCTTGAAGTATAGAAAACTGCATACACGAGGAGATTCAGAGACTCCAACCTGCTTACCTGTTAGTTATCATCATTATCAAAAAAGGTGTTAATGTTTTACATAAAAAATACATACATATATCAAGCTTGCTTACCATAATCATGAATCTAGTCATCTTGAAATTAATTTAAAACCATCGGCATTATTCTGTTCAAATAAAAAATTCCTTATTTTTGAGGATTAAAAGTTTTTTGAACAGAAATTCATATATTCCAACTTTAGTAAAGTCTTGATCAAAATATTTTTTGTTTGAGGTCCATAACTTATTCCAGATACAATCAGAAAATAGCAGATGTACGAGTATATGCATAAATGTCAGATACGAGTAGGAAAAACCTTTGCAAATACTTCTGACATTTTAAATATTGATTTTTGAATTTGCTTTGCAAATGATTTGTTTTGGAATTTAGTCTTAATACATATTCAATTTTAAATTTAAATAAGTTGGGATTAAAATCATTGTTTAGAACCAGTTCTCCAATATCGTAAACGTCTTTATTTTATTTGTTTTTTGTTCTGTGATAATTCATGTTAAATGTTAATTATATTTTGTATTTTGTGAGTGTGTTAGGCTTTAATTTTATTATTTTCTTACTAACAACTAACACATGCACTTATGATGAGCCTTTGATCGTAGTTGAAGCTTTCTATAAAGCTAACTACTTTCTGAAAATTCTGAAGTATAAAAAAAAGACGAATTATTATAAAAGCCTAAAATAAAGACATAAAGAAATAAGATCTACAATAAATACCTTATAAATACGTCTACTACTACAACGAATATCCGATATGAGGATTTGTGAGCAGAAGTGGCATAACCCCAAATTTATATAGACATTCTGATTTGTGAGTGTGTTCTTATTGCTTTTCCTCTTTAGTCGTCGCATACTTGTACAATTGTACAATTTGTCTTTTTAAATTCATTTGAAATAATTCACTCTTAAAATTATCTTAAAGCTAGACAAAAATTCATAAAACCATGTAGATTTCGTGAATTTGATATTGAGCGTATTAACGAAATTGAATCCATTGTAAAATATGATGTTATAGCTTTTTTGACATATATTGCTGAAAAAGCGGGAGTTGCCCCCCTTCTCGTCAATTGAATACACACACACATTTTTGAAGATACCTTGTCAAGTTTTCAAAATATTGATGGTTATTGTGTCATCCGATGAAGCTAACTATTACCTTAAGATGTTAAGAAAGGAATTCTAAAAACATATTCAAATTAAACCGCGACTTTTGACCACTTGCAAATTTTTTCATAGGAACAGTAGAAGTTTTTTCGATTCAACTGAATAGGTACAACGACAATTTAATCGTTGTTTATGAGCGTTTTCAAGTGCTGGACAGGTTAAATCAACAATTTTAGTGTTGTGAAATTCAATTCCAGATATAAATTTTAAGAAAACTGGAGGTAGAGATCTACACGTCTTAGTATATTGTTTAAAAGGCAAAAATCGATTTGATTAAAGACCAAGGCCTAAGTTGACCTGGGGTGAAATCGGCTCAGGTGATTGTTGATAAATGACAGTCAAAATAATCGAATTCGATCTATGTAAGGTGATAGTCAAATTGATACATAAAAAGCTGTCAAAACAAAAATTTTATAGTAATTTTCCCACAAACATGTCTTTACTGAAAAAGCTACCAGACGCTTACAAAAAAAGAATGGAAATTTTTGTCAGTTACCTTTTTTAAGGTACAGAAACACATTCTTGTGACGGACAAAGCTTACCACATTCGAAAAATAGTCAATAGTCAAATTTGACTATCAAAAATATGATCAATTATCACCTTAGCCGATTCCACCCCTGATTAAATTGACAGTCTTTTATTGTTACTATAGAAATAAAGATTTGTATGGAAAAAATGAAAGACGAGAGACAAGAAATTTTAAAATTTTAACGTGTGCATCCAATTCTTCTGATTCTGTGAAAAAAACCGAAAAATTCTGAGTATATACGCAAGTCACAGTTTTAACAGTGATCAACAATTCTAGGGATCTCAAACAATTAAAAATTAAGAAAAAATCGCTTCTTGTCAAAAAAAAAACGAAAAGACATACGATTACACTTTTTAAAAGTCCAATGAATTGGAAAAAAATGATAACACCCTATTTTTTAGACGAAAAATTGTTTAATTTTAATAGCCTTGATGGGTCAAACTTTTATTTATAAGATTTTTTTTAATAAGCGCACACTCAATGGGATTTTTATACACTTATTATATGTCAAGACGAAGACAGTGTAGTGAGGTGAAGGAGGTGTTTTGATGTTGAGCTTGAGGTCGGAACATAAAAAATGACTGCAGCTTTTTATAACATTTTTGGACGCATAAGCTTGACGTACCAACATGATAACGCGCCTTTCCACTCGGGGCCCATAATGAACTTGTGGATGGAGGAGCAAAATTTGCAGTTTCTTCAATGGGCTGTCTTACTTACTTGATTCAAACATTATTGAGAAAGTAATCGTCAGTTTGAAGACAAAAAATAGAAAATGAAAACTTTTCATTCCAAATTTCATTTTTTTACTTATTCAGTTGACTCAAAAAATAATTTATTTTTTCTAGTGGAAAGCCTTGCAAGTGGGTGAAAGGAAAATTATTGTTTTTTTTTTGGATAATTATTTTTTTTTAACTTAGGGAAATAATGAGCATCAACATAATTAGCACAATAACCATCAACATTTGGAAAAAATGAACAAAGTATGAGTATCTTCAAAAATGTTTGTGCATATTCAGTTGACGCAGAGTGCATATGCATTCTCTTACTTCCTTACTTACTTAAGATGGCGCTACAGTCCTGTGTGAACTAGGGTCTTACCCAACAAACTTCTCCATCTAGCTCGGTCTCTAGCTAGATGTCTCCAGTTTCGCACTCCAAGTTGGGTGAGGTATTTGGACTTTTACCCTTCTGGCTAAGTCTACGTCGCTGTACATCCCGTACAGCTCGTCGTTCCATCTTCTACTCCACTCCCCTTCGATGCTTACGGGACCGTAGATCACACGAAGAACTTTTCCCTCAAAACGACCCAAGGTGCTTTCATCCGCTTTTGTCATAGTCAATGCTTCTGCACCGTATAGCAGGACGGGGATGATGAGGATTTATATAGCGACACTTTGGTCCCTCGAAAGAGGGCTTTGCTACTCAATTGCTTTCTTAGCCCAAAGAAACAGAGGTTAGTAAGAGTTATTCTTTGTTTGATCTCAGCGCTGGTGTTGTTTTCTGCGTTTACAGCATAGCCTAAGTAGACGAGTCCTTGGCTACCTCATAGTTACGTCTGTCGATGGTGACGTTTTGACTGACACGTCCTTTCTTGACGACAGCATGTACTTTGTTTTGCCCTCATTAACCGTTAAACCCATTTTGCCGCCTCTGCCTCAATATTCACAAATGCCCCATTGACATCACGCTGAGTTCTTCCGGTTCCGATTATGTCAATGTCATCAGCATATATTATAAGTGGACAAACTTTTGAAAGATAGTGCCTCTAGTGTTGACGTGGGAGCTCTGCACTATTATTTCAAGTACGATGTTAAAAAATCGCATGACAGCGCTTCACCTCGTCTAAAAACTTTTTTGACATCGAAAGGTTCTTTAAGCTGTTTCCAACCTTTATGGAGCAGTGTGAATTGTCCCTGGTCATCCTGCACAAACGTACGAGTTTGGCAGGGATTCCAAAATAAGACAGGCTCTATACAGCTCGCCCCTGTAGATACTGTCCTATGCGGCCTTGAAATCGATGTAAAGATGGTGGGTACCGATTTGATGTTCTTGGGTTTTTTCCAGGATCTGCCGTAATGTGAATATTTGATCGATTGTGGACTTTCCTGGTCTAAAGCCACTAGAGAAGTTTTTGTAAGCGATGTTTAGTAGACTGATGCCTCTATAGTTGGTGCAGTTTAGAAGGTCTCTTTTCTTTCAGAATCGGGAAAACAATACTGAGGTTCCATTCATCGGGCATGCTTTCTTCCGACCATATATCTTACAGATAAGTTGGTGCATTCTCCTAACCAAATTATCTCCAGCTGCTTTGAAGAGCTCGGCATTCAAGCCATCTGCTCCAGTGGCTTTATTAGACTTCAGCTTATATATGGCAATCTTTATTTCGGCTAAGTCCGGAGGACGGGATTGTTGCCTTTCGTCCTTTATGTTGGATGGATCATCCTGCCTTACAGCGATATTCGGTTCGTCGTCGCCGTTATACAGTCTGCAGAAGTGGTCCTTCCATATCCTCAGTATTGACTGCGGTTCACTATGATGTTTCCACTTTCGTCTTTGCAGCCTTAGGTTCTAGGTTTATGTACTTGTGAATTTCGTTTCACCTGTTCATAAGACTTTCGAACTTCATTTCTGCTTTTTAACCTCTCAACATCTTCCACCGCACACTTCTCATGCTCTTTTTCTTTTCTTCTGCGAAGTCGGTGTTCCTCTCGCCTCTTCTGCTCATAGCATCTTGTTGTATCTTCTCCCAGCATCTGCCTGTTTTGCCTTGGGCCTGGAAACCCGAAGTGCTACCAAAGCTGCAACGAGGTAGTGCATTTTCTTACACGCAAATATTCTCACTATAACTGTGTCTAAGATTTTCATTTTAAATTAATAAAAATATAATAAATAAGTAAATTAGGTGGCGCAACTGCTCTTAAAGAACCAGGGCCTAGTGACTTATAGCTTTCCACAATTCCAGTGTTTGAGTAATTTCTGGGATGAAATTTTTTTTGCGATTCCGAAAGGCTAATTCGAGAAAGATCTTTTTATGGCAAGAATTACTCCTGGAGGATTTGTCAATTCCTCCCAAGATACAACACCAATATCCGTGAAAAAAACGTACAAACAGGGGTTGAACCCAAGACCTCGGGCATGACAACAATTCGAATTTCGTGCTACTAGCAACATATTAGCAATTTGTAAATGTTGTTGTACCAATTGACATTGGATCAGGATGTTCAAAAACCATTAATCTTAATCAGATTCTATTATCCTGCAAGGGATCCTATAAACAAAAAAAAACTAAACCAACAATGCCCTGGAAACTCAATTATTTTTCTGGTCTATTGTAAAAAAATACATTGTTTGTATATAAACATCAATAGACTGGAATTTTTTTTCTCATCAATGTACAATTTTAAAGCTTTGTCCTGCCTTATACCTGAATGAATTGTTTTCAGTTTCCTTCTTTTTTTGGATGATGGATAGTACTTACATACATATATTTTGTGAGTGATGATTCGACCACCCTTTATGTACTGTTTTCAGGGGTACTCAAAGCTAACAAGTACGAAGTTTGCACGAGAAAAACTTCGAGAGTTTCAAAATTGTAATTTCATATACCAACCACGAAAGAACGGTATAGGTATGCTGACCACAACGACTTTCAATATTTTCCAACTGTTCATTTTTTTCCTTTTTCAAATACCATTGTAACTTTGTAACTTACAGGAGCGTGTTATGCATTTTATTGAAGGGGAACACTTTGAGGCCCTTAACTCGGTTTTGTTTTCTTCTTCGATATGGGTAAATTGCAAAGTCTTAAAAACGAATTTTTAATATGAAGGCTAGGTGGCTATTTTGCGTTAGAAATGGTTAAGCAGTGTAAAGTGGAAGAAAGACGCAAATTTTTTGAAAAGTAAATAAACGAAAGGTAAAAAGAGATGTAAGACTATTTTATTACATATGAACATATTATATAATATGGACAGGACATATGTATGTATGTACATTCTTTTGTTCTATCATAATTTCTCCGTTTAATAAACAACCAGCATTAAGTCACATAACTTTTTTTTGGATGCTACTATATATAAATATTTAAGTACAAAATCGGATTTGAATAAATCTCAAATAGTAATTTTCCCAAAATGGCAATGTCCATCTAAAATATAATTTTTCCCATCATGCAAAATCTTTTTTAAACAAGGTAAGCAAAAAGTGTATAGTATATCCTCTCTAGTTAGTCGAAAACTGTTATGATGCTGTACAGACAAACCACAAAATTTTGTTAGGTCATGACCAGACCATATTTAGTTTAGACCATTCATTATAGGACACCATGGCATATCTGTGGCCACGAAAAATAACAGCTAAAGTCGACTTTAAGCAAAATTTGGATTTTAACGACATAAGATTTAACATATTCAAATCTATGTTACAAATTTTGAACAGCTTTCACATTTCTTAATTGTGGCCACAATTTCAAAAACCGAAATAGCTTAATATGTATACTGTTTTTTAGTTGAGATCAAGGAAAAATAATAAAACTCAAAACTTAAAAAAAAAATGGAGGAGTTAATATTTTATTTATTTTTTGACTAAAATCGATATAATAACTATATAATTAAACACAAGGCTAAACAGCTAGATTAAACTTAACATCAGAAAACAAAATTAACTTAAAGTTGAAAAACAAAATAAAGATAGGATTGTTTAACCTAAGGACTAAGTGCTAGTTTTGTCAATAAAAAATATTGATGATTAAATTCCAGATTCTTAGATCTACCTAAGATATGTTCCATAGTTTGTTCCAAACGCATATTCCATAAAAATACTTACTTTTATGGATTTTTGATACGTGCTTGTCTTGTTCCTACAGCACATGTCATGATGATGATGAAGATAACGCTTTTGTAGTCAGACCTTGTAGACACAAAATTTATTTTTTCGTATTCAGTTTCATATTGTACATACATAAATGAGTATGTTTTTCACACACCTATACTATACATAAGATATAAATGCATAACTATTAAAATTCATGTCATGACTATATACAATATAAAATACTTTTGGCATTTTATAGAACGTTCTCGTGTTTTATACTTTCATTGCAAATTGAATTCAAAAACAAATTTAGGTATAAATAATATAATTGTTAACTAGATACGCACACAAAATTACAAAATGATAAATTAAATATGACATTATGATGTAAAGCGAAACTTGAACGTAAAAATATTCTTTTATTGTTTTAGAATACAAAAAAATTATTTTCAAATATTTGTTAAATAAGTGTGAGTAAATACATTTTAACGGAAATATCAAACCAAGAATAAATTCCAGGCAAACCTGTCACAAAAATGTTCCTCTCATATTCTTACTGTATGTAGTTGGGAACCTATTGAATTCATAAATAAATTGTACGCAGTTTTAGTTGTCAAAAGAAATTAGGTATATGTACATACATACATATACGTATATCATCATATGATCAAAAATTCGACGTCGAGTTGCCAAAAATACTGATAAATATTAAGGTTATCTCCTCCTGACCGTAGAATCTTTAAGCCTTTGTTTGCCTATAAAACTCCACTTAAACTCCCATATCTTGGTAGGTAATTCAAAAAAAGTGCCTATAAAAATAAATTAGGTGGCCCGTTGAAAACTAGGGCCTAGTGACTTACAACTTTCAACCATTTCTGTGTGCGAGTGATGTTCTCAGGGGTGTGGGGGACTTACAGTTTTAAGACGAAACCGAACGTCTAATTTGAGAACGCACTTTTCATGTCAAGAATATAATTCTTCGAGGATTTGTCAATTCCTCGCAAGAGGTAGTACCCGTGAAAAAAACTTTAGATGGCACAGGCAATAAAAAGCGCCTATAGATTGATATATTTCAATCTTACTGTTTCATCACTTCATTCATTGAAGTGTATCAATAAATAGTATTCTATTGACTTTACATGTTTATCCATTATTTCCTTTTCCATTCTTATATTCAAATCTGTAAATTTAACTTTCTTAGCATTAACCAAGAAAATAACATTGAAATTATTGCTATATGTATGCAGAGCTCCTTAGGATTCGTTTTGAAACGGAATGAAGTTTCTTTTGAAACACAAAAAAGTATATATGCTATTTTTGGAAAAACTTATCCTATTCACATTATGCGTTGGAAAAATTTTAATCTGAATGACTAACTCTTTCATTTCAAAACTTTTTATATTGTTTCTCTGTCACGTACAATCTGCAACTTAGTAACAAAAAAGAAGTTTTTTTAGCCACTGTCAACACCGAGGAATTTAATGAAAACGATCATCCAAGTATTTAAAAGACGAAGCCCTAGAATTCCCTTAAGATATTTCACAAATGTCAATAAAAGTATGTATAGAACGTGCAAAAGCTAATGTGCTTTATATATGTATGTACATATCTCTCTTTTGATATGGATGACACGTTTTTTGGCTCTGAGCCGGGTTAAATTAGGGTGTATTTAAGCAAATTAAGTACAGTCTATAGGGTTAAGATAAGGTGTATTGCTGAATTTGATGAAATAATTAGTCATGTGTATAAGTTAGCAAAATATTTGTTATGCTTCAGAACTCCCTCATCTCAAGAATATTTTCAATCTATGTATGTGCGTATAAGACATAATTTCTGTTTGATTTATTCAACTTGGGGCCACAAACGAACTTTTAACTGATTCGTTATAAAATTAAACAGAATTAAAGCATTTTACTCGTTTGCACATTAATGTGTGAACCTACATGAGTAGAAAATAAATGCAACTTCTAAAAATTCTTTCTGTTACTGCATGGAGTACTGAGCAGCTAGTAGTTTCATGTGTCTGTAAATACTGTTATATTCGGCTTGGTCCGACAGTTAAAACTTATTCACCTTGTAAATAAAACACAATTTTACTTTATTTAAATTGTTCCAAACTTATTTATTGAACACTTTCAATTATTACTTTTCAAACACAGTCTTTCAGCCCTATTTGATAACTGATAACTTCTATCAATTTATTGATAATTTGGTATTGTGAGTATCAAATGATAATTGTTCACCCATTGTGAATACTAATCAATATACGTGTGAATAGGTTTCGTTTGGTGTTTGACGTTTGTCATTTATGTTGAGTTCTTTTGTTTTGGTCTATAAATAATTTCGGCGGAATAATTTAAGTTGTTTTCATTAAATAAATTTTTCTTTTTACTTAATAATATTTTGTTTATTTAGGAGTAGAATAGTTAGCTACAGAAAACAAATAGAAAGATAAACCTTCTTTCCTCAGTACAATTGCCTTCAAACAACAATTCTAGTGAAGGCATTTCGTTCTTCAATTTGTATATTCAATAAAAACTACAAAAAAACTTTTATAAATCGTATTTAAATTACAATTATTTACTATTTACAAATATTTGATACATTTGTCAACGAAGATTTTGTAGCTGATAGAATATTTGATGGGTATCAATATGTTTGATAGCCTCGTTGATAAACTCGGTTATCAATAAAGCTATTCACAATAGATCTTTTAATTCACTATTTATCAAAAATATTGATAATTGATCACCATAATACCGATTCATTAATTTTGTTGATAATTATCAACTATTATCAAATATCGTGTTGATATTTGATAACCATAATAGGGCTGTTTACTTTCAATTATTACTTTACACAGTCTTTACTTTATCGCAGTTCACAACCAATTATAATCGCTTCGCTTCCGAGTGCCTATTTATCTTTGTATATGAAATATACAAAGCTATTTATATACCTCAAATCAGTTCGAGAATCTACTAGGTTGTTCTAGATGCTTAACGAAGAAAGTTCTCCTCTTAATGACTAGATGCTTAACGAAGCGAGTTCTCCTATTAGCCACTAGATGTTTCTCGATGCTTCGTGAAGCGAGTTCTCCTCTTAATCACTAGATGCTTAACGAAGCGAGTTCTCCTCTTTTAATCACTATAGATGTTGCCCCTTATTCTAAATGTCCTACACAAGTGTTTATTACTACAAATAAATGGTTGCTTCGTACTAATTCTACTGTAACACGATATTAAAAGAGCTAAAGAGTGTATACACATTACAATACAATAAAACACGGATAAGTTCCTCACCTTTAATGCTTGGTTTAATAGATACTTATCCAGGAAGGGAGTTATAAGAAACTCTCCTACGTGCACAGGCACTTATTTTCATATTGTATACAAATATTATATCAAATTAACATTTATTTATTTTATACAAAATTAAAGCCAAGTCGGAAGAAAATTTTAGTAAAAGATGTAAACATCGTTGGAGCTATAGCAACAGAGATGTGTTATAGGGCGAAGGAAGGTATAAATCAGTTTCCCACGCACTATCTCTCATTTTGAATATATTTAATTATTCCTTTCAATGATTTTTTTTTAAACGTTTATAATCATCATTGAATTTTTCAATAGTTATAAGAATTATTTATAACATAAACCTTTTTAACTTCCCATAGGAAGTTATTGTAATGGGTCCGATTTGTCAAATTGAAAATGTTGACATTTCTCGACGTTTCAAGGTCCCTAGAGTCGAAATAAAAGATTTTTGGAGAGATGTCTGTGCGTGCGTGTGTACGTACGTTCCTACGTCCGTACGTCCGTACGTCTGTACGTTCGCGGCGTTTTTTTCGTCTTCCATAGCTCAAGAACCAGAAGACATATCGACTTCAAATAAATTTTGTTATACAGATAATAAGGCAGAAAGGGCTCTCAAGAAAATTGCGTGGGTGGTTTTTTACCATAGCAGTTTAAAAAAAAGGTGAACATTTTGGTTTACCCTAAATATCTCATGAACCAATGACGCTAGAGACTTGAATTAAATTTTATATTATATATTGTAACGTACAAAACAAGTATATTTTTGGAAAAAAATCCAATTAACGGTTTTTTTATAAATCAAAAAAACTGAAAAAAAAATTTGTCACCTCGAAATTTTACGACTAAAATATGATTTCGTCTTCAAAACAATTTTGTGCAACGAAGAATAATGTTTTTGACATTTGATAAAATTTTGAGAAAAATCGAATTGACAGTTTTTTTTATAAAAAATAAAAACCTAAAAAAAAACATTACTCAAAGTTGGTAAAAATTTACTTTCGACTCAAATATCTTTTCAAAAACTTGAGATTAAGGTTTCAAACTTATTTTATCTTATAAGAAATATTGTTTTGAACAATCAGTAAAATTTTGAAAAAAATCGAATTCACAGTTTTTGTACAAAAAATTAAAAACCTAAAAAAAATTCAACAAAAGTTCGTAAAAATTGATTTTTGAATCAAATATCTTTTCAAAAATTTGAGATAATAGCCTCTTACTCATTTTAACTTATAAGAAATATTATTTTCAACATTAGGAAAAACTTTGAGAAAAATCGAATTGACAGTTTTTTTTACAAAAAATAAAAACCTACAAAAACAATACTAAAACTTGGTAAAAATTTACTTCAGATTCAAATAGTTTTTCAAAAATTACAAATATTGGCTTCAAACTTATCTTATTTCACAGAAAATATTGTTTTTAATATTCAGTAATTTTTTTTATAAAAATCCAACAGTCCATTTTTTCATAAAAAAATAAAATCAGAAGTTATCAGTGTGGGTCGCATCCCAGCCTCTTTTTTTGTTTTAATATAAACACATACTGCAATATGATTTCGTATCTTCTCAAAACAATGTCCTAACAAGAGAACATTTTCCAATGCTGTATAAGATTCGATACTAACTACGAGTAATGTGTGAACAGCCTTATATCAATATGAATTTTATTTTTCTGTTCTGTGCACTTTGGTACTTAGTAATTTATTCCTCCACTATGACTATGTATACATAGTAAGGGTTATAACAACATGCTTAGTGACCTAGTCATTGCAATCACATTACAATTCCTACGGCCGGAAACTGCAAGGCTTTTATTTCAAAACTTAATTTCTTCCAATATGCAGTCTTTCTAAAATCATTTGGGTCGGTTAGTAGCATTATGATCAGGGGCCCTACTATGTAACTCGATTCTACAATGAAATTACTCGAATTCGAAAAATTGGTCCTATATATCTATTTGACTACTTTCGAACAAACAAGAATCGAATAGTTCTAGTAGTGCCAAATATATTCTTATGAACTTTCGAATAAACGAGGAACTACGTAACTCGAAAGTAGATTTCAAAACAAGGCAAAATCGAAAATAATCACTCTACATCAAATGTGTTTGCGAACGAAGTTTTTTTTGTCAAAGTGTAAGTAAAATGTTATAAATTCTTAATATGCAATTTGAATTTGAAAATTCTTCATTCAACTTTTTGTGTTTTATTATTTTCCACCCCAATTACACCGGGAATTCGTGATTTTTGCCAAAAATAGCGTTTGGACTTTCGTTCCTCTTCCTCATTCATTTCAAAATTCATCATCAGCGGGCATATGACTCTTTTGATTGAAGTCAAAACTTCGGCAAGTATTTTTGACATGGTTTGCTGTGAACGTCCAGCGTTCTTGTCACCACCGATTTGGCTTTGATAACCTCTTGTTGCCAAAAACTTCATTGCTGCTAATAACTTAATGATAATCGGAACAGCATTTTGTCTTCTGCGAGTAGTCATGTCGGCAGCCCAGTCTCGAGAGGGGGAAAGGGGGGGAAACCCCGGGCCCGGGATTTTCTAAGGGCCCGTAAAATTGAAAGCAATAAGAATATACTCCATATTTATCATCAACATACCTATTTCCACTTATTTTTAGAGGCCCGAAAATTTAAAATCATTCATGTTTTCGCAATCGGGCCCCTGTTTGCATGTTATCTGCCAATCCCCTGATTATTACTGGCGTACATTTTTGTTAATATTTAATGGAAAATTGGGCAACTCTGAACTATTGAAAGAAAGTTATAATAAATTGTTTCGCTTTTCTTATTTAATTTAACGTAAATCTCAAATTTATTTTATTTTGAAAGTTTTTTAAAGTCAAAATAACGGGCCCGGCAAATTAAAACAAAACACAAATATTCATTTCGGTTTCTGTTTTTATAAAGTTTCTTTTCTTCTATTTTTGTTTCTGCTGTAAACGAAATTTTTGATTCGGTTTCGGGGGACCGGAAAATCTCACAGGGGATTAGGAATACGAGGCGATGGCAATCTTATTGGAGAGCCAAATAATGGAAATTTTTTGGGCATTTTGGAATTAATTAGCCATCATGACTCCTTACTTCAGGAGCACTTGGAAAAAGTAAGAATTTCACAACAAGAGCACAAACGTTTCCAGTCCACTACCTTTCCGTTGAGATTCAAAATGAGTTCATCAAAATTTGTGCCCAACATGTGAATTCAGCTATTTTGAAGGAGATTGAAAACGCCAAATACTTCGCTATAATTGTCGATGCAACACCCGATTCAAGTCATGTGCAACCAAACACATTTAGTTTTTGGAATTTGTCGATTGCAACAAAAAAAACTGGCACCGCAATAGCTGATTTGATCCGCGAAACATTGGCAAAGAACGGAATCAATTTAGAAGACTGTTGTGCACAAGGCTATGATAATGGAAGCAATATGAAAGGATAGTATAATGGTGCACAAAGTCATATTTTAAACAAAACTCCCAATGCCGTGTATTCACCATGTGCAGCTCACAGCCTTAACTTGAGTGGAGTCGATGTACTGCGGCAATCACATTTTTTGGTGTTGTTCAAAAGTGTTTCAACTTGTTTAGCAGCAGTGCTCAAAGTTGGGAAATTCTTAAGAAAAATGTGCCCGGATCCCTCACAAACTTTCCGATGCAAGATGGTCAGCTAGAATTAAGGCAGTGAAACCATTTGCAAATCATCTGAAAAACCTTAGAACATCATTAGAAGCCTTAAGTTATATTAATTTAACTGCTGAAGCTCGAAGAGCTATAAATGAAAGAAGTTTCATTCTTCAAGCCAGAAACATTACTATTGACGTTGAAATTCGAAATCTTGACAACTTGATCTCCGATTTGAACTTTATTCGAAACGAATGGGATCAAATTTATCTGAATGCAAAGTAGTTGCTACTGGATTGGGGGATTTTCCAGAGTCCTTCCCATCGAACCGAAAAAGGCAATTAAAGAGACATTTTGGAGAAAATCGAGGAGCTGGAAGGCAAATTGAAACAGACGAAGAAATAAATTTCAAGAAAAACACCTTTTACGTCATAGTTGATTCAATTATATCTGGAATTTCTCGTCGGTTCGATACGATGAAGAATTTGAATGCTACATTTTCATTTTTATGGCAGTTTTCAACAATGGACGAAATTGAGATTAAAAACTCCGCTACAAGGTTCATCCAAAAGTATAACTCGCATGTGTCTCAAGAGTTGAAAGAAGAAATAATTCATCTGAAAAAACAATTTTGAAGCCTTGTGTTTGCTCAATACTATTTATTCCCAGAACTTGGAGACGATTTTCACCAACATTTGTGTTACTCTCCGTACCTGTTTAACCGTAGCTAGTACCGAACGTTCATTTAGCATCCTTGCCAGAAAAAGAATTTTCATCGTTCGTGGCTCATCACAAGATCGTGTTTCTGGACTTGCTACACTATGAATCGAAGCACCTTTGGAAATGAAATTAAATTTCGATGTAATTATAAGTTGTTTTGCTGCTCAGAAAGCTAGGAAAGATCGTTTGCAAAAAGAAATATTTTATTGAATGCAAACTAACTGTAATGAAAACATTGTGACAATATTTTAATATAAAGAAAAACAATAAAGAGTATTTAGTAAACCTTTTAAATACATACAAAAAGACAAATTTCAAATACTTTTACTTCGCTCTATTTTATTTTCATAGTAAGTACCTAATAGATCTTCATGCTAATTTTTTTTTAAATAGTTAATCGACCAACCAATATGTCGTTGGCAATATCGAATTGAATGTATGATTCTGTTCGGAATCTGATCTACTCGCATGTAGAATTATTTTCTATCCATCTTCTATTTCAACTAAACTGGACTATACCCCTGAGATTGATTTGATGATTAACACTTTTTTTCGGTTCACTTTGCAAACAAAAAATTATTATTTCCGTTAATTCCAACCAATTTCATGCTATTCGTAATTGAAATTAGAACGTACCATATTAGTAGGCATGAACTTTGAAAAAAATGGTAAATATGGGGGGCCCGAGATTTTTCCGTCCCGGGCCCGGAATTCCTCTCGACGGCCCTGCATGTCGGATGATATGGTGTTAAGTAAGAACATAAATCCGTCTTTAGGAAGACGATAGTTCTTAACAAAACTAAAACAAAAGTAAGTATATATTTTTCATTAAGAATGCGAATTTTGCAAATCCTCCTCCTTTTGTGAACAAAAATTCATTTAACTTCGCCCGATAACGATCGCCATTGACTGTAACGGCCACTCCTTGCTCATTTTCGAAGAAAAATGGCCCAATTATGCCTCTAGACCAAAATCCGCGCCAAACAGTGACTCGTTTTCGGTGTATCGGCTATTCAATGTATGCGTACGGATTTTCTTTGCCCCAAATGCGACAATTTTGCTTGTTTACATACCCGCCAAGATCAAAATGAGCTTCATCTGAAAAGATGATGAAGCGTATACACGACCATAGTCGTTCAGCGGAAAGATAAAACTAATTATCTGTGAAATCAGACATGAGCTAATTGTAACCATTCACGAAATAAGCACTAGTTGAAAAAAACGTTCGATGGCGGACCCTATATGTGCAAACCTTTTCTCACTCAGCTCCATTATTTTGGAATTATCTCTTATTCTTTTGCGTTCAATTTGCTCGTACCGTTCTTCATTTCCTTTCAAATTAAACCAAATTTCAACGGTGTTCATATTTGTTATAATTATTCTTGTCCAAAAATTTGATGTTTTTTTTGTTTTTTAAACTGTCAAACAACTCGATACTCGTTCAAAAGTAAAATTTTTTTTGAAAACAAGTTGGTATAACCGGCATTCGATTCTACTTTCAAACGTAGTACCATTTGAATGTAGAATCGGAAATGAGTTTCGAATAGAATCAAAAGTAGAATCGAGTTACATAGTAGGGCCCCAGAACTTCAATTTGCCGTGATCACGAAGATTGAAAAAAGAACCGTAAATATTAAAAAAAAATGATTGCCATTAAATCCGAAAGGCAAATGAAGTCCAAAAAATCTGTGAATAAATGATAAAGAATATCTTAGTACCACTATGTTTTTGTGTTTTTAATTGCGTGACCTGTTAAACTTTAATAAATTATATTTCTGATGTTATTGTCAAAGCTTAATTCCTTTTTTTTTAAAAGTATGTGAAGGTATGTACTCAATTAGCGCTGCATAGCACCGACCTGGTATCATAAACGCGTTTGACCTATGTAATTAAAAATAAAAATATAAAAAAAAATATTATGACGGATTTATTTTGACAAAAATAGCGATCCTAGAACC
Source organism: Eupeodes luniger (assembly GCA_951509635.1). Lineage (NCBI taxonomy): Eukaryota > Metazoa > Arthropoda > Insecta > Diptera > Syrphidae > Eupeodes > Eupeodes luniger. The sequence continues at coordinate 57,133,935 of OX608075.1, read as the reverse complement.
ATATTTTGGTTTAAATTTGATTTGAGTATTTTGCATGATTCTCTGATTGCTAGTAATTTTGTTTGAAATACACTGGCACAATCAGGTAACCGAAAAGACTTATAGATATTTAAGGACTCAGAAGATTCCCGACCCAACTCCACACTCCATCTTTGACCCGTCAGTAAAGATAGTGGTATCGAAGTCTTTCCTTAATTATGCCATCCGCCCAATCCTTTCTGGCAGGAAAATAAAAATATAGAATCTGTAAAACCAAAAGGTGGCGCAGGCCACCATACAATCGATCCATAAGACAAAACAGGATGTACAACGGCTGTATAGGCCACAAAATCGTCTTCGATTGAAGGCCCCACTTGACTTTCCAGTTTAGTTTGGAATCTTGAATGACTCCTAAATATTTCGCGCTGGAGGATAAAGACAGGATTTGTCCGTTCAATCGGAGTAGGGTGAAGGCAGGTATTTTAGTTTTGGCCGTGAAGTGCGTCAGTTAATTTTTTCTCTGATTACCATCTAGTCCACTCTGTTAGTGGTCCAGCTGCTAACTTTCTTCAGAGCCATCTCCGTGATTTCGCTAATCACATTGATGAACTTTCCCGACACCCAGTAGAACCAAATCATCAGCATAAGCTACCACCTTCACTTCCAAAAAAGTACTAGAAAGTTTATGAGTTACTAAAATAACCCCTAAGCAACATTAACAAGCTTCATAGAAAAAAGTTATGCAATGTAGTGTTGTTTTAGAATTATCGTTTCTTATTCAATGGCCACCACTCATACATGTATCTACTAATATCTGTACACACACATACATAATTTAATAATGAATTGTTCCGATGCTGCTATTTCAAAACTAATGTTAATTAAAATAAATATATATAAATAAATAAATGAGAAAACTACAACTGCAATACCTTCAGATTGCACTTTATTTTAGTTTATAAAAAGTATTTTCACATCAACTAGCCCACTCTCCACAATACCATACATTGCAAAAACTTTAATTCTACAAAAATAGGCATCTTGTGTTGGCATTCAAGAACGTTCTTAAAGATATAAACTAGATCCTGAAATATGCGACGTGCTAAGTTTCTTGTGTAAACAAAATCAAGAAGAATGCACACTTTACTGCAGTAATAAAGAATACATTATTTTTCGATTAAACCAATGACCTTCTCTGTACAAGCGATGCAAACAACTTTGACATACAATTTTCTAATATTCAATTGAGAACGTAATTATGCATAAATTTCGATTTTCATGCTGAAAACCCTTTTAAAAAAAGTAAGTTTTGTAATCCTAGATTTCTTATACAAATGATCCTTTTAGGTAGTCTTGATAAAAAGCTGCTCAGGGACAATGGAAGATACATTTTTCTCCAATGGGTCTTATATTTTCACATGCATTTGTTTGCTATACTTGGTAGTGCATTAATTATTAAACTTTTGATTATATCAGCATTGTCAACAACAATATCGATGGAGCATAGCAATCCTAAAATGCCTCCCTCGCTTTGCTGACTCTTTAGGAGTTGTTTCTTAAACGGAAGTGTTTTGACTCGTGATATTAGGAGATGCAACAAATTGGTCAAGTTGGCCATAATACACTACAAGTGAAACAAACAGCACCTTTCAAACATCCGTGGATGACGTCATAGATGGTGAATACATGTCATTCGCCATGTAATTTAATGCCATGCTAAGTCGGCAAATGTGGGAGAGGGTGCATGCAAGGAATGGCACTCGATGTGTTGCTTATAAATACCTACATTTTTTCCCCTTTTTATTTTGTTTTTCTGTTATTTTATTTTATGTGGGTATGTAAGCTTGAGTGGGTTTTAATTCGTATTAATAAATCATTATTATTCTTTTTAGGCATGATATATAATACTATATTGATTAAAGCTTTTTTGTGAAAATACTTACTTTCAATTTTCACGAACGCGAATTAGACGACATTCTATAATCTTGCACCTACTCCACTATCACCATCCTTAAATTCATCTAGGCAAAAAGGAAGTGTTAGATAACTTTGGACACGCTAGTGAGCTCTGGCGTCAATTACAATCACAAAATTTCCTGAATTCTTTGTTTGGACCTTTGACCCTATCATTTACAGCTTATATCATTATGATGTGTAAGGAATTAAGCCCAATTGCCATTTAATGGAAGCGAAATAAAATTTACTGAAGTTGACATCGTTCTTATTAAGAGTGCGTATTTAATTACAAGGACACAATGGGATGTTAGTTCCATTTGAATGAAAAATAAATTAACATGTCAAAACAGGGAAAATTAAAATGAGAATTCAAGTATTTTTTAAGTTGTATATGTTTTAAAAAAATACGTTTCTACAAAAACTTTCTATTGACAAACAAATTCAAAATTGAATCAAAAAACGTAGATATATTTATTTCTGAATTAAATTTTCGAGATTATATGTAAATATAATAAAAACGGCATTTATGAAATTAATGTCGCTATTAATTCTTAATCGAATACTGAAATCAAATCGTCTTCCATATAGTTTATGAGAAAATTGAAAATAAGTCAAAACTGAATTTTAAAATAAACTGTTCTTTTTGATTCAGTTTAAATACATTTAATACAAATTGCTACTGTTTTCACGAATAACCAAATAACAAATTATTTAATCGACTATAATAAACTCGTCCCTATGAAGTTTGACGTACGAATAAATTAAAAGGGTGTGAGAACTAACTGTAGTCTCTCTCTATAGTTTTTGCTGTTGGAGTTCCCTCTAAATAAAAAAAACAGACAGAAATAAGTCCACAGGAATTAAGCCTACTGAGGGAAATTAGGCCACTTTACTATACTAAAGTAGGTTTAGTTCCAACTGAGTAGCAACTAAGTCCCTAAATGAACTTAGTTCCCATGAACTCGTTTCTCTGCGCCAACTCCTGTACTATAGCTAACACATTCTAAAACTTTGATAACATTTTTTTTTTTATTAAAATTTGTGTTCTGTTCGGACAACGTTTAACATCCTTCACTGCCGTTACAATTAAGCAAAATAATGTTTTCGGGATGACTTCTATTCAAATAAGAGGCAAGAGCTTTTTATGAATCCCAAAAAAGTCAATGTTTGTGGTTTATTTAAGGTAGTTTTTTTTTTTAAGAACAATATTGGCAAGGCTATCAAAATGATTAAAAAAATTAAAAAGAAATTTGAATGTTAATATAATTTTATTCAATTTCTTTTTAATTTTCATTACAAATTTTAAAATTAGACCGATTTAATACTATTTGTCTTTGGAAATGACTTCAAAAAATTCAAAGTTAATAAATTAATTCCTAACTCGACCCAGAAAATGGTAACAATGGATGCTTTTTACGTGTTTACATTTTAAAGGTTTAAAATGATAATGGTGTAACTTACATTTTATATTAGCTGCAGTTATATGAATTAAATTTAATATGTATTATTTTTTTAAATGTGCCTTCTGTTTCAAAAGCAAACAAAATGCAAAATTATTACATAATCAAAACTTTAAAATGAACTTTGCACCATTAGTGCAAATGCACACAAATCACATTGAAAAACCAACATTTATATTTTTTGTATTATTACCAACTGCACATTTATTTCCAATATTTCATGCGAAAACAAAAATTAATACTTAAACCGCCACGTCTGGCTGCAACATTTGTGGCCGCACATCGGCAATAACGCGGCGACACGCTATGTCCTCGAAGTGTACCATATAGCTTTGGCCTATAGGCGTACTTCATATATCGCCACAGAAAATAGCAAAGCGGCGTTAAATGGTTCAAGAACGTGAAACTATGCGATTACCAAACGTTTCCTTTAATAAATTTATGGCACGAGCAGTGTGACTTGTTGCGCCTTGTTTTCGAAACCACAGCTCCTGCACATCATATTTATTCAATAGATGAACGAAAACATCAGTAATCATGGCTCTATAGAGGTGACTATTGACTATAATGGCGTGAAGTTGAAAAGAAGTATTTAAGTAAGTATTTTAATTACAAAAAAAACTCTTTGAAACAAAAGAAATTAAGAGTTTTTTTTAGAAATGAATAACACTTTATAATTATGTGTACAAAGTTTAACTTTAAAAGTTGTCAACTAACATATTTACATTGTGTATTCAAAAAAATTGCAAGCAGTGAGGCATTTCGATAAAGATTAAACCATACTTTTTAAATTTGTAATTCTGTTTTGCTTTTGAACAATGCCAACCCTCTTAACCTCAACCGGTATGGAAAACAAAAACGTGCGTCTTTAGTAAGTGCGTGTTAAGACTCCTAATTAAAAAATATAATTCAACTAAATGTTCCATGCATCCACCATTTCATATATGCATAAATTAATGAGGTGACTGAATCCAGAAGGAAACACCCTATCTTCAGAAATAATTACTATTGCTCAATACAACAATATTATGTAACAGTAAATTAATTAAGATTGCAATTTCATTTTGCTCACTGAATTTCAATGAGTGATTTCAATCGCGCTAATTGTGTTCCATTTCGAAAGCATTATAATAACATAGCACTCTTGCATATTGTGTTGTAACCCCCGAACCATCATGTGACATAAATCAACGCACTTTCAGGAAAGGAAAAATCCCCATCAGATTTTTTCATCTCACATTCTAGTGGGGTTGAGATCTGAAATCGATTTTTTACTATCCAAACTGTGGGTGTTTTTTATTTTTGTTGTTATCATCTTTTCGTATAATATGTAAATACCAGATTGTCATCTCCTTTTCATATGGCTATTTTATTGGAACTCAACTGTGTCGGTCGCCTTGTAAAGAGTTGATTGAGGTAGTGATATGTTGAAAAATAATCCTTCGTACTACTGGAATACAAGCTTAGCTAATATAAAATCCTTGATTTTATAAAACGAGTTTATTTATTTAAAGAAGAAAACTATAAAATACAATAAAAATATCCAGGGTGCTCCGTAATGAATGGTCTAAACTAAATACGGTAAAGGGCGACCTAGGATGCTTTGGTGAATAATTGTCAAACCGCACAATGGCTTACCTAGGGTCGACAGGGATCGTATTTGTCAAGACCCCTACCAGGGAGAGTATTTTTTTTTTTGTAAGAATTCTCTTGAATTCTTAATTAATCGTATTGCGTTAATGAGTGTGAATCATCCTTATATTTTTAATTATTTATTTATTGTTATATAAAAATAAAATTTTTATTTAAGGGTTTTCCACTTTGTTCCAAAACAATGTTCCAATCGCGCAGCACGAATTCTTCAACTTTTAACCAATGGAGGATCTTGGTAGTTCATATGAGCCATAAAGCTCATACAGTTTAATTGTATTAGCTACATATCTACATATCTACAGATATGTAAGTAATTAGACGATATTCACCAAAAAAGTAGTTTGCCTGTAAAAAAAAACAACTAATATCTTTGTAAAAATTATCTTTCAGAAAATTTTAAACTTAGAAAAACTTTAAATAATTCTAATAAGATCTTTTCTGAGGGAAATGTCAAATTTTTTTGGCAAACTTTCTAATTTTCCGGCTTGGCAATTGGCATCTAAAATTTTGAAGCATTTTTCAAATTTATAGAAATGGCAACAAGAACAGAATATATAATTTTTGGAAAAAAGATACGTTTCAACTGTTATAGTCCTACAACTCATTTCTTGAAAAAAACAGTTATACAATGGAGAATTTTAATTATTATCTTAATTTTTAAACACAACAGCAGTAAACTTTTGTTTATTGGTGCACAAAAACAATTGTATAAGAAAACATAAAATATAAATAAATTAATGGAACCGGCGCTAGTGACTTACAACTTTCAACCATTCCTATATGTGCGAGTAATAGAGAGGACCTACAATTTGTATATGTCGAATCCGAACAACTAATTTAAGGAAGCACTTTTAAGGACAAGAATTACTCTTGGAGGATTTGTTAGTTCCTCGCAAGAGGCAATACCCGTGCAATAAAACTTTAAGTAGAACAGGCAGGGATTGATTCCAAGACATCTAACATGATAGTCCTTCGCACTAACCATCATGCCACGGGTACCACGATAGTATGAAATACTGTTATAAAAAATGTGATGTAAGATTTTGACGTCACATTTTAACAAGGTGCGTGGCTGAGTGAATGCATGTTTTATATGTAGGTATATATAACACAATTGGCACAATTTCTGCATGAAACCCACCTTAAACCCCTCTTAACTATTGTATGTTACCTCTTGTTTAAAAACGTTTCTAATTTTGGAATGCTTTGTCGTCCAAATTAAATAGTTAGACCATGCCTTGCTGGGACTTCAATATTTAAAAAAAAAAATCTAATAACTATAATTGTCACTTTAGCCCCTGAAATATAAAAATATAAGGCTACGATGTACACATAAGTTATTTTGATTTTGTCCCCTCTTTTGCAGAACATAAAAAAACATACAGAACATTAAACATGTCGAAGCGGTACCCAAAAACTCGTCTTTATGTTAAGTGTATCTATGCCCCCTCCTGTTTGAAATTCTGGATCCGCCCTTGGTACTGCACCATAACGATTTTGGAGTTACGAATGTTTTCATATCGGCTAATATGCATTGAAAGTACTTTTTCTAAGAATTCAAAACTTTTAACGTTTGAGTACAATACAAATTATCACAAGCAATATTTTATTTTCTAAATCAATTAAAGTAGGTGAATAATTTCACAATTAGGAAAAAAAATTAATAATAATTTAATAAAGGATTTACAAAAAATAAGTTCCTTTTTAATTTCAAAAATTGTTTAGAGGCAATCTTTAGCTTGTCCTCTGCACTATTCAAATAAATACTTTCAAACAAAACATCAAAAATCCCAAATACATTTTTAAGAGAACTCAAGTATATTTTCATGGACCTTTTCTATTTTGAGCACATTTTATCCTATAAATAGATTCATACAAAAAATATTATATGCAAATTGATTTCCGAAGACCAATATAACAATTATTAAATATCAATAATTTTGCCTACCCCATTTAAACCCATACAAAGTTAAATTAATTTTTTATTGATGGTTACATTTCTTATTTATTTTAACTATGTACATATGTATAGTTACAAATAAATTGAAGGCCAAGTTAAGATAAAGTAGAAGGGGTGAAGGAAAGGAAACGTTTCTTGCAGGGAAGTTTTCTAATCACTAGCCTATCAACTACATAGTTAAAATCGTCTAAGCCTACAAATGTAATTTTTTAACAAAAGTACTCGTACCTACTAAGTTCCTTATTTAAATTGTATACTTCATGAACCACTATTATGATGTTATTTTCTTCAAAACACAAAGATACTCAAGCTTTCTCTACGTAAATAAGACGTGTTTTACATTACCTACATGTGTATGTATATTGTAAAAATTCTCGGCAGAGTGATTTATTATCTATTTGTTTTTGTTATAAATGTTTTCAAGTATTTACACATCGTTCTTTTTAGTCGACTGCTTTTCAAATTTTGTGGATTATTTCAGCTCAATTTTCAATTTCTGAGAAATTATGGCTGTTTTATATTTGGTTGTGTGGGTGAGTACGCTTTACAGTCATTAAAGTACATATTCAATGGGTGGTTTGTTTGACATATAATTCCAATTATAAGCAAGAGACCATAGAGCAAATAGGTAAAGCAATTTTAACAAGACATAAAATAAAATGAATATACTTCCTTAAATAATACATGTTTACGCATGTACTGGCATAAAGATACATTCTTTTTGTTATAGATAATGTTTCATAATGTAAAATTATTTTTACCACACAAATAAATACATAATGTATACAAATGTAATATATGCGATGCGTATATATATCTTAAATGTCTTACAATAAATTATATCCAATGACTTATATAGAAATACGCCATAGAGTGTCTTCTAAAAAAGCTAAATATTTTTAACAAAAAACCCCTAATCATAATAAATAAAACAACTAATTTTGATATGTAAGGCTGGCATTTTAAACTCTAAGTGTAATATAAAAAACACATGGAAATTTTCGAAAAAAAAAGTTAAATACACTGGCCAAGTTTTGGGAACTATAAAAGAAAACTTATCAAGTTAACTCCTTCATTTTTTTTTTAATATTTATTGTTGATTAAAGTAATATCCAATAAATAAGTACAATTTTGTATTAAAGATTATAAAGCATGAGTTTTAAGCCGTCTGCCGCTTTCTAAAAAAAAGTCATTTAGAGATTACAAAGTTCAGTAAATAAAACATTATATACAAATTTAGGCAAGGAACAATTAAATATAGAAATTAAAAAATTAATTAAAAAGTAATGTTTAAATAATTTAAAAAAAAAAATGGAATTATAATGTAAAGAGAAAAAAAGAACAATTTTAATCTTCTGCTTTTTCTTATTATTTATTATTATTATTCTTATTTGTTATAATTTTAAAAATTAAGGTTAAATAGAAAAAAATGCAAGGTCTTCAATACAGGGCTTTTAGTTTAGGTAATACAAACAATGTGAACATTAATTTAAATGTTAGGGGCTTTTAGTTTAGCTAAAACACAATTATATACGTTTTGTATTACTCACGTCAAATTGAAATATGCAAATGTGTAACTATTCGCTTCAGAAATAAATCGAACCAGCAACTTCCATCCATAATCTCCATTGAGGACACTGACGAATTCGCCATACGAAAGATAACTTTTATTGACATATCGCTAAGAAATGATTGACGTCTTCATAATGATTTAAGTTACACAAGTCACAAATAGCGTTAATATCACTTCAATATGGTCTAAAGTTAAATTCAAGTTATTGTAAATACGGCTTGAGTATTCTTTTGTGTACGTTTTTGTCAGTCCTTTTATAACTTTGGTTAAAAAGCCAGCATTAGCCTCTAGGTTTTTTTTTTATACAAATTAGAGATAAACCGGACTCAACATAGATAGCACAGTTTGGAGTATTCGAGATTAATTTGAGTATTTTTTGAAAAATTTGTTTACATTTTTTCAATTACCATATCAGAAAAAGGTTGTAATTGTGGCTTTGAACACTTTGAATGTTGAAGTTTCGTCCACAGAAGACTTCAAACAAAATTTTGACCACATTGGATTAACTGCTGACTTGGCTACAGCCAGTTTTTGTTTTATGTGAGCACTAATACTCAAATTACTTAATATAATGAAACATAAATTCATTGACAACTTCAGTGCTGGTGCCAGTAAATTTCCAGGTCCTCGAGTTTCTGTCAGATCGAGTTTTGTGCCTAAATATTATTATTTTAAATTTTGCAGAGTTCATTTTTAGATCCCATAAATAGCAAAAACCTTGAGCTTATTTATTTGAAGCTGAAGTGTCACCGGGTTGTCAGCAATAATGACAAGGTCATCAGCATATAATAATATTCTTACAAATATATCGCTAAAAGAAACTCCCCTTGGTAGATGGTTCTCGATATCGTTGGTAGACAAGGCGAACATGAGCAACTGCTTATAGATCCTAATAACCTTTTTTGATACCCCGATTACTGCGATTTTATATAATAAAGACCTTCTGTTTATAGGGTGAAATGCCGCCTTAAAATTAATGAAAACAGCAAATTAAGGTTTTTTTATCTAAAGAGCCTTGTCACTGTAATTGATCCGCCACCGTCGAAAGAAAACAACTGTGGTATAGAATCTGAGTAGAAAGTATCCTCAGAGAACTTAAAACAAAAAAGGCTTTATAGTTTTCTGCTTGATTTGGATTAACTTTTTTACAAAACAGTAAGGGAAGGTATCCTCATTAAGCATTTTATTTAATTTCAGTAAGTAGTTATTTAATAGCAACTATAGGTTATTGTTCTACAAACACTTTTTGAACGACACATCTCCGATTTTACTGTAATTTTTTTTTAGATATTCGGTATTGAAACATAAGAGATAATTGTACCATGATTTTTTTCCTTCACATATTTGATTTAATACAAATGTCTGAACATTTGAGAATAGCGATTTTTTTTTAATTCAATACTAGTTCTTAAAAATATATAGCTCTGGTTCCAATTAAGTAATGAACTTTTGTTCTGTCACAACTTTTTTTACAAACATTAAACAACTTTTACGAAGTAAAGGTTCCATTACAAGATTATTACTGTATCTTATTAAAGATTCGAAGCGAACATATTATCTCTGTAATTTATAAAAAAACTAGCTGCTCGTCCCGGCTTCGCACGGATAGACAAAATTAGGTACAGATATTTAAGTTATAAGCATGCTAATTAAAACGACCACGAATCACTAAATTAGAAAAAATTTTATGCTTATCTTAAAGCCTCCCTGTACCCTACGTTGGCTGTGGTATTTCTAGGTGCCCCTGGGATTTATTTATTGTTAGGGCAAAGGATATTTTTAAAGTGATCTGTAACCTTTTAAAAGATATGGGCAAATCAGTTGGTATCATTGGAATCCGCAGAACATGTGCGAGCTGACCAGCCACGGGACCTGTAATGATAGTTGCTACAATCACATTATCTCTTAATTCTTTGATCAATAGTCTTGTACCATTACACATATTGGGAGGGCTTAAATTTCTTAAAAGCATAACAGGTGTACCTAGCGGACAAAATTGTGAATCTAAACCATTCTCAGATCCCCTTGAACACACAAAGAAAATTTCATCTAAATCGGTCCAGTCGTTTAAGAGAAGTTCAGTGACATACACACTCACAGAAGAATTATATATATTAAGATAACTATGAAACATACTACACAAATAAATTTAGACAGTTGTTACACAATTGTTATTTGACTTTTAGATCACTCTACCGTAAGCTACCAATTTTCGAAGTTTTCAAAAAGTTCAAAAATTTCAACGTTATTAAATTTGGATATTTTGTATTTCTCATATTCAAGAAGACGTGAATGGTAGTTCAGGAATATTATCTAAAATTAGGGCTGGCAACGAGGTGAGATTAGTATCGGCCTCGAGACGATTCCGGTGCATAATGTTACTTCTTAAATTTTGAATCGTATCCCAAAAAAGTTGATTTCAGCACTTATTTGTGACAAAATATATAATATATGGTTGTCAAATTCCATTTTAGGATGACAAACACTGTTTAATTCCCTTGAAGAATCGAGATAACAACCATTTGGCATCCGGTGTGACCTTTTGCTTCAAGATTAATTCAAAAAATTTTATAATGTTATGTGGATTGTGGGTATTAAATTTCTTATGTGCTATTATAACTAAATCATTTTTTTTTTCAAATCATAAAAATTGACATGAGCGAAACAAAACTATAAGGAGAAAAAAGCGAGGTCTAGACCGAGACGAGACCCAGTAATACGAGACCGAGGCCGATACCGATAGGAGACTGAAATTTTTCGATTTTTACGAGACCGAGACGAGACTAGCAAAAGTCAAGTCAAGGTAAAATAAAGCTAGTAATAATTTCATACAAGTTTGTAAGTAGATGAACGCAGCGGTTAAACCTGAGTAGTGCATTCAAAGTTCCCCAAAATCCCCTTCTTGCCCATACGTGTTAAAAGAGTGTTAAAGGTCGAAATATGATCATATTCAGATACTCTTGATAGAATTAAAGCCAAAAAGCCAATTAGGAGATTTTGGAGAAATTTAGACACTACTTTCAGTTGACCGCTACGTCGATTCCAATAACAAAGTTTCTTGAACTAATTGTTTGGACCTTTTTTGGTTGCTATAATAAATGTCATAAAAAGAGATTTAAAAAAAGCAATTTTAGAGATCATTTAAACAAAATACCTTCCGTGTAATTTTTGGTTGTATAATAAGCGTACACTCAAGGAGATATTACTACCCTTATTATGCAGAAACACAGTGTGAGCACTATTAAAAGGAGAAATTTTGTATGAGCATAATAAAGGCATGCATATGACATATTATTTTTTGTTGTCGAAGCACTAAACATTAACCCGATTAAAAAAGAATAAACAAAACGCTAATGGTGCTGTAAGGTATTCACATTGGCATAAAATGTAGTCTGCAGCAAATATCATCAAATCGTATAGAATAAGAATTATTTGTTACTACAATAGAAGTGAATTAACATACGTGCAAACATCTGTTCTCTTAACCTGCAAACATATATGGATCAACTCTGTTCACGTTACAAATTTAAGTTTAATATGTTCTCAAAAGCAAAAGTTGTACGATTTTCAACCTTATTGGTATTCACATCCCTCATATGTATGTAAATAATAAAAACATATTCCATACGAACAGCTTTTATATCTAATCAGAAAATACGGAATAAAAAGATAAACAAAATAAAATGAATCTGTGTTTGTTGAAAAAGAACATATTGCCTATTTTAAAATCAACTTAACTTTCTTATACTTTTTCAATTCAGCAAATGTCATTCAATAACAATGATGTTAAAACAACTTACATTTAAATGAAAATAGTTAAAAAGGTATACCCTTTACTATTTCCACTTACATTTGACTAAAATTGAAGGGTTTCCATAGTATAAGCTTTTTTCCTGTAATTCTTGATTCTCAGCCACTTAACTTGTTGTGCTTATTTCGCCTCATAGAAAATTTACGTTGAAGTATACTCGTACATTACTGGTCACTTTTTACTTGCTACACAAAGGAATTACATTTAGACAAGTTTTTCATTCGTAAAAAAATTATTTTTTTTAAACTAAAAATAAAAGTAGTTTTTTTCTTAATTTGGCTTCTTTCAATAACAAAAATGTTTGTCCTGCTCTAGAAGGGTTCATAGAACCGTTATTTTGTTTTAAAGTTTTCTCAAGAACTAATCAACCGATTTCAATAATTTTTCAGTACAAGCTCTTATACTGTCCCAACAATATTTGATGATCAAAAATGCCATTGTTTAAAAAAAAATATTACAATTTTTTTCGAAATTCGATATCTAGAAAATGGTTCTTTATTTTTTACGAAATTTAAATGTTAAACGTACATATAAATATTAATAAGCTCTAAATAACTGGATGCTAAAAAAAATGACAAACAGACTTTTTTAACTTTATTTAATGGTACTAGTCTATTGTATTTTGAAGAACTTGCAGCAAGCGCAAGTTCTTAGTTCTTGCAAGCTGTAAATTGGGATTTAGGCTACCCAAATTAAAATTGAATCCCATTTGTTTTGAAGGATTTAAATATGTAGGTTATTTATTTTTTCTATTATATTTTTTAGTTATTGTGTAAGTATATGTAGTATGTACTACATCAAAAAATCTTTATTAAATCAACAATGGCATTGATTTTTTTAATTTGAAATAGAACTATAAACAAACATACATACATACATACATATGTACATTGTAACTATGTAAATTATGTATAAGGTTAACCACACACTTCAACAGTATTTTTAAATACTTTCATCTCTGGCTACGTTTTTGGTATCACAGCTGGTAGTTGTTTGAGATGACTGACCACAATAAAATCAACCACCTCGCGTCCATCGTGCGTCGTCAGTCAATTTGATTAAATTTTAAGCAGACCAATGAGCAACTTTGATGTTTCATTTATTTTTTTTTTTGTTTCTTAACTTCTCCTCAGTTTTTCATTATATTTCTCTTTTCTTTTTAAGGATTGTCATGGACCACAGACAGGAAATGGTGCTCCCATTCAGGATGACACTCAGAATTACATTGTTGTAAACGGATTTCAGAATGCGACTCACACTCAAGTTGAGTTCTTTCGACAAATTGAAACATGTGATCCATATGATCTGCCGCTTGGGGTAGGTACCTACCTTTTAATTTGTGCTCTATTAAATAGTATTTTATTAAAAACTGATGAAAAATATAAAACGTTTCTCTAACAGTAAATTTAATGAAAATATCAATAAAAGTTTGCTATGAGTTTATTATGGTAGCTATGGAAACATCAATTTTTACTTTTGAGTTACTAATGCAATTATGTTAGAGAGTTTGTTCAACAAGACTTATATTAAATTGAAATTATAAAATTTGTTAATAAAGTACATACTTTTTGAGAGAAATAAAATTATTGAAAATGTGATAGGCCTTAAGGCTTTGTAATAATTCTTTATAATTCCATATAAATGCCAATAAATTAATTTTCAATCAAAAATCGTGAAAGTTTCAGGCACAAACGTTTTTTGTATTTGATTTTTGAAAACAAAAAAGTTTTACCTGGACTGCTTCTATGCAGTTTTATAAACAAAATAAACTTATAGAATACCTTACCTAGCTTATGGCTTTTGGAGAGACATCAAATTAAGGTTTATTTACAAGGACCTATGTATATTAATAAGTCAAATGCCTTTTATTTAATAAAAAAAATGCAAAACGTAAAAAATTAAAACACTGTACCTAAACAAATATGATGATTGAAATATCAACCTATATAATAAACGTATATGGTTATTTATGGGTGGTGGAATTGGTAGAAGTAAACCTTTGCCAAGTTTTTGGGAATAGGGCCCCTTGATTAATTATATTATAGAAAACAAGCAAGCAGACAGAGAAGCGACATTAAGTTTTTGATCATATCGCAGTGAATCATATCTGGTGTTGCAGATGAACCTTGTAATTCTAGAAAAGAAAAAGGCAAGGTTACAAAAATATCTTCGATTCGATATGATGTATATGCGCCTGAAAAACTAACTTATAGTTTTTGGAATATGAGTCTTCATAAAAGATTTTAATAATTCTTCTACAATGTTTGCATTAGAAATAATTGAGGTTATATTTTAAACTTTACCTTTACCGGAAAGGCTTCTTATCTAATGATAAACTGTAGAAGGTAAATGGTCTTTTTCTGGTCTATTATGATGTCTGCAATCGGTTAAACTTAATAATCTATTGTGCATTCTAAGTAACAGCTTTCTTAACTTAAAATGTTCTCCGTTTAGTATTTTCACTGTAAAATAACAAGTTCGATAAGGAAAAAAGGCCGCTGCACACTTTTTATGGTAGTTGAGACAATTATTAAGTCAATGCTTTAATTCATGTATGTAAGGCTAAAATTCGGGGGATCTCCGTTATTAAATTAAGTTGTTTACGATTTATTAAATCTTCAATAGTTTTTCCTCATGAATTATTTCTATTAGGTAGACCCCCATATGTTGTTGTAGGCATTTAAATCCCTACAAATAATAAAATGCACGACTGGGTCGCACGAACTTGCTCCTGTATGCAAAGAGTCTGTTTAAAAAATATCTACATATACTCTTTCTGCCCCGTTTCTTAAACTTGTACTAAGTATTTGTTCTTCTATTTAGTCGAAGGCAAGTAAAAGATTAATATTTTAAAATCATATATACAAAGGTACCAAGATATTACTTCTTGATAGACTCTTTAAAATAGATTGTTGATTAAATATATCATATTCGTTAATCCGATGCAGTGGAGCTACACGGCCATCGTTGGTATTTACAATAGTTATAGTATAAAATACATAAATATGTACCAAATGCATTAATTTGGATAAATGAAAAAAATGTTATTAAAATTTTGTCAAAATAATGCGCTCTTTCGAGCTCATGCATAGGATTTGGTCTGGTGAGATGGGAGGAGGTTACATTTAATACAAAACTATTTTAAGATTCAAAATTTTACCTGAAAAATAAGTTTGTCTTCAAAAATTTAAATGCCATTTTATAAATGAAAAAATCTTTGATTTAAAAAATTTTTTTTTTTGAAAATCCTTAGAGCGGTTTTTTTTTTTAATTAATTTTTTATATATAAAATTTTTCAATTTTGTTCTAAAAATATTTTTGGTATGCAGTTGTTTAGTGATTGTAAATATACGCTCTACATTTGA
Source organism: Eupeodes luniger (assembly GCA_951509635.1). Classification (NCBI taxonomy): domain Eukaryota; kingdom Metazoa; phylum Arthropoda; class Insecta; order Diptera; family Syrphidae; genus Eupeodes; species Eupeodes luniger. The sequence continues at coordinate 57,118,178 of OX608075.1, read as the reverse complement.
ATTTCGTAAAAAAATATTAACCCGTTTTTGAGATATAGAATTTTGAAAAAAAAAAATCAATATTTTTTTAAAAATCCAAACAAAAAAAAAATGCACTTTTGATAATCAAATATTGTTAAAGCAATATAAGAGCTTATTCACAAAAAAAATTATTGAAATCAGCACATAAGTTGCTGAGAAAAAAATTAAAAAACAAAATAACGGTTCTATGAGCGGTACCTTTCCTGAGCAATACAAAAATATGTTTTTCTTATTAAAAGAAGCCAAGTTAAGAAATAAAATTTTAGAGAAAATTAAAAAAAAAATCTATCGGTTTGTTTTTGAGAAAATTCGAATTATCGTTTTTTGACCAAAAAAATTGTATGGGGGCCACTGTTAGTTTCGATCTTAAAAAAAAAATGAAAAAAACGACAACATTTTGCACGAATGCAAAACTTGCCATATAGTTCCTATATGTCGCAAGTAGAAACGGAGCTTTAAAATGATTTATTAAAATTTCAACATCAGTAGAAGGAAAGTTTACACCGCCAGGTGAGTAATTACAAGAAATAATAAATTATATAGGGAAGAACAAAAGGATAGCTACAGCTTGGAGTTTTTTTCGGTACTTTAATAATTCATTTCGCAAGGAAATTTTTTTCACCACTAAAGAATTATTCAAAAACAAAGGAATTATATATAGTACATACTTTCAAAATAGATTAAATGGCCTAAGGTCCATCAAAAATTGTTATAAATGCAACCAATTATCCTGGGGTGGAATCGGCTAAGGTGATGATTGACTGTCATATTTTGTATAGTCAAATTGAATATAATCGAGTTGTCCGTCTATGTAAGATGATTCAACTCAATTCAATTCGATTCATAAATTTCAGATTAGAATTAGCCATACCTTAATTTTAAAATGATTCCTATAAAATATCTTAATAAAAGTATCAATATGGCTGTGTTTACTTTTACTTTTCTTGTGTTTGTTCGAATGTCGTAATATTTGTCGGTCACAAGAATGTTTTCTTTGAAAAAAAAAAAGGTAACTAACAAATTTCCCTATGTGATGCCTGATAGCTCTATTCAGAAACGACATATTTGTTGCAAAATGACTATCACATTTTTGTTGTGACAGCTTTTTAGCTATTAGCTTGCATTATATCGAATTCGATTATTTTGATTGTCAATTATCAACAATCACCTGGGGTGGAATCGGCCAAACTGATAATTGATTATCATATTTTTGATAGGCAAATTTGACTATCATTTTCATTCCGTCTAGTCTGTGTAAGATGATTCAATTCAATTCAATTCGATTGAACAGTTTCGATTATAATTGTCACAATTCATTATTGCTATGGTGAAATTTTAAAATGATTCCTATAAAATAGCTAAATAAAAGTATCAAATTGGCTGTTCTTACTTTTCTAGTGTTTTTTCGAATGTCATAAGCTTTGCCAGTCACAAGAATGTGTTTTTGTACCTAAAAAAGGTAACTGAAAAAAATTTTCCATTCGTTTTTTGTAAGCCTCTGGTAGCTCTATTCAGAAACGACATATTTGTAGGAAAACGACTATCACATTGGTATCTTTATAGGTATCAATTTGACTATCACCTTACATAGATCAAATTCGATTATTTTGACTGTCAATTATCAACAATCACCTTAGCCGATTACACCATTGTTCTGACCGGCTTCTCAAATTATCTAAAATTGCTCTCCCAGCAGTATTCAACTTCTCGGAAATTCAAGAATGCACACGCCCAATGATACTAATGCTAACACTAAAAAAGCCTCATACCTACTCAAAAATGCAAAAAAATATACTTATCAACCATTTAATTAACGAACACAATGCATGTATGTATATAACACTTATCATTATCATAAAAAAATACATATAAAACATTTAATTTTATAATTTATTTCAACTTTTAAAAACATCTAAAGCTCAAGGTTTAAGTCAGTATTACAGGAGATAATTATTTTATATTTTGTCGTTCGTATTCCATTTTCATTGTATATAAATCGCTCAGAGTAAGTCCTGCAAAAATTATTAATGCATTATTTAAGAAATTTGTATGTACAAAAAGTCATTTACCATGAGCACTACGAAAGCCCATCGGATGCATGTTTTGAAAGAAACCGATCAACTGTTCGTGGCCTCTTAGAACAGCTACGCAAATCGGAGGAATCATCGATGATAATGTAAAATCAGTATAACTTCGGTACTTTAATAATTCATTGACCACCTCCAAGGAGCCTGAATGTGCTGCCAAAGTCAATGCATTTTGTCCTGATGGGTAATACAGTATTAATGTTGTATTAAGCTATCACAATAATTTACGTGTGTTCTCGTACCAAAAAAGTTAATTGCATGCAAATTCAGATTAAATTTCAAAAGCACCCGCACAGCATCAACATTCCCCAAGTAGCAGGCCTTAAGAAGGGCTGTATTTCCATAGGAATCAACGACTTCTAGTTGTTGCGGAGTACACGCAGCACATGCTTTTATTAGTTTATAATTCTCATTGGTTTTTGGATTATGAACGGCTAGAAAATTGAACTGAAGTAAACAAAAGAAATTATGCTTTACCGTGATTTTACCATAGCTCTTTTTATTCATTTTAAAGATTTTTGAAGCAAATGTTTTAAAATGGTTTTACTTTATAATCACCAAAATTATGTAAAGTTTTCACTTGTGGGTCACTAAATACAATGAAAGATTTAATTCTAAGTCCGATCACGAGAGTACGCAATTGAGAGAGGCGCATGTAAGACTTCGACATAATGTATATAATCTAAAATGCAGGACTGAGTCGCACACATCTGCTTAGGATTAAACAATACAAAAAGCCCCAGCTAATAAAACGACCCACTAGCCACTTAACTGGCTTTGTAAGCTGGGCGGTTTGTATAGTTAAAATTAAAGTAAAAGTTTGTATAGTTAAAATTAAAGTAATGGAAAGTTGTTATAATATTAAGAAGAAAACTAGATAAATTGGATTTATCTTAGTCCAGGAAAAGTAGAAAATATGGTCTTACTTCGAAAAAATTCCAACATAGTTTTTGGCTTTCATTTATAATTACATATGTATATTTAAATTTTTTTTAAAACACGGAGTGGACCAACAAATTGGGGGAATTGAAAGGGGGTTGAATATTTGTGCTACTTCCGATTTTCTGCAAAATCGATTGTACGAAAAAAGTTGTCGTTATTTTGCTTGTGTAAATATGCATGTTATATTGTATATTTAAAGCTTTAAATATGGCTTTCGGTTCCGAGTAATTTATATAAAAGTATACCTAATTTCCTCCTCTTATTTCAAATTAAGAGTACTTTTTAGTTTGTCTTTGTCATATTTTTTTTAAGTAATTGACTAATTTTTCCGGACTTTTATTAGTACATAAATTAAAAAAAATCATGGTCGCATAAAAACACACAATATTATTTCTTTCAATTAACGCTGATACTAACACTCATTCAAAACCTTTTATTATAAAACCGTCTTCAGCACCAGTTCAAAACTGTGAGATTGTCTTAAAACATATGTGGTTTTCAGCTTTTAACTTGTAGAGCTTCCACCAAAAACATAAAAATTTGTTGCTTTCGAATTAAAAAGAAACTTTAATTTACTTAAGACATTTTTTTATAAGAAAAGATGCTGAAATAATTATAATTTCTACTCTTGAAAAAGAATATAAATATTATTTACCGGTAACTTTTACACACAAACTATTTGTTACATTCTCGTTAATTTTGGATTGATTGTTAACGTTATGTCTTTTGTTGAACCAATAACTTGCCCTTTAGAAAATAAGGGTAACATGCTTAAAGTTTAAATCCACAGTTACCGAGCAGCAGAAAAAATACTTTTTTCCTACAACTGACATTTGTTTTTTATGTATATGTATTGATTAATTTGATTTTTTTTTAAATTGAAGTTTATAGTTCATACTTTTCTAAGTTGACACAGCTTCATATTAAATCCAACGTATGACGATAAAACATAACGTTATGGATATTAGGTCCATGAGCTTAGTTTCTGATCAGAATGATGTCTGATACATTTTTAGCAGTGCAGTGGTATTTACTTTTCTCAGAGAATGAATAAATATTGAAAAGAAGTTTAATAATCATTCTCCTACTTTAACCAGCATAATAAACAATCAAACGGAATGCTTTTTGTTTGTGCCTATTCACAGCTATCAACATTACATTAATTTAATCTCCTAAAAGTATTATATTTTTTGAATCTCCTAAAAGTAGGACATTTTTTTTAATAAAAAAACTAAGTATTATAAAATAGTATAGCGTGATGATTAGTGCGTAGGACTGTCATGCCAGAGGTCTTGGGTTCGATACCTGCCTGTGTCATCTAAAGTTTTTTTTCACATGTACTATCTCTTGCGAGGAATTGCAAATCCTCCAAGAATAATTCTTGTCATGAAAAGTACTTTCTCAAATCAGCCGTTCGGATTCGGCTTTAAACTGTAGATCCACTCCATCCCTGACAACATTACTCGCACACCGGCACACAGGAATGGTTGAGAGTTGTAAGTCACTAGGCCCTAGTTCTCAACGGACTGTTACGCCACCTAATTTAGTTATTTTTATATTATAAAATACATACAAAATACAATTAGATTTTATATTGCTCAACTAATTAAATCTTCCACACCTAAATAATAAAATACTTACTAGCATAGTTATAAATATTTATTTTTTATTTTAGGCGGACACAATAAAAGTGTTATGGTCATTTGGTGATAAGGATCCAATTCATGGTAATCTAAAAGGGCATGGAACGAACAGAGGAATGAAACCGTTACATTTATTGGCACCATTGTTTAAAAAACCAAGTAATCGAAATGAACTCAAAACATGGGATGTTACAGTTCAGAATGTAAGTTGAAATTTATTAAAAACTCATATGTATAGTGATAGATTTACGCCTAGGCCCGTGAGGCCCAGGCCTAGGGCGGCAAAATTTGAAGGGCGGCAAAATTTATGAAATGCTTACCACTTGAATCTGTTTCTACATTTAAACATACCTTAATGAAAGGCACAAATATATCTTCGGTCTAAAGTTTCGGAACGCATCCAAAATCATAACTTGTGTTTGACAACTTAAAAATTCAATCTAGAAATCAACGTTAAATTTTAAATTGCGAAAACAAACAAAAGAGAACTGTAAGAATAGAAAAATCTCACCTCATCTCTTTGTTTTTGCATACAGGGATCAGTTCAGTAATACTGATGATGCAGACTTTAAAAATTCTAGAAATGTTTATAGTGATAAAACGAGGTATTGTTTCAAAAGTTTATTTCAACGTACGAAAAAATGGAGAGATTCAACGCCGTGAGTGGTAGATTTATTCAGAAACTAAAGGCTCTGTATTTTGTATTCCATGCTTATTATTTGGTAGAAGTGCTGAAATGAATGCTTTTACTGACGAAGGATTCCGTGACTGTAGTAGAATTTCTACCAAATATCGGCCATAAAGCTAAAGATATTGGGGATGCATTGTTAAAATCTGTAGAAAATAATGGTTCTGATATAATGAACTGTCGTGCTCAATCGTATGACAATACGAGCAATATGTCAGGTATATATTCAGGGCTTCAGACACGAATCAAAACAATTAATCGTTTAGCAGATTATGTTCCTTGTGCCACCCATTCTTTAAATTTGGTAGGGTCATGTGCAGTTGAATCGGTAACAGAAGCTGTTGACTTCTTATTTACTTTACAAGAACTATACAATTTCTTTACTATATCTACCCATTGTTGGGGAATCTTGGTGCAGCGTACAAATTTAAGAATTAAGAGTCTTTCTCAAACTCGTTGGTCCGCTCGACATGATGCATGTTACGCATTCGAAAAAAGAGTGGTCTGCAATAATTGATGCACTGGAATTTATTGCCGAAAGCAGAGATGAGAAACCGACTACGCGATCTGAAGCTACGGGATTGCAGCGAAAATTACAACATTTAGAAACAGCAATCCTAGTCATTGTCTGGAATGTCATTTTAGGTCGTTTTAATGCTGCTAGTAAGAAGCTTCAAGAATCTCAAGCTGATTAATCATCCGTTGTGCAGATCTATAGTTCTCTGGCTTTATTTCTTTAAGACATGAGAGACGGACAATTTTCTGGACCAGAAAATTTTCGCACAAATGTTTATTACCCTATTTTAGACACTCTTAGTCTACAATTAGCCGGGCGTAAAAGTGCATATGAAACACTTTACCAACACTTCAATTTTTTCGACAATTATTGTGAAATAGTTACAAACGAGTTGAAAAATCTTATATAATAATATTGGATCAAAATTTATGAAATAAAATTTATCAATAAGGGCGGCGCATCGAACGGGGCCTAGGGCGGCAGCAAGCCGAAATCCGTCACTGTGTATATAATTAGAAATAAATTTAGATTCATAAAAATCCGCTGCAATGAGATAGGTTATCTTACCATTTATGTTAGGGTAATAGTGATTTTATTTTTAAGAATATGCATACATCACTTGTAAGTCGGTTATTTAAAATGTCGATTCTGTTAACAAGAATGCTTTATCCCAAATCACCTTATCATCAATATCAATAAAATATAATATCCTATAATATTTGTTTAACTTTCGTAGGTATTCCCTTCAATTCAAAACTTATCGTATTGTGTTGATGGATACGACCCCCCTCTATATTTTAAATCTTAATATATATAATTCTTCTGTGAGTGTGTATGTCACTGAACTTCTCTTAAACGACTGGACCGATTTAGATGAAATTTTTTGTGTGTGTTCAAGGGGATCTGAGAATGGTTTAGATTCACAATTTTGTCCGCTAGGTACACCTGTTATGCTCTTAAGAAATTTAAGCCCTCCCAATATGTGTAATGGTGCAAGACTATTGATCAAAGAACTAAGAGATAATGTGATTGTAGCAACTATCATTATAGGTCCCGTGGCTGGTCAGCTCGCACATGTTCTGCGGATTCCAATGATACCAACTGATTTGCCCATATCTTTTAAAAGGTTACAGATCACTTTAAAAATATCCTTTGCCCTAGCAATAAATAAATCCCAGGGAAAAACTTTTTCCATAGTTGGTATCGACTTCAGAAAAGAGTGCTTTTCCTACGGGAAATTGTATGTGGCAATTTCACGAGTAGGATCTCCTGAAAATTAATACATTTTGTTGCCACCTAGAAATACCACAGCCAACGTAGGGTACAGGGAGGCTTTAAGATAAGCATACAATTGTTTCTAATTTAGTGATTCGTGGTCGTTTTAATTAGCATGCTTATAACTTTAATATCTGTACCTAATTTTGTCTATCCGTGCGAAGCCGGGACGGGCCGCTAGTTATTTATATTTATAAAAATAAAATTGGTATTTAGTGCTTACCACATTGTTTAACTAAGGACTGAACCAAAAACACAACATAAAACGAAAATCCAATCCTATTCCAACAGCACTGCACAAATTAATCAAATTTTAACCAATAAAGGATTCAGGGGGTCATATAAGCCATAAGGCTCATACAGTTCAGATGTATAAGCAAAGTTTTATCTACGAACCTGTTAGTAATTAAACGATATTCACCAAAAAAGTGATTTTCACAAAACTTCAAATTTGGGCAACCTTTAGTAATGCCTTAAATTATTTTCATACGATATTTTTGAGAGAAAGAGCAAATATTCAGGTTTTCAAGAAGAAACCTTAAATTTAATAGTACATACGTATTCTGTGAAAACTGCATTTTTTATTTTCTTACACAGACTGTGTCGTCCAAATTAAATAGTTAGACCGAGCCTTGCAGGACAATGCTTAAAAACAAAAAAAAAGGAAATGTGAGGCTCTCAATTTAAAAAATTGTAATCCTTTGAACAAGCTGTTTGTTAAATTTAAAAGTGGGTTAGCCATTAGAACAAAAAATCAAAATGTATGCAGAATAAAGACATTACCTATATCAAAAAACTATTGTGGTGGCCATAATTCTTGCGGCTTCATTAAAATCTTTAGAAATGTTTATAGCAATTTTGATATACTTAAATGATAGTTAAATAAGCTCCGGCACACATTTTTTCTTTCCCACTAATCATTTAAAGTCTAGATCTATGAAGGGTGATTGCTTGTACACCAAAAGTCTACATAGAGTAGGTTAGGTTAATACAAGAAAAAAGGGAGAGGGGGTCTATTTCCCCCCTGAGTGGGGATAGAAAATGTTTTGATAAATTATAGAAAAGACCGTGAATTAAGTACAACAGAAATAATTGTTTTAATATTGATATATTTACAATAGGTGAATGCAAAGTTATAACACATGCAAGAATATGTTGTTTCAAAAACTCATTGGCACGAAAAAAGATGGTTCGAAGTCTAGTCATGGTATTAACTGTATTTAACTTAACACAAATGCCACTTATAATTTAAAATAATAAAAAAAAAAGTAAAGGCATGATAAAATAGCAACGAAATGTAGGGAATATTAGGTTTTGCGGAATATTGTTGAAACACTGGATTTCATAATGTAAACACTCAATGGAAAAAAAGATATATTTAAATAATTTATATTTGTTTCGTTAATTTTAAAAATATTTTTAAATCAGTGCGATTTTTCGAATTGAAAATTTTGACATTTCAAGGTCCCTAGAGACGAAATAAAAGATTTTTAGAAAGATGTGTAGATGCGTATGCACAAAGCCTAGACCGTTCTTCTTAACATCTACTCTTATTATGAGCTATTCTTCTTATATCTAACAATTCATTTTAAGTTTGAATGACATTTAGTATACATAAATGAACAGAATAAATACATACATGGTTGATAATTTAGGTATAGGGTGTACAAACATGATTAAATATTAAATAAATCAGGTGGGTTGACTCGACCTGAGTCCCCACAGTACTGGTAGAGATTCCATATACTAGTGATATTTGGATGGAATAATGACTTTTCGGCCTGATCGAGTTGCTGTTTGGACCGGTGTAGCAGTTGTCTGATGTCTTGATGATGTTTCGATGTCTTGGGTAGTGGATTCCTCGTATTCGTTTGTTCGTTATTAGTTTTTGTATCATCCGTTTCATCAGCATTGATAAAAGCTGCTTTTAACCTGTCGATAGAAATGTTTTTTATTTTGTTTTTTACTTTAATAGAAAAATATTTAGGAAATTTTTTAAGAATAACATAAGGTCCTTCGTATGGTGGTTGAAGTGAAGATCTAACACTGTCCGTTCTTATGAAGACATGAGTACATTTTTCTAAGGACTTCTGTACGAAAAATTTGGGTCTTGCATGGTGGTTCGTTTTTGTTGGTTGTAAGGTGGACATGATTTTTCGCAATTCTTTTACAAAGTCTTCTGAAATTGAGAAGTTAATTGTTGGTTCAGAAACATATTCGCCTGGTAACCGAATTGTTTCACCATAGAGAAGTGCTGCTGGGGTGGCATCCATGTCTTTTTTGAAGGACGTCCTCAAAACAAGCAAGACGAGAGGCAAAACTTGGAACCAGTCGGCAGTTCCATGGCACATTATGGCAGCCTTAAGGGAGCGGTGCCAGCGTTCGATGATCCCGTTGGATTGCGGATGATAAGATGTTGTTTTGCAGTATTTTATTCCTAAAGTTTTGTTCAGCTCGCAAAACAGTGTTGACTCGAATTGACGTCCCAAATCAGTGGTTATTTGTGATGGAATTCCATATCGCGATATCAGGGCTACTGTCTATGCCCTGCTATCTTCCATAGGGTACGCTTCTGGCCATCGGGTGTATCGATCTATGATCGTTAATAGATACCTATAACCTTGAACCTCCAACCCGGTCGGCCACCGTGGAGGATTTCGGCCAACACCCCCCCTTTTATAAATTTGTAGGTTTTGGGCTACTGTCTATGACCTGATATCTTCCATAGGGTACGCTTCTGGCCATTGGGTGTATCGATCTATGATCGTTAATAGATACCTATAACCTTAAACCTCCAAACCGGTCGGCCACCGTGGAGGATTTCGGCCAACACCCCCCTTTTATAAATTTGCGGAAAGCATCTCACTAAACAAAAAACATACAAACAAAAACTACTATACTAATAAAAGCAATACAGGTACGAAACCCTTATACGTAGCAACTCTAAACACACTAACTCTCCAATCAAAAGAAAAATTTGTTGAACTAGAAAACGCGCTTAATAAGATACACTGGGATATAATCGGTTTAGCAGAAGTAAGGCGATAAGGCGAAAGCATACAAGCACTCAACAACGGAAATATATTTGCTTACTTCGGAACTAAACAAGGTCTTTATGGCGTCGGTTTCCTTATAAACAAAGTGTTAAAAAAGAATATTCAAGAAATTAAAGGATTTAACGATAGGATAATAGGAATGAAAGTCAAAGTAGAGAATTGTAACATATCCATCATACAAGTCTATGCACCAACTGAGAAAGCAACTGATGACGAGATGAATCACTTTAACAAGACACTGGAAATAGCGACAGCACACTTTAAAACAGAGATTTTACTGATAATCGGTGATTTCAATGCTAAATTAGGTTTCAGAAAAAATGGCGAAGAAACCATTATGGGAGAATATGGCTACGGTAATCGAAATGAAAGAGGTAGTCGTCTTATGCAATATATTTGGCAACAAAAACTTATGGTTGGAAACTCGTTATTTAAGAAGAAACAACAAAATCAATGGACCTGGAATTCACCAGGCCAAAAGTACAAAAACCAAATAGATTTTATTCTTTGCAATAAAAGATCAATCCCTAAAGATGTGTCCGTACTTAATAACTTTCAATTCGAATCAGATCATCGGATTGTATGCGCGGAGTTGTTAATCAACCATAAAACTAGACAACTTCAAAAAACTACAAGAAAAGTATTAACAAAATCGATAAGTACAGATATCATCAAAAGTTATAATGCTGATCTTCAACAACGATATAACATTATATCAAGGTTAAATGAACCTATTTAAATAGCATATAACAAAATGGAAAAAACTATAAAAGAATCTGCAGACAGGTATATTCTTACTGCTGTATCTCAAAAACCGCAAAAACTATCAAGTGAAACTCTAAATATGATAGCACTTCGTGATAGTATTCGAAAAAAGACCAATCTGAATGCCCAAGAAAAACAGGATCTGAAAAATATACGGAAGAACATCAAGAAACGTTGTCGAGAAGACATCCAAAAATTCAATGACAACCTCTTAAAGACAGTAATCGAAGAAACGAGATCAATAAAAAAGGCAAAGAATGCAATCCAAGATTATAAAGAGTGGATAACAGCAATGGCGGATAATGGTAAAAGAATTCACGAAAGGAAGAATATTAACCAAATAGCTACAAACTTCTACATTGATCTACACAAAACACGCATAGTAGACACTGATGATATATTTCTAGAGCGACAAAACCAGGAAGGAGATTTTCCACCATTTCTAAAAAGTGAAATAGAGCGAGCAATAAATAGTTTAAAGAATGAAAAGAGCAAAGGAAACGATGGGATATTAGCTGAATACCTAAAGTTCGGCAACTTTTCACTGGCCAACTGGTTCAATCAGGTTTTGGTCACCGAGGAAGTCCCAGACCAATGGACGAAATCGGAAATAATTCTCATACATAAAAAAGGGAACAGGGACGATATCAACAATTATCGCCCGATAAGCATAATATCATCGATATACAAGGTTTTTGCGAAGTGTTTATTTCAGAGAATGAAAACCACTCTTAATTTAAATCAACCTTTTGAACAAGCCAGTTTTAGATCAGGTTTTTCGACAATAGATCATCTACAAACCGTAAGTCAAATAATAGAAAAATGCAAAGAGTATAACATCACAATATACTTTGCCTTCATTGATTTTGCAAAAGCGTTTGACACAGTAGAGCAGAGATTTATTTGGAAGGCGCTTCTCAATCAAGGTGTAGACGAAAAAATAGTTCGAATCCTAAAGAAAATGTATGACAGGAGCACATCCCATATAAAAACGGAATGCATCGGGCCAGATTTTAAAATATCGCGAGGTGTAAGACAAGGAGATTCAATTTCACCAGCACTCTTTTCCGCAGCCTTAGAAGGAGTATTTAGAAAGCTAGACTGGGAAGACAAAGGATTGAAGATAAATGGCAAATGTCTCTCAAATCTCCGATTTGCCGATGACATTATAATTATCGCAAACAGTGAAGAACTTCAAACGATGCTGAACGAACTGTGCTCGGAATGCGGAAATATTGGGTTGTCAACAAATCAACAGAAAACTAAAATTATGACAAATGGTGCTTCTGATCCAGTTAGTGTTAATAACAATATATTAGAATACGTTGAAGACTACACATACCTTGGTCAGATTATCTCATTCAAAGACAAAGAAAAAAAGGATATAGAGCAGCGAATGACCAACGCTTGGAGGCAGTTCTGGAACGTTAAGCATCTTCTTACACAGCTGACACAATGTCAGCTTTAAATTGTTTTCAAATTAATAATGTTGTGAACACTCTTGATAGAATTTTAGATTTAGTCTTTGTTCATGAAGAACTTAATGTTTGTTTATATAAAGAAGAATTTCCATTATTAAATAATGATAAAAATGATGTTCACCATAGTGCCTTAAAATTGTCCATTGATTTTATTTCTGTTTTATAGGATTAATTGTAAAAGTAAAGATTTAAGTATTTACAGATTTGATTTCAATAAGGCTGATTATGGCAGCATTAATAATTATTTGAGTAATATTAATTGGAGTTCATTCTTATGTAATCATAATGTTACTCAGAACTATGAAAATTTTTTTGGAGTTTTAAAATATGTAATTTCTAGTTATGTTCCTGTCAAACGAATAAAGAAGAATTGTAAACCTCCTTGGTATAGCAAGAGTTTATCGCGTTTAAAGAATGCAATGATGAATATGCAAAAAAAAAGTAAACTTAATTCTAGCTGTCGAATCGATTATTGCCGTATGCGTCGAGAGTATGAATTTTTAAAGAAATTCTTACATAGTCAATTGAATCAAAAATAAAAACGAGGTGTTTTTGGCAATATATAAATTCTAAACGAAAAACTAAGTTCTCTTGGAACTAGGTAGTCTTGATAGCAGTATAAGTTTGCCCCCAGATAATATTCCTGCATTATTTTTAAAAAATTGCAAATCAAATCTATCCAAGCCTCTTGTTTATATTTTCAATTTATCTCTAAGCGAAGGTGTCTTTCTTGACTATTGGAAAAGCTCGTATATAACTCCGATTTTTAAATCGGGGTCTAAGCAATCTGTAGCAAACTATAGGCCCATTGCTAAGCTTCAATTAATTCCAAAAGTTTTTGAATCTTTAGTTAAAAAGAGAATATATGAAGACGATTAAGATTTTATATCGCCGTTTCAACATGGGTTTGTCAGTGGGAAATCTACTGCAACAAATCTGACGTTATTAACGAATTTCTTTGTGAATGCAGTTGAAAATGGAAGTCAAGTAGATGTTGTCTACACTGACTTTTCGAAAGCGTTCGATAGAGTCAACCACACAATACTCTTACAAAAACTTAAATCATTAGGTTTTCATGCTAAATTATTGAAATGGATCGAGAGTTATTTAACTAATCGCATTCAATGTGTGAAAATCGGTCCAGAAGTATCAAAGATGGTTTTAAATGTCTCAGGAGTTCCCCAAGGCAGTCATTTGGGCCCATTGTTGTCCTTACTGTTTATTAACGATTTGCCTAGCCATATTTCGTTTTCTTCATGTCTAATTTTTGCTGATGACGTAAAAATATATAAAGTTATTAAATCTCTTGTAGATTTTTCTCAATTACAGAGTGACTTAAATAATTTTTATCATTGGTGTATTTTAAATGACCTTTCCTTAAATGTCGAAAAATGTAGATCCTTCTCTACGTTGATTTTTAATTATAAATTGTCAGACAACGAGCTTCGGAGAGTATACAATCATAAGGAATTAGGTGTCATATTTGATTCTAAGTAAGAGTTCAAAATGCATGTAGACTATATTGTTTCTAGAGGCAACTCTCTTCTGGGATTTATCACTAGAAACTCTAAAGATTTTAAATGTCCATACACCTTTAAATCTCTCATGTTAATTTTGTTCGTCCTGTTCTGGAATATTGTAGTGTTGTTTGGTGTCCGTATTATAAAAACGCTTCGAATCGAATTGAAAAAATCCAAAAAAGATTCACAAGATATTCGCTTCGCCAGCTAGAATGGAATTTGCCTTTGCCTCCTTATAAAGATCGGTGTACTCTCATTGATTTAATGAGTCTCGAAGCCAGAAGAGAATACTTTCTGATTTCTTTTGAGAGAGATATTGTTACGGGTCATATAAATTGTCCTCCATTACTAATGTTGTTTAGGCCATACAGCCCAGCTCGATGCTTAAGACCAAGGGTGAACAATTTTTTCTTTATTCCCACACATACAACAAACTATGGTAGCAATGAACCTGTTTCTAGAGCTTGTAAAATGTTTAATAAATATGCTCATGTAATAGATTTGGAATGTTCTAGAGATGTATTTAAAAAAGAAATAATGAAAGCTATTAACATCGAGTAATATTAAGTAAATTATTTTCTTGTTTTATGTAAAATATAATATTGTAAGAATGTATATACAACATATAAATTGTTAAGTCTAAGAAAGTTTATACTTATAGGCAATAAATAAATAAATAAATAAATAAATAAAAAGAAATATGTGTTTGACTCAACAGTTCTTCCAGTCCTCACCTATGGGCGCCAAACTTGGCAAGTCACGAAAAACACTGAAATGAAACTCCAATCATGTCAGAGAGCAATGGCGAGAACTATTTTCAACGTTCATATTGCCCAGTAAATTAACCATCAGAATATAATAAGTCAAACTAATTTTGAAGACGTTAGACACAGGCTTAAGAAACTCAAATGGGAATGGGCAGGACATGTAATACGTACACCTGATAATCGATGGACAAAATTAGTAACCGAATGGATTCCCTAAGAAAGCAAAAGAAGCGTAGGTGGACAACATAAACGCTGGAAGGATGACATCCGAAAAATATGCCCACTTTATTGGAGAGAAGCACTAGATAGAAGAAGATGGAGAAGTCTGGGGGAGGCTTATGCTCAGATAACCTAAAATTATACCTCTCTTTTCAAATAATGTATATATTTAGTTTAGTTTAGTTTAGTTTAGTTTAGTTTTATTCATCAAATAGATTACAGTTAATCTCTTAGACTATGATAAAGTACATAATTTAATTTAATTGTTGGTGGGAACTATTACAAATAGAATGTTCTATTGTCTTACATTAAATAAAGCATATTTAATTACAATTAGGAAAAAATTATTCAAATATTATTTAATACAAGAGATTTGAACATGTCTCTTGAACAATTAGAATAAAAATCAACCCTGCTACAAATTAAATTAGCCTCCCTGATACAACGGGAAATAGGTTCATTTCGACCATAATTGCTACGATGAAACTGTTCATAAATAAGAAATCGACAACGTGTTGTTCTTGATGGAGCATTTTCTCCAGTAACTAATGATAGTAACGGGGGACAATTAATATGATACGTTATGATGTCTCTAATAAACATCACTGAAAAGTATACTCTACGATCTTGCAGAGATTGTATTCCAAACAGCAAACACCGAACACTGTAGGACGGTCTTGGAATCCTCCATTTCAGCTTAAAGAAAGCATATCTAGTAAAATTCTTTTGAACTCCCTCAATTCTATCCCTTGAATTATTATAATAAGGATTCCAGACAATGCTGCAATACTCTAGAACCGACCTTACAAAAGAATTATATAGTGATTTTAATGTATAGGGATCTGAAAATTCTCTGGTGTTTCTTTTGATAAAACCAAGCATTTGATTAGCTTTATTAATCATATAGTCGTAGTGAGATAAAAATGACAAATTGGTATCTAAGATAACTCCTAGGTCTTTCTTTGTTCTCACTCTTTCTAGTTTTATGTGTTTGATGTTATAAACAAACAAAATTGGGTTGTAATTCCTGAAACACGACAAGACTTGACATTTAGAAATATTAAGAAGAAGGTGATTCCGTTGGCACCAATCATCTAATCTTGTTAGATCCTTCAAAAGGAGCGAACAATCAGATTCACTGCTTATTTTACGATAAAGTTTTAGATCATCCGCAAAAAGAAGGCAATTCGAATCATTAAATACATTAGGTATGTCATTTACAAATAACAAAAACAGTAATGGCCCTAAATGACTTCCTTGAGGAACCCCTGATGGAACAAAGATGTCATATGAGAACGAGCAATCTATTTTTACTTTTTGAATTCTACCTGTCAAGTATGATTTTAGCCACTTCAATAACGAAGAGTGAATACCTAGGGAAGTTAATTTATGAAGTAAGACGTTATGATTAATTCTATCGAATGCTTTCGCAAAATCTGTGAAAATAATATCTGTTTGACACATCATTTCCATATTTGATATGATATCGTGAGCCAATAAAGCTAAGTTTGTCGCAGTTGATTTACCTGAAACAAATCCATGTTGGAAAACTGATATGTGGCTGCGAAACAAAACTGACAGTTTGTTACAAACTAGCTTCTCGAATATTTTTGGTATTGCAGAAATTTTACATATTAGCCTATAATTAGTAATTTCCTGCCTTGACCCCGATTTAAAAATTGGAGACAAAAACGAAATTTTCCACTTATCCAAAAAATTTCCTTCTGCAAGTGAAAGATTAAAAATTATAGCAAGTGGTTCAGCTAACGCAATTGCACAATTTTTTAAAAGACAAGCAGGAATCCCATCAGGTCCTTACTTTTATTGGCATCTAATCCAGACAGGGCCTCTTCAATTTCTTTACGACTTAAGTTCACCGAGCCGAAGTCGACAATTCTATTTACGGAAGGCATTTCTTGGATGGAAGGAGCGTCCATTGAATAAACTGATTGAAAATAATTAGCGAATAAATTGCATATTTTTGGTATCTCACTAGTCGTGGTGTCGAGGTACTTCATACAACTAGGTATTCCATTTGACTTCCGCTTCGAACTTATGAAATTCCAAAAATGCTTGCTGTTTGATTTTAAATCACTCTCAACCGATAAAAGATAGTTTCTATACAAGAATTTGTTTAGGATTACGAACTCACGTTGCCGATTAAAATAATTTAATCGCAGTTCCATATTCTCTTTGTTAATTTTATATAATTTGTAAGCTTTATTTTTTAGATTATTCAATCTCCTGTTATACCAGGCAGGACTAGAATTAGATTTTAATTTTCTTTTAGGTACATAGATATCAATTGCATCATTTAAAATGCTTATAAATTCAGTATACAAATTTACTAAGTCCAGTGGACTAAGGATATTATGCCAAGATACAGACAATAAATAATCAACCATTGCATCATAGTCAGCTTTTCGAAAATCATAAACATACTTATGAATAGATACTTCTTTCTTTAGAAAGTGGTAAAAATAAATATTTCCATCAATTGCAACATGATGAATGGTGTTTTCAATGATCGGGAAGTTGGACTTGTCAAGACAAATGAGAAACTCACTGTCCACGAAAACCAAATCAAGTATCCTGTTTAGGTCATTTCTTTGATTATTAATCTGAATTAAATTATATTGGCCCAAAAAGTCTATAACAAAAGATTCTATTTCAGTCGAAACATTAAAAGGAATTAAGCATTTGTCTTCCAAGTCCAACGTCCATTCAATGTTACAAAGATTAAAATTTTAAATTAGTTTAAGACCTTGATTGAATTATTTGTTTCTTATAATTTCATTAATTTTACGTACACATACATACTTGTTTAAATGTAATGTAAATATATTCAATCAAATGGTATTATAAAATTATTGTAAATTTTAAAGTATCAATGAGTGAATAAAGCTTGGAATAATAATAATAATAACCTATAACCGTGTGATGTAGGCAAAGGGCCAACTATGTCCATGTTGATATGGGTAAAACGCTGGGATGTCAAACTGAATGGGGCGATTGGTGCTTTGTTGTGTCGACTGATTTTTGATTTCTGACATTGTATGCAGTTATTTACGAATTTTGTGCAATCTGCTCTCATTTTGGGCCAAACGAATCGCTCTTGAACGAGTTTAAGAGTAGCTCTAACGCCAGGGTGAGAAAGACTGTGCAGGTTTCTGAGAACTGTGTTTCTGCTGCTTTCGGAGACAAGAAGATATTGTTTTCGACATTTAGTAAATTTTTATAAAAATCCAACAGTCAGTTTTTTTATAAAAAAATGAAATCTACTCGATATGTTCGCTTCTCGATATCTCGTGAACAATAGAAGATATTGAATTCGAATTAGTTTAATTCATATAATTTGTATTTGTTATAAGAAATATAAACTTTTACGAAATGCTACAAAAATTGGTAAACATTTTTTTTTCGACTAAAAATCTCGTTTACAAAAATAGATTTTGAAATCAAAATGTTTCATCAAATGCAAAATATTGTTGGTAATTTTTGAATCTTTTAGAATAATTCAACCGACAACTTTTTTAACAAAACACGAAAACCTACAAACCTTTTAAGCAAGACAAATAGACAGACGGGATGGGAAGTTATCAGTATGGATCGCATCCCAGCCTCTTTTTTTTTCTTGTTTCAAATCAAAGCTTATTTAAAAGATAATAGCCACTGAAATGTGTTTTTCCATAGATATAATTTATGTTATTAATCATGTGGTTTTGGGCCAAGATCTGATTTGGTATAAAAATATTTCTATATTGTATTCTTTTTTATTGATAAATAATTTATTACATTCGTTTGATTAAAAGGTATCAATTGAAGCTAACATGGACACATTATATTGGTGTAAAATTATCAGAGCCCCAATGCTTCAAGAAAAGCACCACGTTATTGGATACGAAGCACTTTTAACAAGAGAAAGGTGAGTTAAATTATCCCTTAAACCTATTTTTTTAACAATCACAATTAAATAGATTGAAATAAAAAAATCAATGAAGTTTTTCTTAAAATTAAAAGATCGAATTTTTCAATTAAAAATAGTTTTTATACAACAAAAATAAATTAGGTGGCGAAACAGTCCGTTGAGAACTAGGGCCTAGTGACTTACAACTCTCAACCATTCCTGTGTGCGAGTAATGTTTTCAGGGATGGTTTTTAAATATACACTAGTAATTTTATGTAGTGTTACCATTTAGAGTTAAGAATTTCTTTTGTAATCCCTTAATCACTGGTAATGTAACTATGTTATCCACAAAATAAACGGTTGCGTTTTTCCAGTTCTACAGACCAACCATTGGTGCATCATATGACGCTTTTCGAGTGCTCTACTAAATCATATCCTGGTTCAGATCCAGCATCGTGGGATGTGTGGGTTAAAAGTAGTGGTGCTGTATGCAACAGCAATTTATTAACCCCACGTGACTGGGATTCATGCATAACTCCAGTAGCAGTTTGGTCTATAGGATCCACAGGTATGAAAAACGTTTCTAATATAAAGCTTATGTTTAATTTAGTGAATGAACTTACTACTAGTCTAGGAAATGAAATATTTACTTCGACAAAAAAATCCTACAAAATTGAACTTGGTATCCTAAATTTGTAGTTGAGCATTTTATTTTGTAGATAATTGTATTGTTTAAAAGGTATTCTTAGATTTTTAAAAAAGTTTAGGATTTATTCTAAAGTTCAGCTTATTCGGAACTTTTATGAAGCTTGGAAAATTTTATTTTTTTTTTGTTACAATTTTCTTTTATGAATTCTCTAACTATAGGCCAATTTTTGCCACAACATGTTGGCATACCGTTAGGTGGAAAAACTGGCCCAAAGTATTACATGCTCGAAATCCACTTTGATAATCCCAACTCTCATCGCGGTAAGTAAATATTTATTGTTATTATAATATCTCAACACCTTTCAAGAATCATTATCTAAGTTCTACCTCATTCATTACATTTGCAGTTATCGACCATTCCGGGTTTAGAATTCATTATACACGTCATTTAAGAAAGAACGATGGTGGAATTATGATATCGGGTGTTTCAATTTCCGATACTCAATTAATTCCACCTGGGCAGAAACTTTATCGTAATATTGGGATCTGTGGACCATCTTGTTCGAATGTTGTAAGTACTATTCTACGCAATTTGTTTTAGCTTTATCTCAAATGTAAAATCTTAAGTGAGCAAGTTCAAAATCAGTGTAATAAAATCTTTTGCAAAAAAAAAACGTTTGGTTTTGTAACAAAAAGATGTAAATTTGCCTGCCAGCGTAATTATTAGGAAAAAAGTTGTAAAAACTATCCGTAGAAAAGATTTCCAATAAATCAATTATATAACATGATTTTTTAAATATTCAGAGCATAATCAAAACATAATTTAAGAGACATGGGCACCAACATGCTTTCTTACATACATATGTGTCATTTCATTTCATATGCGACCTTCATGACTGATTTTCAAATACCGTTACCCCTAATTACCATAAAATTATTATTTACAATCGAAGATCAAAACTTTAAAGCTGGTATAAAAATGTACTGGTTTGGGATTTGAATTTAATGTAGCACTAATCGGTGCACAATATTTTTGGTTAACCTGTCTTTCGGTAACACAAATAGGTTCGACGGTTTTTCTACACATGAACATGCAACCTATAGCTGCTCATGAGAAAAACATGGATTTTCCAAATCTAAATGGACATTGTTGAGCCTTGAGACTTATTTATAGATATGTCAAAATCTAAACGAATTTGAAACTGTAACCTTTTGATGATTTGGTCGAATCTGACGTGGCAACGAGACCACTTTTCCTTTAAACTTTCCAGTTAAAATGGTTGCTTCCAGAATATTTTCGGTGATCTTTTTGGTGACTAAACGTGTACCGTTGCATAATTAAGGTAGATTCAAATCACGCAGTAGAATAATAGGTGCACCTATCTTTAATCGAAGATTATGTGGTGGCATTGCAGGTATGTCTATTCTGTATATCCATTAACAACAGTATCGATTGATTTAAAAGACATCATATCGCCTGGTAACAACTGTTGCACCTGGAAGTTAATTTCGTCAACATCAACATTCTTGGCTGCCAAAATAGCCCGATGACTGAGCCACTTATGATTCAAGTAATTACCCTGTATATCCGGAAATATACTTTGAATCAATTCATTTTTTTCCTGAAGAACAGTGCAATTGTGTGAAATTGTCTGGCAGTTTAATGCATTGCGTATTTGTTTCCAGTTCTATTTTACCATTCCCAATACAAAATAAATACAAAATAAATTTAACATATACTTTAGCCTTTATGAAACGTTTGGAAGTTTGACATAGCGCCATCTATTGAATACTAACTCAATCCAGTCAACAGATGTTGCCATCGGTTATAATCGTTTGAAGCTAACAGACAATTGTGACTGTCAAATAATAGACAAATAATTTGCAATACAATAATATTGCGATCATAAATTTAGATGTATACGTCCATTACATAGCTGTCATTTGCGTTTTGTTTATACCAAGTCTGATTCTTTTTTATTATACCACGTTTTGTAGTGACTGGCGTTTTATGTCAAGTCACACGAGAACGCTGTCGAACGGGATAAACAGTATCCTATGTCCGTCTCCTGGCTCTAAGCTACCTATTCACTAATTTTCAGCCATTATTGAGTTATAAATAGTGTAAATATCACGGCTTTCTTTTATATTTATAACTAGCAAACCCGGCGAACTCCGTTTCGCCACCAGATGGCTTTGTTTTTTGTAACATTTCGTTTGGGGATTAAAAGATGAAGAAAAATTATTTTTTTGTTTCATATTTGAAAAGGAAAAATTTTATTTCATTTCGTAATGAATTCATTTCGGTTACAAAAATGAAGTGTAATTCAGTTGAACTCCTCTAAGTAAAAAATGAAAGTGAATCCAAAGTAAATACTGAATCGAAGCGTTATACTTGTCCGCGAATTATCCGTTTCATTTAAGTGCTCTTTGGTAAACCACATTTTTTATTTTTTGGTCTGACGTTAACACAAACAAAGCGAATGGTTTCCCAACTCGTGAATACGCAACGTATAGCTGCCCATGTGAAAAAACAATGATTTTCTAAATTTATCCCGCAAACACTAAGCGATTGGCCTTGCGACTGAAATTGCAATCGTTTGAAGTCAAACGGAAGATCAGTCGGAATCATTGGTATTCGAGGAATACATACATTTTCACCTGCGTACATTCCGTTAATAATGGTTGCCTCAATCAAATTGGGCATAAGTCTTTTCACCGCAAGTCGAGTACCGTTGCAAAGTCGCGGTGGATTCAAATTACGCAACATCATAATAACTGAACCAACTTTGAGTTGGAAGTTATGTGGTGGAAATCCTGGTAACTCCAGAGAGTTCAAAAACTCCGTTGGATAATTTACTACATCATCGGGATTTGTTATGGAATTAACACATTTGTATGTTACCAAATCGCCAGCGATTTTTGATTGGAGTATCATTTGTGTTTAAATTGAGTGGCAACTTAAGCGCAGAGTGTGCAGTACGGCCGCCATCTGGACGAGTTGCCGCAATTACAGATGATTCTAACGCCAAAGCTATGTCACATCTTGATCGAATTGTGGCCAAAATCAATGAACTGACAAATGTTTTCCCTGTTCCTCCAGGTGCGTCCAGGAAGAATAGACCACCAGTATTATTGTCCACCGCTTGCATTAATGTTTCGTATACTTGTTTTTGCTGTTCATTCAGCAACGGCACTTTATTTCGAACGAATTCCTGCAATGTATAAACATTGTATTGCAGCTCTCGATTTAATTCTTGTTTTAATGCATCGTGCATCGATCGATTTGGCGCAATCATTCCTACTTCAATCAGTAGCTTGTTAACTTGTTTGCAATAGTCAAGAATTGATCCTCAATCAGAAACATTCCTTCATTGTAAATTTCATACGTTATTTGAAGTCGAAATCTCTGACGTTTCTAGAGATATGGTTGACTAAAAAAGGTTCCCAAAAGTAAGCTTTGGCTTAGAATATATGGCCCTTGAAACGTCAAAAAATTTAAAAATTTTCAATTCCACAAATCGGAACTTTTACAATAGCTTTCTATGGGAAGCTAAACGGAGTTCAACGCTTTTCTGTTGAATTTTTTCTTGAATTTTGTCTGCTATAAACCTCAGGGAGCCCGAGACCTTTCCAACGAATGCAAAACCGTGGAAATCGGTTCGTGCGTTCTGGAGTTATAGCGTCAGGAAGGAAAACCCAACTTATTTTTATATACATAGTAGATAAAGATTGAAAAAAAAGGTTTATTCTTTCATTTATGTTTTTATTACGAGATCATGATACAATCTGAGTCTATTATGGGTTTGTCAAGAGCTTAAATCGTGTTCTTGCATCTTGCATTTGCACATCTAGATAGAGAATTGGCTTAGACAATTCTCTAGAACGAAATGTGATAGTTTTGTTTGTTGAAGAATTGTTGCAGACGATTCTTCGGAAATTAAAGTTAAGTCAAATTTGTTTCTTTAGAATTGGAGATGATTCTTTAGAAATTATAATTGTGTGTTTGTATTGTCATCAACAATTCTTTGGAAGAAAAATTAAGAGTGTGGGAAACTGTGGCATATTATAATTGTGTGACAATATACACTAGCGGCCCGTCCCAGCTTCGCACGGGTAGGCATAAATATGTACAGATATTTAAGTTATAAGCATGCTAATTAAAACGACCATGAATCACTAAATTAGAAAACATTTTTTTGTCCTATCATTAATACTCTTCGCAGCGTATGCGATGAAAGACATTTTATGGCTAATTTTTTACACCTTCGGTTGGTTTTAATAGGAATTTCTAAAGATTTCTATAGTAATCTAGTACTAAATATACCCTATGTTACTCAGTGATAATGTAGCTTTCTAATGAAAAACGAATTATTAAAATCCGTAAAGTACTTTTTGATTTTATTCGTTACATACAAAAATACATATCTTTCCTCTTTATAATATTAGTGTAGATTATAAATTATTAAGACCATTAATAGAAATATAACCTATCCTATATCTCAAGTTAGACCAAATTACACATAAAATGCCAACTTTCATTGAAATCGGTTGACTTGGTGAAGAGTTCACTGGGAACATACATACATATGACACTGGATTTTTATATATTAAGATTAAAATACCTACAAATGCATTAATTTTTCAATTCAACAATCTATCATTTTTTAGATGTTTCCTGAGAATGGCATTAAAATTATATCTGGAACATTACACTCCCATAGAGCGGGTCGTAAAATGAGTCTGCGTCATATTCGAAATGGCAAAGAAATGGAACGCATCATCGAGGATGACAATTACGATTATAACTACCAACAGGTGCGTCAACTGGAAAATGAAACTGTTGTTTTGCCAGGTGATTATATCATAACAGATTGTGCATATGAGGTAAGTTCCTAATTTATCTAAAGGCTAAGGGCAAGCGATGATAAAATAAAATGCAATTTGATTACAACAGATATGCTATAAACCATACGTATGTACATAATGTTAAATGAAAAATAGAAAATATATGTATATGGTTAGCATTTTTTTGGTCAGATTTAATGTCAATAAAATTACTATTACTGAAATGTCAATTTAAATTCTAATTATTTTAGACAACTAACCGAAAGCGGCCAACATTTGGAGGTTACTCAACAAAACAAGAGATGTGCTTATCGTTCATCACTTATTACCCAAAAATTGATTTAGCAGGATGTTACAGTATGACACCAGTTAGAGAATTTTTTGAGACGTTTGGAGTTTATCAATTCTATTCTTTGAATATGACAGATGTTGAGAACCTCTTTTTATACAATGGGTAATTAGAATAAACTGTTTTTTTTTCTGTTTAAGAAAGCCTTAAGTATTTTAGAATTTATATCCCCTCAGTAAATATTTCAACAAAACAGTTGTGGATATTATTTAAAAAAAAAAAGCTTAAAAACAGTTTTTGATACTAGGAGAAATATGGATAATTCACAATCATTTAGTTAAAGCAAGTAGTAAATATTCAACGTCTCTTTTTATGTTGTCCCAAGAATTAAAAAGTTTTCTTTAAAAAAAAAGAATAAAAATGATTTTATTATATTTTTATTTTAAAGAAAAATCCTTGATTTAATAATTTATTATACAACAATTTACGACAAAAATCCTTTCAGAAATATTCTTGACTTGTTACCGAATACAATATTCCCAAAAATTTCCAAAAAAAATCGTACCAAAGGATCTACTTCGTATGCCGATGAAATGGATATGCTTTATGAAGAATCCTTGTTGAGTAAGTGAAACAATGAATTTGTTTTTTTCTTCAAATTCAGTTATAAATTTATTTGTTCACAGATAAATTAATCATTTCGGATCCGGTGGAATTTCATGACAGGACATTTTTAGCACATCTCAATCAATTACCATGGTCAGAGCCACTCTTCACAAAGCGAGTAGAACAGAGTATGATAACTGGAGAGCACATGACATTTTGTCGAGTGTCCAACGAATCAATATCAATCGTGAGATCCTACACCAATGTATATTTCTTGTATTAAAAATAATAGCCTTTGGCTGTATTCTTTTTTTATTTTTTTGCAGCCATCTGAAATAATACGATACCCGAATTTTACGACTTTCGTAAAACAACCAAGTCTGTGTCCTTATCACATTCCAATGAACTCATTGTCACCACAATCGATTCGAAGGCTTCTTGGAGGCCAATGGCCATTTTTACCATTACTAGTGTATTATATGGTGTTACTATCGACCTAGGGAACTTTGTCCCGACAGTCAATTTACTTGCATATATAATTTATTTTTATTTATTCGAAATTAGTTAATTTAAGGAAATAAAGACGACATGCTGTGTACATAGACATTTAATGCTTATAGAAGCGAAAATGCCGAGTCATATTTTTTAAGAATTTTAATCCAAAGAATCATAAATTTAAGAATAATAAATAAATGTTTAGAGTAAATTAAAAACAAACTATCAATTTTTGTATTAATTTATTATGAACTTCGAAACATTAAATAAGTTGAAATTGAAAGATGTGTTTCATTCTCTGTATGTTTACATATGTATGTCTCGACATATATACACGTATAAGTCTTATTTAGTAAAATAATAATAAATATTAAAATTTAAAGCTTACATTAGACTGAACCAAATAAGCCCTAGTATCTTTATTTTAGGCATTCGTAAACAATTTCGAACTCGATATATTAATCAAACATGACATAACGATGATAGAGAAGTCAAAAAAAGTGGGTCCCCCGATTCCGTAGCCTGGTCCCTACAGCCCAAACCATTAAATTTATTGACTTCAAATTCTTCTTAACTTGTCTTCTTTCAATATAAAAAAAAAATGTTTGTATTGCTCCAGTAGGGTATCCCTTATAGAACCGCAATTTAGCTTATAAGTGTTTTCAAGAAATAATCAACCCATTTCAATATTTTTTTTTCTGCACAAGCTCTTATACTGTCTTAATAATATTTAATGATTACAAATGTCATTGCTTTTATTTTTGATTTTCGATATCTTGTTTTTTCTTTTTCTTTTAAAAGATTTATTTTAAAAATAAAACATTGTATTGAGCGTGGTCACCTGGAAACTACCATAAAAATGTTATGAGCAATGTTTGCTACACAAGTATTCAGAAATGTGACATGAAAACAATCGGGGAAACCTTAAAAGTTATAAAAATTATAGTCATTAAATTCTTCCAACGGGTGGGAAAATTACGTTCAAATCATGTTTTGTAATGTCAAAAAATTAAAAAATGTTGCATGAAGCAAACGTTTAAAATACTGTAAATTTGTTTTTTTAAATGAATTTTACTATTTTTACGAGTAACGTCAAACTTCCCTATAGCGAATTTGCACGGGACCAGAAAATTATTTCGTCATATAGAAAATTCGTTATACAGAAATGTTTTGTTTTTACTTTTATTTAAAGAAGTCAGTGATTTTAGTTTGGATAACATTTTTCTATTTTTCTTTTTCAACAAAATCGTCTAATAAATTGAGAGATTCAAATAAATTCGTCAGTACGTTATTTTTCATCTCCAGAAAGGTTCGAAACACGTCAATAGCAATATCTGTTTTTTTAGTCAATCGTTCTTCAACTTTATTAATTATTAACAAATTTTTTCAAGAGAAATGCTACTGCGAGACATTTTCAATTATATTCACTGAAGCTTGAACATATGTAGAATGCTTGGATTTAAAATCTTAGGGAAATCCCCTTATAAGTTTTTTTTTTTCTATTCATGATGTTGTTTTTAACAGAAAATTATTTGAAAAAATTCGTTATGTGGAAACAAAATCGTATGAGATTTGGATTTCCAGCAACAAAATTTGTTCGTTGTAGAGAAAAATTCGCTTTATGGAAATTCGTTATAAGGAGATCAAAACACACCAAAAAAGTAACCAAAAAGATGTGTACTTAAAAGCAATTCGTAATAGAGAGATCTTCGTTATGTAGAAGTTCGTTATAGGGAAGTTTGACGTACTTTGAAAAACCATAATATTGAAAATTGGCTTACCCTTAAAATTTTGTTTATTTCTGAGAAAGAAATGACATTCACAAGCATTGAAAAAAAAAAAAACAATTCGATTATATTAAACGTTTTAAACACTAAAAAGATAACCTACGTTGAATTGGATGGCGTTTAAATTATTTGTTTCTTATATTGTCTATGTCTTCGGGTAGGGGTTAAGAATTTACCCGAAGTAAGGTATGCTTGTCGTAAAAGGCGACTAAAATCCAATCTCCGTATACTGAGAACTACATAAGTATACAAAATATGCAATGGAAAAAACAAATAGATTAATTACCCCAGGTGGAAAGCCAGTTTCTCTGGCAAATCCATCCTCTTCGGAGGCAGCCTCTACGGATTCTGGGGAGAGCCATTTATTGCATTTGATAAATCCTTTCGCGAAAGCGCATAAGGTCCCTCGATCACCTCCATCTGTACCGAGAGTTACCGGCAGAAAGAGTCCACCGGTTGTGCCAAAAGGCACTAAAAGCGACTCACCGAAAACAAACAGTTTTGAGCAGGACAATTGTGAACTGCAAAAGAAGCTGAACGAAATGATAAGACTCTACGAAGAGCTTAAAAAAGAAGTCGAAAGTCTTCGTGAAGAGAACAAGATGTTAAAAACTTCTGAAAACATGAAAGTAAATACTCTAAGTCCACAACATCGAGATCGGCACGAATATGAAACTGATGAAGATGAACTTGCTCGGGAAACTGAAAAAAGTAGACCTTGTAAAAAACGGAAGGCTGAACATTCGCCTAAGTCTCAAAATCAGCCAAAACCAAATAAAATTACACGGAAAGATCAGTTTTCTGCGAATAAGAAACTTCCTCCACCGATAAACATCGTTGATCAAGCGGATTATAACAAAATTCTTCCTATTCTGAAAGAAACGGCGCAAAAGAATTTCAAAGCTACATCCACTCACAATAATACGTGGAAAATTAACGTAAATGATTCAGATTCTTATAGAAAACTGTCGAAAAAACTCAGCGATGAAAAAATTGAATGGTATAGTTATTCAATTAAAGAAGAAAGACCTCTACGTGTAGTTGCTAGAGGACTTCATCCCTCTTGTTCAAAAGAAGGCATCCTTTCGGACTTAAAAACCAAAGGATTTAATATTCTTGACGCAACAAATCTTTTGAAGCGAGAAAAAGGAATCGGAACCGCTTATATAAAACGCGCTCTTCCGCTTTTTATTCTAAGCTTCGATAAAAATGAAAATGTAGACAATGTTTATAATATTAAAACTATAATGAATATTGTTGTAAAAATCGAACCACTAAGAAAGAACAAACGCCTTATTCCTCAGTGCAAGCGATGTCAAGGTTTTAACCATACAGCAGCTTATTGTCAGAAGGACCCCGTTTGCGTTAAATGCGCGGGAAAGCACATGACTGAAGAATGCCGTCTTAAAAAAGAAACTCCGGCTACATGCGCGAATTGCAAAGGTAATCATCCAGCAAATTACCGTGGCTGTGAGGTCGCAAAGGAAATGTTAAAGAGGCGCGAAGAATTTAGTAAGAAAACTAAAAAAAATACCTCAAAGCAAAACAAAGAATTAAAATTCAAAACCAAGACTAATACTCAAGCGTCGAGTAAAACGGACGGGAAAAATAATGAAAACGTTTTACCCTCAGAAAACATAAAAACAAAAAAGACAAACACGTACGCTCAAGTCACGGCGCCCGAAAAACCTAAAACTATTAAACCTGACTCCGTTCAAAATGTATTTTCCCTTATACTTGAACGATTAGAAGAACAAGGGAGAATTAACACAATTATTCTTGAGAAATTGGACAAATTTGAGTCGGCGGCTCTTAAAACACCAAATTTACCGTAAACATGGATCAGTTGTCCCAACAACTCAAAATAATAACATGGAACGCGAACGGACTTACCGCAAAAATCGAAGAACTAGAAACGGTTCTACTTAACGAAAGAATAGATATTTGTTTGATCTCTGAAACTCATTTGAAAAAAGACTCAAATTTAAGTATTAAAGGTTATTCGGCTTACCACGCATGCCATCCATCCGAAAGAGCAAGGGGTGGTTCTTCCGTATTTATCAGAGAAAATATCAATCATTCGTTTGAGATAAATATCGAGCTCGATACAATGCAAGTTACTTCCGTTAGCATAAAAGTTAGACACGTATTTTTTAATATTGCGTCTATTTACTGTCCTCCTCGGTCCAAGATAGACAAAAACGATTTTAAAGATCTTTTCAACGCTTTAGGTCCAAAATTTATTATTGGCGGCGACTTCAATTCGAAACATTCATTTTGGGGATCACGTTGCATTTCGACGAAGGGTAGACAACTCTACAAAGCGGGTATTGAATGTAACGTTGAATTTTTCTCATCAGGAAAACCAACGTATTGGCCAACCGATACAGCGAAAACACCCGATCTTGTTGACTTTTTCATCGCAAGAGGAATGAACAGAAAATATATGACAGTAGATGATAACTTCGATTTTTCTACGGATCACTCGGCCGTTATCTTAACAATAAACAGTAACGTAATCGAAAAAGAAAAGCCCCTAATTTTAACAAATAATAACACAAATTGGGATAATTTCAAAGAAGATTGCGAAAATAGAATTATACTGAACGTCTCTTTGCAAACTCCGTTTGAGTTAGAAGATGAAACAGAAAAATTTATAAATATTGTTCAAGAAGCAGCTTGGAATAATACTCCGATCTGTAGTAAAAAGTCAAGGCAATACGAAGAAAAAATTCCAGAAGATATAAAAGAATTGATACGCGAAAAACGAAAAGCTCGAAAAGTATGGCAGCAATCACGTGCTCCTCAGCATAAAAGTGTCGTCAACTTTTTATCAAACAAGATTAAAAATTTGTTACGAGATTTTAAAAACAGCGAGAATTCTGCCTATCTTGAAAGCCTAACAGCAGACAAAAAAACGAATTATTCTCTTTGGAAGACGATAAAAGGTATTAAAAAGCCTCAAATAATGTCGGCGCCTATTCGAAAAAATAATTCTGAATGGGCAAAAACTGATAAGGAAAAGGCGGATTTATTTGCTAAGCACCTTGAGGAAACGTTCAAACCTTTCGATGGTCAAGAGTTTCTGACTAATGACGGAGAGCTCCAACCAGCGCCGGGAAATTTTTCTATCAGGAATATTACTTTGACTGAACTTGTCCAGGAAATAAAACGGCAGAAAAATAATAAAGCTCCTGGCTACGACCTGATTAACGGTCGTGTCCTCAAAGAGTTGCCTAAAAAAGCAATGGTTAAGCTCTTACAGCTCACTAACGCTGCTTTAAGACTTGCTTACGTACCCACGCAATGGAAAGTCGCCGAAGTAATAATGATCCCCAAACCGGGTAAGCCACCGAATGAGAAAAAATCGTATAGACCAATTTCTCTCTTACCAATTATATCTAAAATATTTGAAAAATTGCTTCTTAAACGAATGCTACCAATTATTGAAGAAAAACGTTTAATTCCCGACCACCAATTCGGTTTCCGGAATAATCACTCGACAATTTGATCAGGTTTACCGAATAACTAACGAAATTGAAAAAGCATTTGAAGAAAAAAAGATTTGCTCAACTGCATTTCTTGACGTTTCTCAAGCTTTTGACAAAGTTTGGCATGACGGGCTAAAATATAAATTAAAAGTCTTTCCAGAGCAAATATATAACATTCTTGAATCGTACCTAGAAAATAGATTCTTTCGAGTTAAGCAAGGAACGGAGTATTCGGAGTTTAAAGAAATAAACGCTGGGGTTCCCCAGGGTAGCGTCCTTGGACCGATTTTGTTTGTTCTTTATACCCGAGATATACCCCAAACAGAAGGCACAACTTTAGGCACTTTTGCCGATGATACAGCTGTACTCGCAATATCGGATTCAATAGAAACGGCAACCTCTAAGCTTCAAAAGGCATTAAATAGCATTTCAGATTGGACAAAGAAATGGCGAATTGCTCTTAATGAAACGAAATCGACGCACACAAATTTTACGTATAAAAAAGTATATAACTTACCTATTTATATAAATTCTGTGCAAATTCCATACGCTAATGAAGCGAAGTATCTAGGCATGACTCTAGACGCGAAACTTAAATGGAAAGTTTATGTAAAAAAGAAACGCGATGAACTCGAAAATAAACTCCGCGAATTGACATGGCTTATTGGAAGATATTCCAATCTAAGCGTTTATAACAAGCTTCTTATTTATAAGCAAGTACTGAAACCAGTTTGGACGTACGGTATACAACTTTGGGGTTGTACCAACGAAAGAAATATACAAATTTTGCAAACATACCAAAACAAAGTACTTAAAATAATAGTAAATGCTCCATGGTATGTAAGAAATAGCGACTTACATAGAGATTTAAATATAAAATATGTAGAAAACGAAATTAAAAAATTTGCTACAGAGCTAAGATCACGACTTAGAAATCATAGTAATAACTTAATCCAACAATCTGTTAGCGAGGCGTTCGTTTTTCGGCGTCTGCACCGAACAAGACCTTCTGATCTAGCGCAAACAAATTAATCTCTCCACTCGAATTTTGTGGAATCTTCAGGTCCTCTCGTTGGGGAGCTTCCTGACAAAACGCGAACAAAATGACGCTAAAACTACTTGTTAAGCTGGACTTAGTTGTAGTAATAATATAGAAGATAAGGGAGGTGAGTTTTAGTCAGTAAAAATCTGACACTACTATAAGCATCGGGCTCATAGTGTCTCTGAAGATTTCTCACCTTCCTGCGAAAAAAAAAAAAAAAAAAAATTGTCTATGAAATATGGTTACCTTTTTAGGGTTTAATGCAATAACCCGTATATTAACACTTGAATTGAAGAAACAAAATCAATTTCCAAATAAGATAAATTATGTTGACATAACTTTAGATTAAAACATCCTCCCTCATAGTACGAGATATGGGAAACATTTTTCGCGTTAATACCTACAAAGCTGATTTTTTTCTACGATAGATTTGGTGCTGTAATAAACTAAAATGAGACTTGAAAAAGAGTAAAAAATGGTAAACATGTTACCAAAATTTACAATTGATTTCCATTTTTGTATGTTATACTGGGTGGTTCACGGGAAAATATCATGTTTTAGACGTACAATTATTTTAATAATATTATATATATTGACACAATTAAGTGCCATTTTATGTTTTAAAAAGAACATGAAGCATATGACGTCCATCTTGTTCGTAGCGCGAAGAAAGTCCGTTCAACAATTTTTGAGTGAACGCGTTGAAGCAAATTTTCGTCTATTAATGCATTTTCCGTTTTTAACGCATCCTTAAGTTCGTCTAGTGTATGTGGTTTTGACTCGTAAACACGTGACTTCAGATAACCCCAAAGGAAAAAAATCGCACATAGCCAAGTCAGGTGATCTAGGTGGCCAATGCATATCTCCAAAACCTGAAATGAGGCGGCCGGGAAACATCTCGTGAACAACGTTTATTGTGGGGATCGCAGTTTGAGGAGGTTCTCCATCTTGTTGAAACCAGACATTTGACGGGTTGATAATTCGCTCTCTTCTACGCAACTCTGATTTTAAAAAGATATTAAGCATGCCAATCTAACCGGCACTTTTGACGGTCACCGTGTTTTCTTGTTAGTCAAAAAAGTAAGGACCAATGATTAATTTTTTTGAGACAATCACTTTAGGGCTGTGCAACGGTCGTTCGTGGAGGCTTTGAGGGTTTTCTGCAGCATACCAACGTCGAGGTGAACTTACAATTAGAGTTGCAAAAATTCGAATGTCAATTCAATGCATTACTTTTTATTTTTTTAATGGATATTGTTCTTTGACTGAAATAAAATATATAATGCTAATTGTCATCTATGAATTACCCATTAAAAATTTAATTTATTGCCATCAATATTAAACTAAAAATTAAAAATTATTTTATTGCAAGTTTTATTGAATTAGTAAATAAATGGTATTTTATTTCAAGTCAAAATTAAAATTGAATTAAATTCAAAATGAGCTACATTTTTTAATTCAATGCCTAGTGGGAATTTATTCAATTATTTCCATTTATTTCAGTTAATATTCGAAATCTTGACGTCAAAATGTCCCAGGTTGAAGATTGACTGATATTAACAAATACATTTTGAAAAAATTCGTTTTTCGGTCGAACAATAATAATAATAAATTATAATATTTGAATAGTTGTTGTGTTTTGTGTTATAATTGCGTCATAACCGTAAGTCATAACATTAATCAGCTTAAAAATTTTGGAAATAAAAACTTAAAGTATTTTAATTATTAATTGCGAAAGTCTGCCAAATAAAATAAAAATACGTATTTTTATTTCAAAAGTTTTGCATTGGAAAATAGTATTTTAATTTGATAGAACACAATTAAAAAATAACATTTAATTATTAATGCCATACGGTAACATTGAAAAATAAAATTTAATGAATAATTTAAAAAAAGTAGAATTAAAAATTGAAAAATATTTTCTAATTTATTCAAAATGCATTATAAAATTCAATGCATTATTTGCAACTCTGCTTACAATCCTTACTCATAAATAACAACATATCGTATATAACGAGAGCATCTCTAATGCAAATTCTGAACCTTTGTGATAATCAGTGGGTTTCAACTGTTGAACAATTGTCAACTTATAAGGATGGAAGTTGAACTCACGCTTGATGATGCGTCGAACGAAAGAACGATTAATTTGTTAAGTCTGAGTTTGTTTGCGCACCAAGCGCCACCGTGGACTTTGAAGAACAGTGGCTCTTACCCTTTCCGTATTTTTGGGAGTTTTTACAATACGTACGGGCGGAAGGTGGCTTTTTTTGTAATTATTCCCGTTGTTCAAGGAGCAGTGACCCATCTGATAATTATTTTCCGATTTTCCGATCGCTAACCGCACCATGACGGCCAATGTTAAAATTAGTTCTGAAAGCACTACCGATTTGTTGTTTTTGACAAATGAGTCGTAAGCGAAAACACAGTGGAAACTAAAACTAACGGTTCGAATGAGACCTTCCGACTTATTCTCAATCAGCCTACGCCGAAAAAACCCAACTATTTTTAGCCCTTTTTCTGTGACCAACCCTGTATATCAAGTTTCTTTTATGAAAGAATTAATTTCTTTAGTAACATTTAAACCAATAATATATGTATCTATCAGCTGGCGCTAAAACTAAGGCACCTTTATTGACGCCTTAGATATATCAAATACAATTCTATTAAAATATGTTTATTTATTTAGCTTAATACAAGCGAAACTTAAAACTAAACTTATTCTATGGTGGGTTTATTTTTTTTTTTTTTTTTTTTTTATTTTAATTGGTTTGGGCCCGAAGGCCCACCCACCAGTTTTTAAAAAACTTAAAAATAAATCTTAAAATAAGTGAGGAAAAGACAGGGGATAGAAGGACTTTTTTATGGAAGTGATTTTTTTTTAGGAGTTATAGAGAGAGTTTCTGAGAGAGGATGGACTGATGTGAAAGTCAAAGGTGTACTGTGAAGTATTTGCCAAACGCAACATTCTTGAAATCGGTTCAAAGAAGCCGTAGTTTGTGCGGTGGTGAGGTGGGCGGAAGAGTGGAGCGGATCTGATGTTACGTGGGTTAGTATGGATCGGGATCATTTCCAACAGAATGGGTGAATCGATTGTACCCGGTGAACGAAGATTATATCAGCGACTTCTCGACGTTTTTTAAGAGTTTGCAAGTTTAACAATTTTAATCTGTCTTCATAGGGGGGCAAGATGATATTATCGGACCATGGAAGGCCGCGGAGGGCGAACCGAAGAAATCTACGTTGCACAGCTTCAATTCTTCGGGAGTGAGAGATCTGATATGGCGAACAAACTTGGCTGGCGTATTCAAGGAGGGGCCTAACGAAAGTAATGTAAAGGGACTTCGTGACGTAAGGGTTCGAGAATTCTTTAGACCAACGTTTTATGAAGCCGAGAGAGGAATTGGCTTTGTTAATTATTTGATCGAAATGAGAACGGAAGTTAAGCTCACTGTCACAAATAATTCCAAGGTCTCGAATGGAACAAACAATGGCAATGGCTTCATTACAAAAGTAGTAAGTTCTGGGGGGTGAGGGTAACAGTTTACGGGAGAAGGTTATAGATTGACATTTAGCAACGTTGAGTTCTAAAAAATTCTTATTGCACCAAGTTTGGAATAGGTTTAGGTCGTTTTGGAGTAAGCGAATGTCAGCGGAAGAAGAAATGACCTTAATGATTTTCATATCATCTGCGTAAATAGACAGATATGAGTCACTAATTATACTTTCAACATCGTTTATTGTTAGGACAAAGATAAGAGGGCCCAAGTGACTGCCTTGGGGGACGCCTGAAGTGGCGTTGATGGGATCAGAGATTGAGAACCTGAAGAGAACCCTGTATTGACGTTGTTCTAGGTACGATCTTAACCATGAAATGAAAAAGGGAGGAAATCCAAGGGCATTAAGTTTAAGGTATATAGTTTGATGACAGATTTTATCAAAAGCTTTACTAAAATCTGTGGTTATGACATCAACTTCTTTACCTTTCTCTAATGCATTAAGTGACCTAGATACAAATTCAGTTAGGTTAGTTGTGGTTGATCTACCCTTAAGAAAACCATGCTGCAGGGGAGAAAATATAGACTTACAGTGAAAGTAAAGGCAGTCATAAACAATGCTTTCGAAGAGCTTGGGGATAGAAGATAGTTTGGCTATAGGCCGGTAGTTAGATATGTCGTTCTTAGCACCTTTTTTGTGAATAGGGAAGATAAAGGAGTCCTTCCATAATTTCGGAAAGGTAGCTTGAGAAAGTGAAAGACGAAATAAAGCTGTTAGGGGCTTACAAAGTGAACTAACACATTTTTTAAGTAATATGGTGGGTAAGCCATCGGGACCGGGAGAGAAGTCATCTTTAAGCACACATATTTTTTTGGTGACAATATCAGTCTTAATGTCGATAGAGACTAGAGAGGTTTGAGGGCAATTCTTCAAGTAACTAAAAAATTCGCGGTCGGGTTCGTATGTGTTATCACTATATGATTGGCTGAAGAAGGAGGCAAAAAGGTTACTGATTATTTTAGGGTCTGCAGAAGAAGTATTTAAATATTTCAAAGTAGAAGCCATCAGATTTTTTCTTAATATTAATGAATTGATAAAAACGTTTCGGATCCGAGATCAGACTAATCTGCATTCTATCAAGATAATTATGGTAGAGTGACTCACAGAGATAGGAGAAGTTAGAGGAAGCTTGCTGGTAGAAGGAAAAATCTGAAACAGACCTAGATATAAGATAAGTTTTCCATAGCTTGTTTCTGGCGTTACGAAGCGTTCGCAACTCCTTATTATACCAAGGAGGGGAGTATGAGCAGTTTTTGCGAGGGGCATAAGGAACACACTGAATGAGGCACTCAAAGATGACTGAGTAAAAGAAAGAAACAGCCATGTCGATGGGGGTTTTATTGTTTAAGAAAAGGCTAAAATCAATATTATTGATAAGACGGTTTAGTTGGAGGAAGTCAGCTTTTCGAAAGTTGAACGAAAGGGAGTTCTCAGAATCATTAGTTATAGTTTCATGGCCATATGTAAAGGTCAGAGCGAGAGGGGGATGGTAGAGATCAAGGGTGGAGAGAAGATGGGTACTTTTGGTAACGACCGAGTTAAAGGGGTCAGATGAGAAAATGAGGTCGAGTTGCCTACATAAATTGTTGGTGACGCCACTAATTTGAAAAAGACCACAGTCAAAAAAACGGTCAGTTATAAGAGATTCTTTTTCTTGAGAAGGATTAGAAGGTACAAACGATGATTCATCCTCCGATGGAACCCAACACAGGTTAGGGAGGTTAAAGTCTCCAACAATTATGAAATCATCATCTGGTTCAGCTACGTCTAACAGAGAGTCCAGAGCATCAACAACCAACTGATGTACTTGGACGGGTTGAGAAGGACGAATATAACAGCATAAAATATAAACACTCTTATTAGATATAGATATTTTAGCACAGACAAATTCGCAAGAACGAGCGTTAGATATTTTAATTAGAGTAGGGTCCAGACGTTCGTGTAAAGCAATAAGAACACCGCGGCCGGAGGGGGCATCTTCATAGTCCTGACCATCAGCGCGAAAGACAAAAAAATCGGAGGTGAATAATTCGCCGTCTAGGAAACTAGAACAAAGGTTAGTTTCAGTTAAGGCAAAGATGTCATATGGAAGTTTCTGAGAGTTAAGATACACGTTCATAGCTTTGGTTCGAAGACCTCTGACGTTCTGGTAGTAGAGGGATAAGAAACTTGGTGTAGTTTCAGTTTCTATATTAGTGTTAGGAGCGAAAATAGTTTTTGAAATTTTTGCGAGTGTTTTGAAGGTAAGATGTACGTTTGTAGCTGATGTGAGAGGCATATGTTCGAAGGTCGTTTGTTACTGTGGCGGGTAAGATGTTAAAACTTTCATGATACCGGGTGTAGATGCTTTTTAGGGCTACAGGGTCAGTTGGAAGGCCTTCTTTTTGGATAGAGACAATGACGTTAGTTTTGGTTTTGCCATCAATGCAAACAGACTCAGATTTATCATAAAGATAAGCTAGGTACAAACGAACGTTTTCAAAGAGTTTCTGATCACGAAGTCTTGCCATAATGTAACGTCCATCGAGGTCAGTTATCGTTGGGGTAGGGTCAGCAAATTTACTAGTTAATTTCACATTAGGAGGGACCATTGGGCCGAAGATAGGAGGAGGAGGCACAGTTGGCGAAGAATAAATTTTGGATGGGAAAGTGGCTGGGGTTCCAGAATGTGAAGGGTTAATAGTGTGGGTGTGAATGAAGTTTGGGTATTTAAGGGCGGAGGGTGGAGCGCTGGATATAGACGTATTAGAGTTAGATAGGTCAAATGACACTCGTTTTGGAGGGGGTTTTGCAGGGGAAAATTGCGGAGATTTACGTTTTAGGGATGTAGTTGGTTTGTTTTGAAAAGAGGAGATATTAGTAATAAACTGTGAAAAGTTGGGAAAAACTCCCACTTTTTTAGTCCAATTAGGATCGGTAGTATGGGAAACATTCTTTTGTTTAGAAGGGTTAGGAGTGCGAGAAGTCTTAAGCTTATACTTAGATTTAGTAGGATTGTTAATCCATGTTGACAGCCGCATGTTATCGAGGCAAAGAGATCCATTGGGATGATGAAATATCCAGTCGTACTTGGAAGGAAACTCAATCTTGAAACTTCTGGATGACGTACGATGACATTCGACAGCTATGGCGAATCTACGCTCAAAGAAAGATTTAACCCAGGATGCATCGGCAAAATAGGGAGCGTTTCTAAGAGAATATTGGCTAATATTAACTGATTTCAGCTTCCTTAATCTCTTATTCCAATCTGATAAATTCCAAGTAGTTCCGAATTTTTCAATGAGTATTGGTGTTGTGGGTGACGACTCACGTGTGGAAGATTTATGAGAACGTTGGTTGGGAATAAGAGGTACAGCGTCAATTGGTAGTATGGGTGACGTTGGGGAAGACGATTGAACTGCACGTTGGGTGGGTATAGGGGCCACAGTGTTGATATCAGCAATTAAGAGTTCATCACGGACAGAGAGATTATTGTGCACTGTTACCGGAGTAGGTGCAAGAAATTTTGGTTCATCTAAAAGATCATTTAAAAGGAGCCGTAATTCCCGTGAGTGTTTATTCAACATATCCCGCTGAATTTCCATCGTACTTTGACAGTTGCTGTTAACGTCATACCCCATGGAAATAAGCTCTGCGGACACTCTTGTCAACAATGTTTTAGCGTTTAGTGTTTCATTGTAGATCCCATTGAGTAGAGACTGGTCCTGGGAAAGAATTGGGGAAAATTCCGTATTAGCTGAGGATCCTTGGAAGTGGGTCTCAATGTCAGATCGAAGTGATTTCAAATTTGATGATAGCACATTTTTTATTTCTGTTGACGAATCGTTTAACGAAACCGACAATTTTTGAAGGTCGCACAACTGTTTGTCTATCTTCGTTAGCTTAGCCAAACAGAGGGAGGAGGTATTTTGCCATTGGGAATAAAGTTCTTCAACACTTTTCATAACTATGTCAAATTTATTAGATTGGCTTGAAATAATGTTTTGGCAAGCTATATTGTTTTTTGAAATGGTATCACTTAAGCATTTTATGGCGAGCATTAAATGTGAAAGCGAAATGCCCTTGCACTCGTCACAATAAAAGAAAAAATTTAGTTTGAAGTCTTTTAGATACACAATTGACCTTTTACCGAGGCCAACGCAGGAGGGGTGAAAATATTTTCCACAAATACCACTGCAACTTATCCACTCAACATTGGAATCAGTGTTAACACAGATTGGATTTGCACAAGTGGATGACATGGTTTTTTTTGTCTATTATTGTTTATTGAGGGAATTTAAAAACAAAACAAAAAAGAAAAAAAAAAACAGATGAGTCGCGAAAATTATTTAATTATTATATTTATACTATTGGGTAAATGGGATTCAGGTGAATAAAAACAAAGACTTTTGTGGGTCAAACACGTAAGCGGTTAATTATGATAATCACAATGAATCACACATGTCGAAAGTTATTGGCGATGTATTTATTAAAAAAAAAAAATTGATTATTAACGGGGTCAAGAAAAATTGAACAGAAAAATACAGCGTGAAAAGAAAATGCGACTATACTTGGCGACGGTTGGCAAAGAACTATAATCTAATCTAGCAATAACTTATTTTTGTATAGCCATATTGATTCATTTTTTTCAAAAGTCAATCAAATAACGGTGATTTTGATACCTCAATGGTAATTGAAGATGCCCTACCCGCCGCACCGCAATCTCAATTACAAATCGATAAAAAAAAGTCGAAAAATTGCTTGAAAATTGCCTGCTCTATTATCATCAAAACATCCGATATCGTTTTTTTTTGGCTAAATATTCTTCATTAATTGAGCCAAACCTCAAATTTAACTGACCATTAACTGAAGTCAAAAACAACGTCGTAACATAATTGTTTACTTTTTAAGTAGATTACAATACAAAAGGAAATCTCAAAATCAAGCAATGTGAAAACTTTAATAAATACAAAATTTAACAACTATCTAATTATATTGTTCCCGTTTATAATTTAGGGTCATTTTAATTATTTTTTTAACAATTAGTGGTTTGGCTCAATTTATGACGACTATTATACTTTTAAAAGTTTAAGCCCTTATAACTTTGGACCAGTGAATACACTAATTGGTCAAATATAGCTGGGAAAAAAAAGTAAAAGACATCGGCAATGGAAAAATGTGTGCCTAATATTTTTCTGTTTCAAATTTGTAAATATCACTGATTTTCGAGGTATGTTATAGCTGCCATTGGTATTCATCATTAAAATCATTTATTGGAATTTTTTGACAGGTAGGTTTAAGTTTTTTTTCGAAATATGAAATCAACTATGAGCTGTTCATTGAAAACGATTTCATCAATGAAAAAGAGGCTGGGATGCGACCCACACTGATAACTTCCCATCCCGTCGATTTGTCTTGCTTAAAAGTTTGTCTATATACCTACAGCTGTCAACAAAATAATAGCAGCGCTACTTTTTTCTCATTTCTTTTTATTATATCTTCTTTGTTTTTGCTTTTTTCTCTATAACTTAAGGTTTTTCTGAAAGCTCTTATTCTAAGCTTTCATTATCACCATCAATCATATCAATATGCATTATATCAATAAAATAATGACACTTTGTTTAAAAAATTGCAAATTTTGGACACACAAAATAATAGCAGCGTTAATGCAAAAAACAGTTAAAATCAATAAAATAAAGTATAATTCAACTAAAATAGCCAACAAACAGTAAGTATTTTCTGCAAATATCATTTTTTGCTATTTTGCATGTTTTTAAAATAAAAACAAAAGATAAAATTAGTTTGAAGCCAATGTCTTTTTAAAAAGATATTTACGTCTAAAAACAATTTTTAAGAACTTTTATAATTTTTTTTTTAGATTTTTATTTTTTGTAAAAAAACCGTCAATTCGATTTTGCTCAAAATTTTTCAAATGTTGAAAACAATATTTTTATAAGCTTAAATTAGTTAGAAGCCATTATCTCAAATTTTTGAAAAGATATTTAAGTCCAAAATCAATTTTTACCAACTTTTGTTAAATTTTTTTGTTCGTTTTTTAATTTTTTGTTAAAAAACTGTCAATTCGGTTTTTTTTTCAAAATTTTACTCAATGTAAACAACAATATTTTTTGAAAGATAAAAGTAGTTTAAAGCCAATATCTCAAAGTTTTGAAAAGATATTTGAGTCGAAAATCAATTTTTACCAACTTTTATTAATTTTTTTTTTTAGGTTTTTATTTTTTGTAAAAAAAACTGTCAATTAGAATTTTCTCAAAATGTTATCAGATGTCAAAAACATTATTTTTCGTTGCACAAAATTGTTTTGGAGATGAAATCATATTTTAGTCGTAAAATTTTCGAGGTGACAAATTTTTGTTTCACTTTTTTTGATTTATAACAAAAACCGTTAATTGGATTTTTTTCCAAAAATAAACTTGATTTGTATCACGTTACAATATATAATATACAATTTAATTCAAGTCTCTAGAGTCATTGGTTCATGAGATATTTAGGGTTAACCAAAATGTTCACCTTTTTTTTAAACCGCTATGGTAAAAGAAACCACCCACGCAATTTTCTTGAGGGCCCTTTCTGCATCTTTCTGCCTTATTATCTGTAAAAAAAATGTATTTGAAGTCGATATCTCTTCTGGTTCTTGAGCTATGGACGACGGAAAAAACGTCGAACGTACGGACGTACGGACATACGGACATACGGACATACGGACATACGGACATACGGACATACAGACATACGGACATACGGACGTACGCATTATGCACGTGTTCACATGGGAACAGAGCTGAACAATGCCCTTAAAACACTTTCAAGTCCAAAGAATCCAGAAGTCCTTTCATACGAACAAATAAAAACAACCCTTATAAATCATTTGGACACGACAAAGAACAAAAATATGCTGAAAGCATCAAATTCAGACATATTGGTCACCAAGCTGATGAATCAGTTGTCAACTTTACGCTTCGTCTGAGGGAAGGCGCTGTGAATTGTGATTATGGTAATTTTTTGGACAGGATGTTGATAGAACAATTTCTGCATGGACTTTCTCGTTATGGGATGTTCAATGCTATAATAATCAAACAGCCCGACACATTTGCTATTGCATATGAAGCCGCACAATCAATTGAAGCAAGTCGCAACACAGCAGTTGAGGTGAAATCACGCCGGTTCAAGCGCGGCCAAAAAGAAGCATTACAACCATTTAAACAAGGACAACACCCAAGTCAAGCTTGAAATGGATGTGGAGGTAGACACTTTAGGAATCAATGCAAATTTCGAGAAGCAGAGTGTCATGCTTGTGGCAAAAAGGGTCATATTGCAAGAATGTGCCGATTGAAAACCGCACAAATTATCGAGGTCAGGGCCGGACAAAGCATAATATGTGCAAGATGTGCAAATGCACAGGGCTCAGAATTCTGGGGGCGCATTACCAGGAGCAAGACAATGTAATTTGATCTTGCGCAAACAAATATGTACTACTATTTGCCATTTTTATTAACCACAAACATTCTTAAAATAATCTCAAAAAAACATCCATCACAACTGTCCTAAGTTATCTCTTGCTCACTAACTAACATCACTTTCATTGTTGCATTCAATAAAAATTTAACTCAATATATCGCAGTACTAAAAATCCTACCTACCTAATTTCCAAATATTTCACCCTGTTCGTACAAGAGAAAAAAAGAAAAAATCTCAACACACAAAATTTCCATGCCACCTCATAATGTGCAAGATTTATTTCATGCACACCGGGTCCCAAAATTAACATAGAGAGTATGACAAAGCAAAATACTTATTCAAATTGAATCGTATGGGCTAGAACGTGCAGGTTTTGTATCACGCACCGTACCTGAATGTGAGTTCTCATCTACAAAAAAAAAAACAAAAAAAAAATATATGGAGTGTCTTTGATTTTTTAGTAGAAGGTATAGCACAGCAACCTACCTGCTCTCTTTTTTCGGACACATTTTTTTGTTGTCAAATGGATGTGCAAGTTTTCTTTTTTGCACACTGAGTATCGAAACTAACATGGGATATATTTAAAAAAAAAAAACTTATTTGTACGGAATCATATGGGTCAGAGCGTGCAGGTTTTCTTATTGCACACTGTGTAAGAGTTAAGTGCCTGATTACAGGAGATGGAATGTTTAATAGAATGGAAAAGGAGCATAGAGCTTAAAAATTAAAGAGAGATGATTCTATGTAGAGTCGAATTGTTCTTGCGCAGGCAGTTTGTTTTTTTTTTTTAAGTTAAGCATCTTGCACATGAGCAACGAACTGCGAACTGCGAACTGTGGATGTTCGCATATTTTGACTTTTCTTTCACATGAGCTTTTATTTCTATTCGCAAGTAGCGACGAATTGTCAACCCTTTTCTCCATATTTTCCTCAGCCATCATCTTTCACATTTATATAATAATTTTGAGGTTAAGTTGAGCGCGAACAATTTATTCGTTGCAGTGTGGATGGTATGTGGAACGCGAATAGAGTTTGACAGTTCGCAGCAACCACACTGCGATTCGTTACGACCAAATTGTTTTTACAAAATTCTCTTGTTTTAGAGAACAAAATGCAAATTTTATTATCCTAATATTAATGTCAATTGGTTTCTTATAATTTAAATGTGTTTTTGTGTGGAATTGACTTTTTGAAATGTGTAAAATCACGTTTGTTCGTCCATTCGCAGTTCGCAGTTCGTTGCTCATGTGCAAGGCACTTTAACGACTGTTGTAACGGCTACTTTAAATGTATATCTAGTCTGGTGCAGAATTCAGATTGTTTCAATTGTTTTTTCGCTTTGTTGGTTAATTAATATTAAATAAATAGCTATCAGTTTTTAATAGAAGTGACATATTTTGTGACAAGACCGTAATGTGACTTACTTAGTTGATTTTAGGCAAGCTTCATTAACATGGAATTTTAATAAGTAACTGTCAAAGCCAAAGTTATGATAATGGTTCGAATATGAAAGGAAAAGAAGCGGGTGTTCAGAATCGAATTCAAACCTTGGAACCAAGAGCATTTTTCCTTCCATGTTGCTCGCATTCCTTAAATTTTGTGGTTAATGATGCTGCTCGGTGCTTATTTTATGCAGTTAAATTTGTCGGTACAATTCAATGTTTGTATAGCTTTTTTTCAAGTT
This sequence comes from Eupeodes luniger, assembly GCA_951509635.1. NCBI lineage: Eukaryota > Metazoa > Arthropoda > Insecta > Diptera > Syrphidae > Eupeodes > Eupeodes luniger. Next base: position 57,073,387 of record OX608075.1, on the reverse strand, counting down.
CCACAACGAAGTGGGATATTTATAAGAAAAAAAATCCAAGTCATACTTTGAAACCCCCTTCTGAAACTAGATGAGAGAGCAAATTAGATGCATTGAGGCCTTTAAAAACAAGTTAAGAAAAAATATATGAAGCCCTTATAGAATTGAGAAATCTAGAGGCAAAAAACGTTGCAGGATCGTTAGGGAATAAAATTTTTGATTTTACATTTATTTGCTGCCTGCTAATTTGGTTTGATATTTTAGAAAATATAAATTAAACTAGCCAATATTTGTAAAGTCCGTCCGTTAATCTGTCAACTGGCATAACAGTTTTAGAAAATACAAAAAACAGTTTGATTTTAATGCGTTCCGATGAAAAATTTAATAAGTAGGTATGTTCAATCAACCGAGGTATTTCTAGTTCCCTAGGAATACCAAATATGTTTCCTGTAGCTTCATCATTGCGATCTCAACGGAGAAAAATACTTTATGCAGATGAATGTCCTGAAACTATATTAGCCCCGAAACAAAGATTTAAAGTTGATTTTTTTTTAAATACTTGAAAGGTTTTATACGTATAGTATCAATTTTTCATTTTTAAGTAACATAAGCGAATGTTTAAAATATAAAAATGTACGTGCTTCATGCCTTAATTTGCAGAATGTTTTAACATAAAGTAGTTTTAAAGATTTAGATGGAGAAGAATTGTTTCAAGAGTTAACCGTAATATCCCACCTTGTTACACCACAAAGCTCAAGTTTAGATGTGTTAAATTTTATTTTTAATTCAAACCTTGAAGATTTTGCTCCGAATTCAGTAATTGCTCTCCAAATCCTTAATACAATCACGGTAGCTTCAGGAGAACGTAGTTTTTCTAAACTTAAAATTATTAAAAATTATCTTAGGACAACCATGACTCAAGGGAGATTGGTAGGTTTATCTATAATGTCAATTGAAAAGAAATTATTAAATTCTTTAGACTTTGAAGATCTCATTTCTGAATTTGAATGCAAAATGTAAGGCCAGAAAAGTTAGTTCCCAAGTTTAAAAGTTTCCCCTCTGCTCATTTCTTCGCTGCGTTTTAGTTTAATGTTTTAGGCCTCCTGGGGATACCTCAATAAAAAAAACACATTGAAAGTCTACCTCCTGGGTAATGTGGGAAAGGCTTATGCTTGTGTATCAGTTTATGTGTAAAAAAAATATAAAAAAGGGGCGCTTTCTACAAATCTTGGACAGGGCGCAAGTTTGGATGGGGCCGGCCCTGATTGAGGTCAACGAGGAACAGCCGAGCGATCCAGATGAAATAGTACAATGTCTCGGAAATATTAACCTGGTTAACTCCATAAATCCTACTTCCACATCAGATACCCTAAAAATCGAAGTGAAAATTGATGGCCGTGACCTCGTGATGGAGCTAGATACTGGTTCACCATGTGCCATCGGGATCGTTACGAAATCCCGCAACACAAAATCCCGCGTAACGAAATCCCGCCGATTAAATTTGATATTTTTGGTGTGACACACGCACAGAAAATGGTCCGAGTAACGAAATCCCGCCGATGACCGGCGGGATTTTTCTACTCCTTTTTGGCAGGATTTCTAGTACGGCATAAAAAAGTACTTTGGAAAAAATATTTTTTGAAAAGTAGTGAAAAATATTTTGTCTGAAAAAATATTTTTTCCTTCTCGCTTATTATTTTGATTGGTCATTTTTTTTCTTAGGCTATTTGTATGGCAAATTTGATTTTCAAACTTATTCTGGCTAAGTTAGCCTTTTTCAGGGTATTTGTATGGAAAAAATTAATTTTTTTGGAAAAAACGCTCCAAAAGCTAGAAATCTTGTTTGAATATTTTATATGGACAAAATTGATTTTTAGCACGCTTAGAGTCGTATTTAAGCTAAAACCGATTTTTTTGGAAAAAACGCTCCAAAAGCTTGAATTCTTGTTTTTATCTCTTTGAATATTTTTTGAGCTCTAAAAAGAACTTTCAAACGCTTAAAGAGCGTTTTAAGCTAGTAAACGTCTAGCTTCAATTTTCAAGCGCTTAAGAACATTCCCATAACGAACGTTCTAAAACGCTTAAAAATAAAAACGCCTATCAATGGGCAGCGAACTCAACACGCTTAAAATGCTTTTTAAGCGTAAAGGAAGATCACATATCGAATCAACCAAAACGCCTAATAACTCTTCAAGCGCTTCGCCTCGCCACTCTCAATAGAGCGCTGGTTGAACTTCAAGAGTTCATATCTCTAAGTGAGGTGTTTACCTCATGGAGTTCTAAGAAGAACTGAAAATAATGCGAAATGAGCACTACTTTTATACTCTTTTCAAAGGATGCATGGCTGTTTTTTCAATTGGCTTTGGATACGCCTCCTTCGTTCGTGTTGATTCTCATGATTGAGACAGAGGTAGGAAATTTTGCGATAGCAATCATATAGGATTACAGTCAATTACTTTTGTTTAAGAAAGTTGTTGACATAGGCGCCTGCCTGGCGACTTTACATACCCTAAGCGGAGCAACGGAGTTGCGTGAGCGGGTGTGAACCCCGAAAAGTGGAGTTAAAATCCTGATATCCCGCGAAGCGGGCCACCCATAGGTGCTTTTATTGAAAGAAGTTGTTGATATAGGCGCCTGCCTGGCGACTTTACATACCCTAAGCGGAGCAACGGAGTTGCGTGAGCGGGTGTGTACCCCGAAAAGTGGAGTTAAAATCCTGAGATCCCGCGTAGCGGGCCACCTACAGGTGCTTTTATTGAAAGAAGTTGTTTATATAGGCGCCTGCCTGGCGACTTTACATACCCTAAGCGGAGCAACGGAGTTGCGTGAGCGGGTGTGTACCCCGAAAAGTGGAGTTAAAATCCTGAGATCCCGCGAAGCGGGCCATCCGCAGGTGCTTTTTATTCAAAAAAGATTTTCACTTTTTGAAAGTTTTTTTTTAAGAAAATTTTTTTGAAATTAGTTTCACTCTTTAAAAATTTTTTTAGTCCTAAAAAGAACATTTTAACACTCCATTTCTGAAGTTCTAAAACGCTTAAACGAAATTTTAAGCGTTTTCAACCTCAAAAGAAAATTTGAATTTCTTTAACGCTTAAACACCATTTTAAGCGTCATTAACCCAACCCCTAGGCATGCTTAAAATGTCCTTTACGCATCCAAGGAATATTGCTATTCCTGAATGCTGAGAACATCCAAAGCAATGCTTTACTTACCAAAAACCCAGCTTACCAAAAATCCAGCCAATCACAAAATTACCAAAAACCCAGCTTACCAAAAATCCAGCCAATCACATTTCATTCCATACCTACCTGGAACAACTGCATCCGTGCCTGACCAACCACCATCCATAGAATCCCGCTGTCTACTAAATAATTTCCAAAAATATTCCTGCTTAAGTACTATTTTGAAACGACAAATTTTTTTCCGGCGTTCTACAGATTCTCGCGATTTGATTGGCCAAAACCAATACAGTGCTGTCTACCAAACAATCTAAAAATGATACATGATTCTCATCGAAGAATGTCTCCTTTCCTATGAAAACAGCGGTGTCGAAAAAATTAAAAAACGGAGCGAAACGGCGGGATTTCGTGATGCGGGATTTCGTTACGCGGGATTTCGTTACGCGGGATTTCGTGATGCGGGATTTCGTAGCCAACCCTGTGCCATCATTAGTGCACAGATTCTTCGCACTATTAAACTCCAGTTTTCGTTGATAAAGTCAGGCAGGCAGTTCGCAAGTTACACCCGCCACCGATTTAATTGCATCGGACGTATTCCAGTTACTGTAGCTGTTGGCAGAACGCGAATGCTGATTACTTTTCACGAGATTCCTTAGAAACAGATCCTCGCTTGGATAAACATTAATTTGTCGTATGTGAAAAATTGAGGTTTAGAGATTTAAATGCAGTTTTGTTAATCGATTTTTTGTCTACAATTCTGTGTTATTGGTTTTTTTGTATCTATTTTAGTTTCCGAGATAATCAGTGTGCCTTTTGTCGTATATCTAAGACCACTAACGGTTTGAGTAATTTTTTTATCGTATGTGTCAAAAACAAGTACACATACGACAAATTTTACACATACGACAATTTTTCCTATGCATATCCGGTTTTTCCTCGATTCGTTAAATAATTGTCGTATATGCCATTTCTTTGAACACATACGACAATAATTTACTGAAGACTTAGTATGCGTTTGTCGTATGTCCCATAACTATTAACACAGATGAGGGTAGTTTTTGGGTTCAGTATCAGTTGCAATCATTATGTCACAGATGTCGGACGACGATTCTCCTGGTCCGAGTTTGGCGGAAGAAATTTATGCGTAATAACTAAAATTGCATGCAATGAATGTATGTTTTAATTCTTTTTGTCTAATTTATTAAGCATGGGTGACGAAATATTAGGTGAGGACTTTTCAGCTGACGATGAAGGCAATGATCCATCGTACCAACCTCCAGCAGCAAACGAAAAAAATACATTAAAACATTTTTATGAGCATGCAAACGAATTGATTTTGCCAACTCCAGATTCTTTTGAAAAAAATGAACATTCCTAACGTTTCGTTAAAAATATTTACAAGTGAATCAGAAGGACTTTAAAAATTATTCTTTAAAATCTGAAAAACTCAACTTTAAGCAAGTTCAATATTTTAAATGCAAATCGATCTTTTACCACAAAGACGATTTAAATGAAATCGGGATAAAAACAACATTCAAAGAATTATGTTACAATAACGTTAAATTACAAATTAAATCTTGTTTAAAAAATCCTACAAAAATAAATCTATGGAATCAAAAGCTTCGCATACTTACTTACTTAAGGTGGCGCTACAGTCCTGTGTGAACTAGGGCCTCACCTAACAAACTTCTCCATCTAACTCGGTCCCTAGCTAGAAGTCTCCAGTTTCGCGCTCCGAGTTGGGTGAGGTCACCTTCCACTTGTGCGTGCCACCTGATTCGCGGTCTTCCTCTACTGCGCTGTCCTGTGGGTGTGGATTCGAAGACTTTCCGGGCCGGAGCATTGGTTTCCATGCGCTCTACGTGACCCAGCCATCTTAGTCGTTGGACTTTTACCCTTCTGGCTAAGTCTACGTCGCTGTACAGCCCGTACAGCTCGTCGTTCCATCTTCACCTCCACTCCCCTTCGATGCATACGGGACCGTAGATCACACGAAGAATCTTTCTCTCGAAACGACCCAAGGTGCTTTCATCCGCTTTTGTCATAGTCCATGCTTCTGCACCGTATAGCAGGACGGGGATGATAAGGGTTTTATTTAGCGACACTTTGGTCCTTCGAGAGAGGATTTTTCCACTCAATTGCTTTCTTAACCCAAAGAAACAGCGGTTTGCAAGAGTTATACTTCGTTTGATCTCAGCGCTGGTGTTGTTTTCTGCGTTTACAGCGGAGCCTAGGTAGACGAAGTCCTTGACTACCTCAAAGTTACGTCTGTCGATGGTGACGTTTTGACCAAGACGTCGGTGTTGTAAGTCCTTTCTTGATGACAGCATATACTTTGTTTTGCCCTCATTAACCGTTAAACCCATTTTTGCCGCCTCTGCCTCAATACTCACAAAAGCCCCATTGACATCACGCTGAGTTCTTCCGATTATGTCAATGTCATCAGCATATGCTAGTAATTGGACAGACTTTTGAAAGATAGTGCCTCTAGTGTTGACGTGTGAGCTTTGCACTATTCTTTCAAGTACGATGTTAAAAAAATCACATGACAGCGCATCACCTTGTCTAAAACCTTTTTTGACATCGAAAGGTTCTGTTAAGTTGTTTCCAACCTTTATGGAGCAGCGTGAATTCTCCATGGTCATCCTGCACAAACGGACGAGTTTGGCAGGGATGCCAAAACTAGACATGGCTCTATACAGCTCGTCCCTGTAGATACTGTCATATGCGACCTTGAAATCGATGAAAAGATGGTGGGTGTCGATTTGGTGTTCTTGGGTTTTTTCCAGGATCTGCCGTAATGTAAATATTTGATCGACTGTGGACTTTCCTGGTCTAAAACCACACTGATAAGGACCTATCAGGTTGTTGACGATGGGCTTTAGACGTTCACATATTACGGCAGAGAAGATTTTGTAGGCGATGTTAAGTAGACTGACTCCTCTATAATTGGTGCAGTTTAGAGGGTCTCCTTTTTTCAGGATCGGGCAAACAATACTGAGGTTCCATTCATCGGGCATGCTTTCTTCCGACCATATCTTACAGATAAGTTGGTGCATGCTCCTAACCAACTTATCTCCAGCTGCTTTAAAGAGCTCGGCATTCAAGCCATCCGCTCCAGCGGCTTTGTTAGACTTCAGCTTAGATATAGCAATCTTTACTTCGTCTAAGTCGGGAGGACGGGATTGTTGGCTTTCGTCGTCTATGTTGAGTGGATCATCCTGCCTGACAGCGGAATTCGGTTCGTCGTCACCGTTATACAGTCTGCAGAAGTGGTCCTTCCAAATCCTCAGCATTGACTGCGGTTCCACTATGATGTTTCCACTTTCGTCTTTGCAGCCTTCGGTTCTAGGTTTATGTACTTGTGAATTTCGTTTCACCTGTTCATAAAACTTTCGAACTTCATTTCTGCTTTTAAACCTCTCAACATCTTCGACCGCACGCTTCTCATGCTCTCTCTTTTTCCTTCTGAGAAGTCGGTGTTCCTCTCGCCTCTTCTGCTCATAGAGCTCATGAGCAGCTCTCGTCCTTTTATATAGCGCCGCTTTGCGTGCCTGTTGTTTAGCTGCATTTGCCTGCCGACATTCCTCATCAAACCAGGGGTTCCTTGTTGGTGGTTGCTTGAAACCCAGCACTTAAGAGGCGGCTTCTCTGAGTGCATCTTGGCAATGATGCCACTGATTTTCTATACATTGTGTCGGCGGCACAGAACTTTGAGAGAGGTTACTTGTAACTCGGTCGGAGAAGGATTTGGCGATCTCTTGCGATTGTAGCCGTTCGACGTTGTACCTTCTCCCAGCATTTCCCTGTTTTGCCTTGGGCCTGGAAACCCGAAGTGCTACCTTGGCTACAACAAGGTAGTGGTCCGAGTCGATGTTAGCTCCTCGGAAAGTTCGGACATCCATGATGCTGGAAGCGTGTCTGGCGTCGATCGCAATATGGTCAATCTGGTTGACGGTAGATTGATCTGGAGATCTCCAAGTTCCTTTGTGGATGTTGAGGTGTGGAAAACGCGTACTGGCTACCATCACGTTTCGCCCCGCAGCAAAATCTATGGGCCTGAATCCGTTGTCGGAAGTGTTGTCGTGCAGGCTGTTTTTCCCGATTATTCCACCAAAGCTGTCTTCCCTTCCTAGCTTGGCATTAAAATCGCCCAGGACAATTTTAATATCGTAGCTAGGACACTGCTCATATGTTTTGTCTAAGAGCTCGAAGAACATATCTTTGGTGTTGTCATCTTTCTCATCTGTGGGGGCGTGTGCGCATATCAAGCTAATGTTGCCGAATTAAGCCTTGATGCGGATGGTCATGAGGCGCTCGTTGATGCACCTATAGCTCAAGACTTCTTGCCTAAGTCTGGCTCCAATGACAAAGCCGCATCCAAATAAGCGCTGTTGGTTTTCTCGGTAGCAGTCACCATAGTAAATATCGCAGTTTTTCATCCTCTTTTTGCCCGGCCCATCCCATCGTATTTCCTGGATGGCGGTGATGTCTGCTTTATAGCAGTCTAGTGCCTCCGCTAATTCTTCGGCTGCACGTGGTCTGTTAAGGGACCTAACATTCCACGTGCATATCCGAAGTTCGTTGTCCTTAAATCGTTTGCTTAGGTTGTCAACAGTAAATCCGTCCGTATCCGAGGCTTGTTGGTGCTTCGCAACTATGAGATTTTTAAGTGGTCGGGAAATCACCCCGACGGCACAACCCCCAACCTGGAAGGCCAGATCCTTTGTATAACTCCAAGGACGGGGAGTCGGATAAACCGCTCCTTATAGGCCTGGGCTCCGAATAAGTCGTAGAAGCCCTATAAGGTGTTCATTAAGTAGTTCAACCTTACTGGAACTGTAGACGCCACCGTTGATTCCATCTCGAGAATTCGTCCGCTGCCGTCTGGATAAGGAGAGGTGCCTTAGTGGAAACACCTCTCCCCCCCTCTCTCGTTTGCTGCCGCCAACAACTTTCCACTGGGGTTAGAACCCAATCTCCAGTAAGCTTCGCATACATTCAACCAAAAATATGGATGCGAATAAGAAAAACGATTTGAAAAGTATGATACCCTACCTTGAAAAAGCCGAAGATAAAAGTTTTTACCGAGCCATTTTGAAGCTAAACGAAGAATCTTCATAATTTTAAGTTTTATTTTATTTAAAAAATATTATTTATTATTTATCAATTAATCAAAATGTGCTGTGAAAAAACGCAAATTTATGTTTAAAAACAATTTATTTATTTATTTTTTTTTTACTTTATGAAAAGGTTTTGTTATTACCTAATTATTATAGATGAATGTATTTATTTATTTTTGTTTAATTGAATTGAATTAAGTTTTTGTTAATAAAAATAAATGAATTAAAAAAAAATCTTTTGCCTTATTGTATTTCTATGTCCTTTTGTCGTATATAGAAGACTATTCTATTCAAACATTTAATAAATCTTTGTCGCATGTGTACAAATTTTGTCGTATGTGTATGGGAAACAAGGAGATTTGGTGAAATAGTCACATACGACAAAGGCATTCTGATCAAAATTGGCTCTAAATTGTGCCTTGACAACTATTTCGATATTACTTTAACGCAATTGAACTAACAATTTCGCGTTACATAAGTCATCCAATTTTCAAGAAAATTTGACGAAGGGTTTCCGAGAAATAAAATTCTTAACTTTAATGTCGATTTCCCAAAAGTAGCCAAATGTAACATACGACAAACGTTTATCCAAGCGATGAGATGTCAGTAAAATTTCCCAATCGCAACAAGTTTTTGATTCTGAAACAGAATATGACCCATTCGATAATTTTTTAGTTCATCAAATTCATCAACTGCCACTCAATGCAAAACGAATTGCTCAAAAAACTATAGGAAAAATCTACATTTGGGCAAAATGTGTTCCATACTCGAATCAGGTCAATGTCTAGTCCGATCGGGTTTCAAATCGCCTGAGTCCAGCTATAGGTTAGCTGCAAATTGCCTTGTCTTCGAACACAGAGTGGTAATTCCATCAACTATACGTGAAAAAGTTCTTGCAGATCTTCACTTAGCGCATTTGGGAATGGTGATTTTTGTTTACATTTGAGTAATTTATTTTATTTATTTATTTCAATATTTTTATACTTTCAGTCGCTCTTAGATTCCACACTTAATTTTCGTACAGGCAGCGCCCCCATCGTCCGCCTTCCGTAACAAAATTTTGTGTTTCATGATAGTACTATTCAAATTTATGTATAATACACAGAAATCACCTTTGTATATATGTATATACTGTCATGAAGAGGAACGCTCGGCCTGACATCTTTTTATCGACTTCCTAAACAGTTCGTTCCACATGTTTTGTATGTCGAATGTATTATATTACATACAAAATCAAGGGAGGTCTAAAAAGGTCTTGAGGTCTTGAAATATCAAGGTCTAGAAAGGTCTTGAAAGGTCAAGGTCTAGAGAGGTCTTGAAAAGTCAAGGTCTAGAGAGGTCTTGAACTATCATGGGAGGTCTAGAAAGGTCTTGAAATATCAAGATCTAGAGAGGCCTTGAAAGGTCAAGGTCAAGTGGTCTTAAAAGGTCAAGCTCTTGAAAGGTCAAGGTCTAGAGAGGTCTTAAAGGGTCAAGGTCTTGAAAGGTCAAGGTCTAGAGGTCTTGAAAGGTCAAGGTCTACGAAGTCTTGAAAGGTCAAGGTCTAGAGGTCTTGAAAGGTCAAGGTCTACGAAGTCTTGAAAGGTCAAGGTCTAGAGGTCTTGAAAGGTCAAGGTCTAGAGAGGTCTTGAAAGGTCAAGGTCTAGAGGTCTTGAAAGGTCAAGGTCTAGAGATGTCTTGAAAGGTCAAGGTCTAGAGGACTTGAAAGGTCAATATCTTGAGGTCCTGAAAGGTCAATGTCTAGAGGTCTTGAAAGGTCAAGCTCTTGAAAGATCAAGTTCTAGAGATGTCTTGAAAGGTCAAGGTCTAGAGGACTTGAAAGGTCAAGGTCTTGAGGTCTTGAAAGGTCAAGGTCTCGAGGACTTGAAAGGTCAATGTCAAGAGGTCTTGAAAGTTCAAGGTCTAGAGGACTTGAAAGGTCAAGGTCTTGAGGTCTTGAAAGGTCAATGTCTAGAGAGGCCTTGAAAGATCAAGGTCTAGAGGACTCCAAAGGTCAAGGTCTTGAAAGGTCAAGGTCAAGAGGACTTGAAAGGTCAAGGTCTAGAGGTTTTGAAGGGTCAAAGTCTTGAAAGGTCAAGGTCTAGAGGTCACGAAAGGTCAAGAGGTCTTGAAAATTCAAGGTCTTGAAAGAAGGTCAAGAGGTCTTGAAAGGTCAAGGTCTAGAGGTCTTGAAAGGTCAAGCTCTAGGATGGTCTTGAAAGGTCAAATTCTAGAAAGGTCTTGAGGTCTTGATAGGTCAAGGTCTTGAAAGGTCAAGGTCTAGAGAGGTCTTGAAGGGTCAAGGTCTTGAAAGGTCAAGGTCTAGAAAGGTCTTGAGGTCTTGAGGTCTTGAAAGGTCAAGCTCTAGAGAGGTCTTGAACTATCAAGGAAGGTCAAGAAAGGTCTTAAAATATCAAGGTCTAGAGAGGTCTTGAAAGGTCAAGGTCAAGAGGTCTTAAAGGTCAAGGTCTTGAATGGTCAAGGTCTAGAGAGGTCTTAAAGGGTCAAGGTCTAGAGAGGTATTGAAAGGTCAAGGTATTGAGGTCTTGAAAGGTCTATGTTTAGAAGTCTTGAAAGGTCAAGCTCTATGGGTCTTGTAAGGTCAAGCTCTAGAGGTCAAGGTCTTAAAAGGTCAAGGTCAAGGTCAAGAGGTATTGAAAGTTCAAGGTATTGAGGTCTATGTTTAGAAGTCTTGAAAAGTCAAGCTCTATGGGTCTTGTTAGGTCAAGTTGTAGAGATGTCTTGAAAGGTTAAGGTCTAGAGGACTTGAAAGTTGAAGGTCTTTCAGGAGAAAGGTCAAGGTTTTGAAAGGTCAAGCTCTACTAAAGTCATGAAGTCTTGAAAGGTCAAGCTCTAGGAAAGTCTCGAGGTCTTGAAAGGTCAAGCTCTAGGAAGGTCTTGAGGTCTTGAAAGGTCAAGTTCTAGAAAGGTCTTGAGGTCATGAAAGGTCAATATCTCGAAACCTCAAGATCAAGGAAGTTCTAGAAATGTCTTGAGGTCTTGAAAGGTCAAGGTTTAGAAAGGTCTTGAAAGTTCAAGGTCCTGAAGGGTCATTGTCTTGAAAGGTCAAGGTCTAGGAAGGTCAAGGTCTAGGAAGGTCTTGAGGTCTTGATAGGCCAAGGTTTAGAGAGGTCTTGAAAGGTAAAGGTCTTGAAGGGTCAAGGTCTTGAAAGGTCAAGGTCAAGGTCAAGAGGTCTTGAAAGGTCAATTTCAAGGTCTTGAAAGGTCAATTTCAAGGTCTTGAAAGGTCAAGGTCTTGAAAGGTCTTGAACTATCAATTCAGTTCTAGAAAGGTCTTGAACTATCTATCTACTATCTTGAATTCTAGAAAGCTCTTGAAATACCAAGGACTAGGAAGGTCTAGAGGTTTCATGGGAAAGGTCTCGAAAGGTCAAGGTCTAGAAAGGTCAAGGTCCAGGAAGGTATTGATGTCTTGAAAGGTCAAGGTTTAGAAAGGTCTTGAAAGTTCAAGGTTTTGAAAGTTCAAGGTCTAGGAAGGTCTTGATGTCTTGAAAGGTCAAGGTCTAGAAGTCTTGAAAGGTCAAGGTCTTGAGAGCTCAAGATCTAGGAAGGTCTTGATGTCTTGAAAGGTCAAGGTGTAGAGGTCTATTAAGGTCTTGAGGTCTTGAAAGGTCAAGTTCATGAAAGGTCAAGTTCATGAAAGGTCAAGTTCATGAAAGGTCAAGGTCTTGAAAGGTTAAGTTCTTGAAAGGTCAAGGTATAGAGAGGTCTTCAAAGTTCAAGGTTTTGAAAGTTCAAGGTCTAGGAAGGTTTTGAGGTCTTGAAAGGTCAAGGTCTTGAGGTCTTGAAAGGTCAAGGTCTTAAAAGGTTAAGGTCCATTAAGATCTTGATGTCTTGAAAATTCAAGGTCTAGATGTCTTGAAAGGTCAAGGTCAAGAAAGGTCTTGAGGTCTTGAAAGGTCAAGATCTTGAAAGGTCAAGGCCTAGAAAGGTCTTGAGGTCTTGAAAGGTCAAGGTATAGAGAGGTCTTGAAAGTTCAAGGTCTTGAAAGGTCAAGGTCTAAGAAGATCTTGAGGTCTTGAAAGGTCAAGGTCTTAAAAGGTCAAGGTCAATTAAGGTCTTGATGTCTTGAAATTTCAAGGTCTAGAAGTCTTGAAAGGTCAAGGTCAAGAAAGGTCTTGAGGTCTTGAAAGGTCAAGGTCTAGGAAGGTCTTGAGGTCTTGAAAGGTCAAGGTCTAGATAGGTCTTGAAAGGACAACTTCTAGAAAGGTCTTGAGGTATTGAAAGGTCAAGCTCTAGAGGTCTTGAAAGATCAAGGTCTAGGAAGGTCAAGGCCTTGAGGTCTTGAAAGGTCAAGGTCTTAAAAGGTCAATGTCCATTAAGGTCTTGATGTCTTGAAAATTCAAGGTCTAGAGGTCTTGAAAGGTCAAGGTCAAGAAAGGTCTTGAGGTCTTGAAAGGTCAAGCTCTAGAAGTCTTGAAAGATCAAGGTCTAGAGAGGTCTTGAAAGGTCAAGGTCTAGAAGGGTCTTGAGGTCTTGAAAGATCAAGGTCTAGAGAGGTCTTGAAAGGTAAATATCTAGAAAGGTCTTGAGGTCTTGAAAGGTCAAGCTCTAGAGGTCTTGAAAGATCAATTTCTAGAGAGGTCTTGAAAGGTCAAAGTCTAGAAAGTGTTTGAGGTCTTGAAAGGTCAAGGTCTAAAGATGTCTTGAAAGATCAAGGTCTTGAAAGGTCTTTAACTATAAAGGGAGGTCTAGAAAGGTCTTTAACTATCAATTGAGGTCTAGAAAGCTCTTGAAATATCAAGGTCTAGGAAGGTCTAGAGGTTTCAAGGGAAAGGTCTTGAAAGGTCAAGGTCTAGAGAGTTCTTGAAAGGTCAAGGTCTAGGAATTTATTGAGGTCTTGAAAGGTCAAGGTCTTGAGGTCTTGAAAGGTCAAGGTCTAGAAAAGGCTTGAGGTCTTGAAAGGTCAAGGTCTAGAAAAGTCTTGAGGTCTTGAAAGGTCAAGGTCTAGAGAGGTCTTGAAAGGTCAAGGTCTAGAGAGGTCTTGAAAGGTCAAGGTCTTGAAAGGTCTTGAACTACCAAGGGAGTTCAAAAAAGGTCTTGAACTATCAAGGGAGGTCTAGAAAGGCCTTGAAATATCAAGGTCTGGAGATTTCAAGTCTAGAAAAATCAAGGCAGGTCTGGAAATATCAAGTGAGGTCTGGAAATTTCAAATTAGGTCTGGAAATATCAAGGGAGGTCTGGAAATTTCAAGGGAGGTCTTGAAAAATCCAGGGAGGTCTGGAAATATCAAGAGAGGTCTGGAGATATCAAGGGAGGTCTGGAGATTTTAAGGGAGGTCTGGAAATATCAAGGGAGGTCTGGAAAAATCAAGGGAGGTCTTGAAATATCAAGGGAGGTATGAAAAAATCGAGGCAGGTCTGGAGATTTCAAGGGAGGTCTAGAAATTTCAAAGGAGGTCTTGAAAAATCCAGGGAGGTGTG